>OY101443.1:90495178-91095178 GCA_956483585.1 Gymnocheta viridis | reverse complement strand
GTAGCCGTGAGTGAGTAAACTTTTTTTTTCTATTTAAGCAAGTTGCAAGAGTGCGGGTTTGTGTGTTTCTGTTTAAACATAACTTTCCTGTCGTTGTAGTTGCATTTTCAATTTCTTTCCGTTTTCCGCAATCTCTGGATGTAGTTGCTGTTGTAATTGTTCTTCTCTATAGTTTGATGCCTGCTGTAATAGCTGGTGCGTCAGGAAAGAAATGTCACGACTAGAATTAGAATTCACATCCAGCGACGACAATTGCTGTTTTGCATCCTGTGTTGTATTCAACTTGAAGATTAAGGAGGATGGCATGTGCTTCTGTTGCTCCAAAAGTTCCATGCCCAAGACAGAGTCCTGCGCCAGACGTGTCAACGTGTGCAAAATTGTTTTGATACAACGTTTTTGGGATTCGCTTTCACCACGTGAATTGTAGCTCTTATAGAATTCCGTTTCGTATGCGTACGTGATGAAATTTATGATACCGGCATTGGCCAAATGGCTGTGGCATTTCTTATTCAATGACATATTGTACAGCATTGCAACGATTTGTTCCTGTAAAGGATAAAAATAAAAACAATGTTGATGAAGTTTTATTACACACACACACACACACAGCTTATATTTGTAAGGAAGTAGTCTTGAATAGTCGTATTACATACATTACTAAATCAATAAATAGGTAAATAAATAAAGAATGAAAGAAGGAAACGGGCTGAACGAGGGGTGGAGGGATGAAAAATACATTTCTTAATATGTATGTATGTATATCGTACGTAGTATGGCTGAATTCTCAAGTACATAAAGAAACCATCGGACCAAAGATCCAAGAAATATTGCTAAACAAATGTTTCAAATAAATTTGCAAGTTTTTTTCGTGTATTTTATGAGCACTGGCGTGAGTGAGTATTCAGATTCACACTTTAAAGGGTCATGTTAAATGTTTGCATTTCTTTTCAGAAATTGCTTGTAAAAAGCTTTCAATAAAATTGGATATTTTTCAAAAATTTAGCAATTCAAAATACACACATACATACACACATATGTAAGTATGTATGTACATATAATTTGAAATTTACGAACTCGTAACCACAGAAAGAATTTGAAATTAGAAACAATTTATGGAAAATAAATTGAAAAATAAACTTACATAAAGAAAAACGTTGATGCCTTTATCTCTATGCTCCATTGTGGTTATTAGCTTAAAAATAGTCTCATGCGACATGATGGAGTAGTGAGATGTTATTTCCATGCGGGACAGATTATTCAAGGCGGCGGTACACAGAAGCAAAGTTTGAGAACAATCAGTGAATACCAACAGTTGTGTAAGGCCCTCTACTATGGTCTCCACACAACTTTTGATGCCACTAACTTTATGATCTGGGCCATGCCAGGCAGCTGTGATTTGCGTCAATAATGATACAGCTTCTCGTCTTTCCATTTCACCTCGTTTTAAGTGATTTTTTGCATTTTTAGAGCCATCTACTTGCAAAATGTCTTTTATAATTTCAATTCCTCCACAAGAGCCTAACTGAGCAATAGGCTCGGGAGCGCAACATATAGTGGCCAAAGCTCTTAGAGCCTGTGCTCTTACAGAAGTCGATTTGTGATCCAAACAAACTACTAGCAACGTCCTGACAGCCTCTGTCTGTACAAAGGCATTGGTCAGCGATGCAAAGCCATCATAGTCGATATTCATGAGAGTCGCTATCATATTAATGTTAGCTTTCAGCATGAGATCGCAACGACCATTTTCTACGCTAATCACCAAAATTCGAATTAGTTTTTTATACACTTGTTGTACACTTATTAGAAGAATACGTTGTAGAACTTGTAAATCTTCCAGTAAAGATTCTATATTGATGTAGTGATGATTCTCAAGGGAGTAGCGAGTATCCTTATTAAATATCCGTATTTGATCCAAATAGTCTTCGTACCGTTTGCGCTCTAAGCGAGAGTCGCCAAAGAACACCGATCTTCTTTCTAGAATCATAGTAAATTCAGTAACATGATCTAATAAACTCAAGGATCCCGCAAGGGCGTCATGAAGTGAAATGTTTTGGGAACCATTTAGCATACGCTCTACTTTTTCAAAAGACCCCTGCATGGCAAGAGCTTTCTGCTGCAGTTGTCTTATAAATTTAGCAACTGTGTTTGTTGTAATTTGTAGATTTTTAAAAGCTTCCTGTACTATTGATTTGGTTTGTAAGGTGAACATAACCTCGTGATCATAAGATAAGCGCAACTCATCTAACCACATTTGTACATCCTCCGTGTGACCGTTCAAGAGAGTAGTGTCATATTCTTGGCAGGCGTACAACGGCGGCAGTGTACAAGCGGGTCTATGCAGTTTTAATGTTTTGGGTGTGCTAGTGTTTCCACTGAATTTGGTGTGGAGACGTAAAGGTGATATGCCTTGTTCTTCGAGTTTTAAGGAATTATTATAATTACATTCCAAAGATCCTCCCAAAACAACTGTTTCGTTATTATAGGGAGGTGGAGGCGTAGAGCACGTTGGTGCTCCCCCCAAATAAACTGTTTCGTTATTGTATTCTGGAACCACTGAAGAATAATTCGAAATGCTCTCATTTGTCTTTTGTTGACGTTTATGGACTGGTGACAGCGGCGAAGTGGCTTTCCTCTCCACTTTTCTGCGTCTCTTTATTCTAGGGTTCTTTCCCTTAATTGGTGACAACGCATCACTACTCTGTGTTGTATTCGAATCGTCAAAATTCAATTTTTTGGCCAAGGGTGATTCAGTAATCAATTGCATGCTGTCCAATTTAGCCATCAATGACGATCCTTCCCCCTCCTCCACTTCCTCCTCCTCATCCGACTCCTCTTGTGTTGGTTTACTCTTGTTAGGAGTTACCGAGCTGGAAAAGGATATACGCCTGGATACATTTACCAGAGATGTATAGAATTCTGAGTTTCCTATACGTCTTACGACTGTTGGTGGCGTTTGCACTGAAAGCACTGAAGTTGGTGACCCACATTCACTTTTAGAACTTCTCACGGACTTACTACTGGGAGACGATCTTTTCGAAGATCGATCACTTAATCTGCGCGTACAGTGAAATTCATCATTGTCGGAGAAACCCGAATCCTATTTAAGTGAAAAAAATCATTTAACTCCGGTTGCGTATAATTTTGTGATTCATTCTCTACTACACTTACTTGCGATCTCAAACTACCAGGACTATCATGTTTATCCCATGACATTTTCGATACATTATTTTCGTCTTCCATTTCTTGTATGCGCGATAAATTTCCACCGTACGATTTGTACTGATTTAAATCCAAGGAATGATAAGTGCTGCCGCCAAAATGCTGATATTGTTGTTGTGGCTGTAGATGATGCTGTTGGCGCGGATGCTGTTGCTTACGACTAAAATATGAATACAAGCCACCACTTGTTAAACTGACTGTGTGTTCGTTTGTGTTGAGCAAGTGCTGGCTGCCTGGATTCATGACACTCATGTCGGGTAACTGATTATCATCGGAACCCCACCAGACTTTGCTGTAACTACGTTGAAAAGCCATCTCAATCACTGAAGTGTGCGGAAATCTCTGAAAAAAAATAACGAAAGAATGTTAAAAAAATGAACTTGTTACATACACCAAATACAAGTACTTAAATACTTTTCTCCTTCTTAATATTTTAAATTGTTTACGCTACAGTGCTGGTTGTTAGTTGCAACAACAATAAAATGTTGCACAACGAAAAATATTTGACGAAGAGTTTGGAAGAGTATGTGGTACTAAATGCAAAGCACATACTCCAAAGAGAAACTGACTGTCGAAGAACAGCATTACTACTTAGTGGCAGTTGGTGAATGCTTTTTTCTCTATTCTTTAATATTTACTTCAGTGCCATTAGTGGTTTAGAGTTCTCGTTAGTATGAATAAGTAAATTGTAAATAGATGTTAAACGAATCTTTACATATCCATTCAAAAATTATTTTAGATTATGTATTCTTTTTTTTTTTTGCTTGCCCTTTCTATCTCAAATGTGAAAGAGATTTTAAGTAATTGAAGATTCACGAGGAATGTAACTTAATAATTCTAGTATTTTTTCTTTAACATTCGAGTGCTACAGAATTATTAGTTTTCGTCTTTTTAATTTGTTCAACATCAAAGGAACTTCGGCAGATTTTTTGAATCTGAGCACATGTTTTTTTTAATCTAAACAATTTCAGATCTTTTATATAATTCAGGTATTTTTCATTTTCAACGTTCTTTTACAGCCTTTTGATTTATTTGTTTGTTTTTCGGTGTTCAATAAAATTTGATCAAAACTTTACCGATCGAATGCCAATAATTTGTATCGAACTACTAAAATATATTTAGCTTTTAGTAAATTTTATATGTAACGAACAAGTTCTTCTATACAAGGATTTTGAAAAAATTGATTTAAACAAATATGTACATACATTCAAATAAAACAACAAAAAAATTATAAATTAATTTATTTTTTCTTCGCTTTTATTAAATACATACTAATTAATAGTATTAATTATATTATTAAAATTTCCAACAGTATTTTATAAAATTAATAAATTCTATTTATTTATTCTATAAATTAAAGCACAAAATATATTTTCCAAAAAATAGTATTCAAACAAAAATGAGAATTAAAAAATTTTCAAAATTAATACAAATCACCCATGAATAAAATTAAATTTCAAAATAAAAAAACCTTAGTAATTTAGTTTTTATTTGTAATTTTATTTTAGAAATAAAACTTTTTAAACTCAACCTCCAGAATTTTCACGATTCGTTTCTTTAAATGGTCGGCTGCATTAATTTTGTTTATGGGATCAGTATTTGGCTTTTAATAACTTTTAAAAATAAAATATCAAGAATACTGTTTTTTACATTTTATAGAAATACAAACACAAAATGGAGAATCTATTTCGAAAAAAAACCATCACACTTTCTAAATTGAAACTGAACTAAAATAATACAAGTAATAATACGAAAAACAAAACGAAAAATATTATAAAAACATGGATGAAATAATACAGAAGGAATTAAAACAACTTAAACAAAAGGGGTAAACAAATTTGTTAGTAAAAAATAGACGGAGAAATGAACGTTGAATATAAAAGTTTTCTTATGGTTAAAGTTTAGTTTTTAGTTTTATCGGTGTGCGGTAGTTTTAGTACATATCAGTAATAGCAATACTTTGAGTTAAATTCTGAATTCTTAACAATCTTTCGCTTTTGGTTTTAAATTTTTAAGAGCACTTATTTAATAGTAGATATGATTTTCGTTTTCAGCTTTTAGTCTGCAGAGCAGAATATAATAAAAAAATATATATGTACATATATATAAATTAAAATAAAATAAACAAGCGCCAAGTGGTTTTATAAAAAAAATTAAGTCATCAAAACAAAACGACATAAATTCCCTGTGTTGGGGGGAAACAACTTAAGGAGTGTTGAGTTGTGGCCATCATCTCACAACATCGTTAACAACTAAAGTGGAAGTATAAATTTGCTCTTGCGAGGATTGTATGATAGTTGATTTTCTGGAGATTATTCTTTTCCCCTCAACGTCTTGTTCTATGCCTTCATCGGACTGTTTGTGGTCTGGTTGTTCCTGGTGCCGGTGCTGGTGTTGATGGTCTTCAATGCAACCCACTGTTGTTACCTGAACGTCGGTTTTCGATAAATGGAGTTGGGGTTTTTTTCTTTGCAATGGTGAGCGACTGCTGCCGGTGGCTGATGCTAAATCGTCGTCACTATAATCGTCTGTGTTACTGCCTAGAGTACTACGATGCGAGGACATGTAGGATCTCTGTGGCATTAAAATTCGAGAATGGGAGGAATTTCGTAAGTTCGCCGTTGAAGAATTCGCTGTAATGTCTTCTTCGGATATGTCGTCGAATGCAGGCGGAGGCGTTGACGAGCCAGACATTAAATGAGGTCTTATGCTTGAACTTATGCTTTGAGAAGGCGTTCTTTGAGGCGTACGAGCATTGGCGGTTGATGTCTTTCGCTTCGAAGGGGAATGCTTTAGAGGAAAAGTTGGTGTTTTCTTAAAAACGGTTTTTCCCATGAAGCTTTGGAAGCGTTGAGCATAAAAGGAGGGACGGCATACAGAAACTGTGTCTCCATTGTATATAATTGATTTGAAAGTGTGCTCAAGTTTCTTCTCTAGACGATAAGATTGTAAAATATCAATAATGCCGATGTACAATATCAAACGTTCGTCATTTTCTGATCGGGCTGGAATACCACCCGCTGGTATATCTTCGTCTTCTTCAAAGGGTGTATCTATGTCAGCCGTAATAGATTCCATGGCCGTTGAGTGAGCCACTAATCGTTGACGATTCATGCTGCGCGAACGATTCAAAGCGGAGCCTGCCGCTGCCGAACTTGAAGCAGCATTGTATATTTGATCTGCTTCTGGCGCATCGTCGGCTTCTCGAATTTCATCAGCTCTTTGCAATTTGGCTCTTGCATTTCGTATACGTTCTTCTCTTTTCTCCTTTGCCGCTATATCAAGATTATGTATACCCACGAGCAGAGAGTAGTCCATAATTTGGAAACTTTCCAACACCATACAATCCCTTTGTATAGTCTTAATAAGGGCATTGTATTTGTCCGTCTCCAAAAATATACCGTTCGGATGATGTTCCATAAAATCCAAATCCTTATAGGTAGGACTGGCTTTCTGTCGTTCCGCCTTTGAAGCTTTTCGACGGAATGTTGAACCCTTCAAATCGTATTTTGCATGCATTTTAATATCTGATGGCAACAAATTGTTCATGGCCACCAATCGGACATTTTTAGCGTTATAATGAAAGCAATAGAGGCCAAAAAATTTAGGCAATAGTGTTCGAGGGTTTTGGGAAAGATTCATATAGTAACCGGGTAAAAGCTTTTGCAAAAATTCACACTCCTTTTTTTGAACAGTTTTGATTATAAACTCGTCGTCATCAGTTAAATAGAATATCGAGCCAGAAGCTCCGGGATTTGATAGCTGTCTTAATGGAGCAGCACACATGGACATTAGGAAGTCATCTGGAGCTATGCCAAATAGATCTCTGAAGTAGCGAAATGCTATCGGAGCGTAAACTTTGAAACGAAATTCACTGTAATGGTGGGCCGGCGTTATGGATGATCCATCTGGCGGAAATGATATTGTTTCCATTTCAAAAAAGTCATTCATAAGTAAATCTCTTTTCGGTTTGGAAGCCAAGCTTCCTACCGTGTGCTGAATGCCCAGTTGTATAGATCCCATAATTTGTTTACTTTGTATCTTTTTATAAGTCACTTCGCCCTCATCGTCCACACGACGATGACCAATTTTTTTCTCATGTTTTCCCGCCGACGACGGATTTCGTGAAACACTTTTGTCCAACGTTGATGAGGCACTTTTAAGCCTCTGCTGTTGATTTATTTCTTGCTGAAGGAACGATGTTGTCTCATGTCCGCCATGGGCACTTGCTGCCTCACTAAAAAGTTGCCGCGATGTGGATGGCAAACCCAAATCTTTGTAGTTGGGATAGAGATTCAAATGTGCATCCTCATTGTCTGATATTAATGATATTGCTGACGTGGAATTCGGTTTGACTATAGTTAAAGTGGCAGTGACAGTGGGAGTTGTATTCGTTCCGTTCGATGTGCTGGCCATATCATCATCATTGTAATTATATTTAATATTGTTTGGATGTTTAAATGGTTCCAATTCTATAGAATCAATAACACCAACTTCACTGGCCATTATTTAAATCAAATTGCTGTAAATACACATTGAAAATAAAAAAAGAGAAAATTGCAAATTTGGTAAAACGAAAATGATGACATAATTTTTTTTCTTTTCGTTAGTTTACAAATGAAAAAGAGAAACTTGGAGTAAAAGAAAAAGTTGCTTATCGAGAATCGTTAAAACGGAACTGCTTCCGCATCAAATATAAATGAATAAAAAAATAATTTTATTTAAGGTAGTGTTGGAATTAAAGTATTTTAATTGAAATTTAATACAAAATGCACTTTGCTTTTTCACTTTGTATATTTGTAAGTTGTTTAGTATTAAAATGTGGATTTGTTTTTGCATCTGTTTTGCATTTGAATACACAGTCAACCAGTCAACAGAGCAACAAGAGCTAAACAAAATTGGGGAGTGTTTTTAATTCTCATTCCTTAATGTTGAGCTTCTCTACCATTATGTTCATGATAAATTAGTCATGCTGAACTTGACGACTACTGGTGCGCTTTAGGTTTATTGTTCATTTACAATTAAAGCTTTGTATGGAATTTATATTTATTTATTACATTATCTTTTTCGTTGTAAATGAATTGTATTTTAAACAATTAGAATACAATTCATAATTTTTTAATTCGTATATCTGGTCATATAGAGCGCATTCAATTAAGATTTCATGCCATTGTTATATATTTGATTTGTTATTAAATGATGCATGATGAATCATTTTTAGTCAATTTGATAAAATTTTCCTTTTTTTTAAATTTGATGCATTGCTTAAAGTTATTGTCAAATTAAAAACTACTGGATCTTTTTTAATTTTATCAATATCTTTTTGTTTATAAAATTTGCATTTTAAAACTTGAAATTTTCATTCCGATTCAGTATTAATCACAATTGTTTATGAAATCTTTATGTAAAAACTGATATATTATACAAAATACAAACAAACAATTTCGGAAGTCTTGTAAATTTAAAAAAAAGATGATGTTAAAAATTGTTTTCACAGAGAGAAAACAAACAAATAAAAATAAATTAATAATAAATGGAACAGATATGTTGAATAATTGACAAAGCAAATAAAAAATGCGTTATTGAAGCTCTCAATCACATTTTTTTATCTTACGGATGCATTCCATGTATCAGGAAAGTAGAATTGTGTCATTAAATTGTTAAGTTTTTGTAAAGCGCCCTGATTCTGTGAAATATCGAATTGAGAATATAAACATTTCCTAAAATTTTACGTTTTCGAATTTGAATACCAGAGTCGAGACAAAACCGAAATGTCGTGGATACTTCACGTTTGCCGATATACCGGTATCGGCGATATTTTCATTGTCAATACAACGATACTTCTTAAATTGTTTCAAAGTTCGGTTTATGAATAAACATTAACACTATTTCACTTCTTAAAACTGCTTAAATATTTTCAACAACAGAGAAAATACACACGAAAAATCAGAAAATAAAATCGAAACAGAATAATTAAATAATTTTCTTTAAGTATTTTTTAAATTTATTAATCGAGATTGCCTCGATACCTGTTTTCAATGATTTTCAAAAACTTTTGTTTGTTTATACTTGTAATTTTTTAAATTCTTATTAGTTTTTTAAAAGTTTTTGTATAAGATAAAAGGTTTGAAACTTTTCAAAAATATGGTTTAAGGTCTACTGATGATATGGCATTAGCATCAATGAAATGAATGTATATAGACTAGCTAAAAATCCTTCAACAAAAAAAAAGTTTTTGACAATTCTCTTTAATTTTGCAACCGTGTAAATTTACATTGGAAAATCGGAAAAATGTATCCAAAAATTTTTGGAATTACCCGTGAGCATTTTGCGCGTATTATTTTGATGATTAAAATAATTAAAAATAATGTTAAAAAACTTTAAAATAGTTGTTTTAAGAATTATTGTGTGTATAAGTGTATTGTGTTATATTATAATTTATATACGAATGTATTGCATCGGTTGAAAGTTCTTGGAATAGGATTCCATTTAAAATATTGGCAACGATATATTAAGAGAATCAGACAAGGAGAATAAGACATTTCAAATCAGAAAAATCAAAAACATTTCTTCCACATCCAATTGAATTGAAAAATGTAATTGGATCATGGTACAAAAATAACATGATAGAAATTAAAACAATTTTGAAATATTGTTTAATGTGGCAACTTTGTTTACTCAAGGGCATACAAATACAATTCTATGGGTCTCAGTTTAATACAGTTTTTGCATTTTAATGAAGTTTAATACTTGAATTGTTACATTCATCTGTTAAGTACATAAAGTGATATCAATTATATTAAAACTTTTTAAAAGGGGCGAACAGCCAGGTACGATATTAAGCAACTTTTTCTCCAAAATGTTTCTCTTTTTAACATTAATAATAAATTCTACAAATGTTTTCTACTCACTTTTTTTATACGAATTTGCGAAAATAGTTAAAACGAAGAAATATTTCCAACCAAATAAATACAGGTCGTTGGTAGCATAAGTAATTTATTAAAAACTTTTTTTGATGTTTCACGTAAAAATAATGAATGAATGAAGCAACAAGTTCGTTTTTAATTTGTTTGTTTTCACAAAAAAAGCAGACAGCTCCACACGAATACACAAAAAACTCAGAGCAGGAATAGACAGAGGAGTGTTTTTTACAATTCACATCCACCATTCAGTTTGGTATCCATAAAATAAATTCCCTGATACACATTTTTATCTTCTTATAAACTGTAAACATACATTATTCGCAGATTCTTTATATGAATTTCAATATTTTATTGAATATTAATTTTATTTATAAGATTTTCGATGAGTAATACTTATTTTATAATTTTCAATTTTCCCGTCAGCAGCTGTTTAACGAGTTGTTCGCGTCGATGAAAAATTGGTTATTAATTGACAGGCGCTTTATCATTATATTATTAATGGTATGTTAAAAGACTACAGACAGTTTTGTAAAACTGTTTAAAGCTCAAACGCAAAAGAACAAAAGAGACAGATATTTTGAAATAATCCAGTGTTGTAAAATTAAAATAAACAGTAAAACATTCAATACTGCCAGACAGCTTTGTTTAAGAGACAAATTTCGAAAATTTATATTATTCTAACTAAAATTTTAAAAACTTTTATAATATTGTTTGTACCAAATAAAATTAACATAAATGAATTAAAATTTCATTATAACTCCTACAAACTATGAAATTTATATTAATCGAGATTGCCTCGATATCTTTTTTCAAAGATTTAAAAAACTTTTGTTTGTTGAGGGTTTGTGTATAGACTAGCTAAAAACCCTCAACAAACACAAGTTTTTTAACTCCTACAAACATTAAAAAAACCCAAATATTTCATATATAAATTTCCAAGTATTAAAAAAGAAAACTATAACAGAATATAGGAAAATATAAAAGAAATATATTTAATAAATCTGTTAACAATATAATTATTCTAGGAAATCGATGATAAAAAAATTTGCATATAAATTAGATAAGGAGACGAAATATGTATTGCAGCAAAAGTCCCCAATAACGAACTTCTTTTTCGCGAATTTTTCTCTACAACTGAGTACTTTTGAAAGCACTGCATTTTTTATTACTTTTTTATAACTGTTATTAATAATATCTCTATTTTCATATGCTAAATAATCTCCCCATAAAGAAATGATATATCTATCGCACACACCAAAATATTTTCTTTCCTCAATAGTTGTGAAAAATTTTATGATGAAGTGAAATGGCAAAGTCAAAAATTAACAAGAATGATGTATTTTTAAAAATAGAATTTTTTATTTACAGAAACAATTTGAATTTGACAGCTTTTCTAAAACGAATTATCCCTCTAACGTAGAGGTTCGAGGATTCCTAGCTACAACGCTATGGAGAAGTTCGGCTGTACACACATTCATTCAAACATACCTATCTGTAAATATGTATATTAAAAACTATTTTTAAAATTGTCTTGGCACAGACAGTTTAAAAAAATGCTGGGGTCCAATTCATTCAGAAAAATATAAGTGTTGTAGTTTTAGCTTTAAGGAAGTTTTCAAAAAAATCCCACAAATTTTAGATAATCAAATGTTTTTCTCTTTACTTCTACACATTAGTATAACATTAGTTTCTCATGAGCTAACTAACATACATATGTACATACAGAAGTGTCACAGATATGTAAGTGTGCATTTACTCAGTAAATTTTACTGTACTATATCCATATGTGGTGTACGTTGCTTTATGACATTCCTCATTTGAAGCTAGTATTGAATTTTAATTATTTTATTGTTAAAAATATGGATGAACATGTACATACATACCACAGACATAATTTCTTGTACATACAAACATACATACAAATAAATGCTTGTGGGTATGCAAGTTTATAAAATACTTAAGTTTTAAGGTTTGATAATGCGATTAGCAAACGATGAAAATCGAATTGTATTTAAACTTAACAAAAACATATATATTATAGCTTGGTATAAACATTTTTAATTTATGGAGTTTGTTGGAAAATCACATGGATTTTAGTTGTAGATGTACATATTAATGAATAAAGTACTTATCGTTACCAATAATATGAAATTATTTTTAGACAAAATTGTGTTTGAAGCGGTTGATATAATGCAAGATCAATTCCTCAATATCTTTTCAAAAAAATATTTATAATCAAGGCGTAACGTTAATACGCCTTGTGTATAAGTATATAAACAGGGAAGCTCTGGCAACGCTGCTCACGAAGCTTTTTTTGATGATGTCTGTTGGCTTCATCCCGCCTTTTCCCAACAAACAGTAATTTTCTAGCGAAAATATATGAGCAAAAATTAACTTAAATTGGTGACAGAAATAATTCGTAAATTTTCCTCTAAAAATGTAAAATATAGACATAAATAAAAATAAAGTTCTCGTACAAATAAAAGGGACTAAAAATGTGTACACGGTATGTGCTAAGTAAACTTTAACATACATATCTTTTTAGTTTTTAAGAATTGATATATTTTTTATGCTGAAACTGAAAGAAAATAACTAAAAGTAGTTATTGTATTTCTTTGTTTTAACGCTAACTTTGCAATGATATAAAAGAAGAAATACTAGTATGCATATGTATGTACATACATATATACTTACATGGGTGTATGTACATACATATGTGGACAAAGAAACCAACTTTGCAAGAACGTCCTTTACGATAATTTGGCGCAAAGCTTATGTGATGAAAATTTTGGACTAAATTGGATAATTCTAATGAGAGGTTACCAATATTTGACAACAAATTTCATTTTAACATATGTATGTACATATGTATGTATCAATGTTTGTATGGAATGTCAATTCCGTTCAATCCTATCTTATCCGTGCTCATTTGAGTTCAAAGTTTCGAGGAATCCACCAATTTACTTAGTCCCGGTTCACAACTTCAACTTTTACTAATCAACTTCTTTTCAATTCCCTTTTGAAGTTGCCTTAATGTTCGCACAGAAAAATCTTTTTCAACTAATTTTCGTATATGTATATACCATACACATATACATATGAACAATTAATCCTTTTGTGTCATGTAGGTCAAAATTATAATTTTTTAAATATGTACTTATGTATATTCAATTTACTTTTTCCTAGAATTTGGATAATACTAAATAAAAAACTTGAGAACAAAAACAATAACCTTTCCATCTCTTGGGACAAATATGATCCATGAGCCTGAGTACGAAAAAGTTCAACCTTGATCGTGCATGAATAGATTCTTTTTACGTGATGTAGAAGTTGAAATGTGATTAAAAATTTATTAAAAACCAATAAAAAATTCAGAAATAAAGAGGTGCATTAAGATTATATGTATGTACCTACATATATTGTTCCACAAAGGTGCTTTTGTTTGTCTGAATGATTGATGTCTTTTTGGAGATAGTTTTTTCTTTTTTTAATTTTTTATTAAATTAGAAAAATTAAATATGTATGTATGTATGTATGTATGTATGTATTATGTTTCGCAACTGACCACTAACAGTGTGATGTATTCGCAGGAATCATTTAATTTATTCTGTGAATTAAAACTTTAAAATTGAAAAAAATGTGTGTCTAATTTTTTAGAACTTTTGTTTATGCTGAATTTTTCTCAATTTTGATAAGAACATATGTACATACCTAAATATGTACAAAAGTAAAATATTTCCAATATCACAAAAAATTGTTGACTCAGTTTTCCTATGAAGCGTTTTTGTAACACTCATGTATTTTACTTGTTAGAAATAAAAAAAACATATTTCATTTGTCGCTTGAAATTGAATTGTTTTTAATTTTAAAAACGGAATTAAAAAGTATTTGCATCACATTGATTTTGCCTCACTCTAATGATTCACTATACAGGTTTTATTTAATTAGTATTCTTTATAAAATTCTTTTCAATATATCTTTACATATGATTGTGTGTTAAGAAGAAACTTTACGTTCGGCAGTGTTGAGTCTTCTAAACACGCTCACGGCCAAAACATGATTCGGTGTATGTATGTATTCGGTGCATTTTGTACCTTCAACTGACAACATAAGCATCGTCAGCAAATCGAAATATGTACATATGTACATACTTACATATAAAGTACGAAGGTATCTTTGTGGTGTTATGTACGTCCAATATAAAATATGTTACAAGCGAGTGAATATAATAAAATACCGATATTTTTATTTATTTATTTATGATTATTTTATTTTTTATAATACGTACATATGTATGCATGTGTATGTTGGTGTAATTTTAGTAATTCCATATTGAATGTCAGCATTGTTTTTCTTTTGCCATATTTGGAGCAAAAGAATCAAATATGCAACATAAACTACAATAGCTAACGGACTATAGATGGACACCGCATCGTGAGCGTACTTGAACATGAGTATAAGAAAATTCGGCGTGAGTGAGCAACGTTGATGATTAGAATTTTTGTCGGAAATACAAATAAAGATCTCTGGAATATAAGTACATATGTTTGTAGGTATGTAGATACTATTGGAAAGCTATAAAATGTAAACTCAAATTATATGATAAGCTGTGAAACAATATTGGAAAGTTCTGAAATGTGATTATGCACAATAAAGTCTGATGAAAAGCTACTTGCACGATCTCATATCTGAAATAGAGGAGCAGTGACTTATTCAATGGTCAACAATTGAATGTATATACATTTCTAGTTGCGTTAATATTTCCAAGTTATGTTTTCTTGTTTGGATTCCTTGTTTTGTCAACTATTTATTGCGATAATTATGGTTAATTTATTTATTATTGTGTTACGGTAGAAGAGAAAACTTTGCTGTCTATTAACAAATTAAAAAAAACGATTGCATTAGAGAAACAGAAACAAATATTTAATTAAATCCATTTTGAATAAAAAATTAACAGGTTCTTATAGAGTATTTATTACATAAATAAATTCTAGATCATGTGATTGCTTCGGTTTCCTAATAATAAAATTGAACAAAAACGGTATCTACAATTAGAAATTGAAAATAATTTCACTTACATTACAAATGTGAAGGGTATTCGATTCATTTGACAAAAAAGTTATTTTAATTTTATTTGCAGTAACAAAATGATGTTGTTGGGAATTAGCTAAGCTTTTAAATTGTTGTTTGTTTTTTTTTTATAACTATTTTCTAATAAATAGTTTTTATAAATATTTTTGAATTCGAAACCGACTTTGTGTACATATGTACATACGTATTTATATAGTATGTATTTAGGTGTGTATTAACTTTTTATTTATTTCGTTTCTTATTATATTTTATCATTTAAATGTTTATTTTGTATTGATTTATAGCATAAATGTCGATGGCACAAGTGTTTATGGCAATTGCCAAAAAAGTAAAAAATAGGTTTAATTGTTTATTTAGATTTCATTTTTGCGAATATTTTCAATATTTAAAATTAGTTTTTTTTTTTTCTAGATTTATTTTTATAGGTATTATAATATAAATCATATTTCTAATTGATATTTAAGTGATTAGAAAACATTTTTAAGTGTTTCTGTCCACTTCTGAATGCAGTTAAAATTCATGTGCAAAAAATAACAAAAAGTCAAGTACAGAAAACTATTTGATTTGTAAATTTGATTTTGTATCTCTACTTCTCTCTCTCTTTTTCTATCCGTATATTTTGGATTTAGTATTTTGCAATAATTATTTATAAATTTCTACAGAATGCTATTTATTTATTTAAAAAAAGTCATAAATTATTTAGCAGAATACAGTTCAATCACATACGAGTATCATTAAACATTAGAAGGTATCCCAATATTATTTTTTTAATAAAGTTAAAAATGCCGAAGCATTTGAACATCGGCGTAGTAATATGCAATTAGTCCATCCCATATCAAAGGGAAATTTATAAAAGAGAAAGAAACTTTCGTTTGACTCAATAAATACATCATTTATTTTTCAAAGAAGTTTTAAGAAAGTATTTAGAATGGGTACGTCGCTCAAATGCAATCTAAAGGCCGAGGCACATAGAATCCGTCGTAAGTTATACGTCACTTTTTTCAACTGACAACAATGTTGAAATACAGGGTTTCTTACGAGCTTTCTCCCATTCCGTACGTGTCCGTCAACGCTAAGTACTGAAGTTGAGCAACTTTTAACGTACGTTGAGTAGTTTGACAGCTATCAGTTTTCTTTTGCTTAGTAAATAAATAAAGCTTTTTGTGTTGGTTGGTGGCAAAATTAAATTAAATGAAATTAAATAAAAATTACAATTAGAAGAATATGTGTACTTTAACCAAATTTTGTTGCAAAACCATGACATGAAAAAAGTTTGATTTAACGTATAACGTACAACGGATTCTATGTGCCACGGCCTTCACTCAATAAATTCATTTAAAAACTTGCTGGTGGTAGCAAGTATTTTTTTAAACAAAAATCGTATTATTATTATATTATATGGTGCAATAATGTGAGTTTTATTAGGAAAGTTTGGCCGAGATTTAGTTTTAATATCGCCTTGACTTAGATAAGATTAATTTGTTGAACCGTGACATAATAAAAATTTAATCATATCGGAGGAATTTTTAATATTTTCAATATACTTATATATGTGCATGTGTATGTATATATTTGGTATTATATCATTATAAAAGCGAAATAAACAATTAATTAATTACTAAGGTCTTCAATTAATCGGTTAATCAACCAAATAATCGAACGCAATTATTTTTTTATTCGATTTAACGAATAATTTATTTATTTAAAAATTTCTTATTAAATAACCTAAGCACAAAGCAGACAATCCTTAATTCAGATAAAATATAGTCAGTCCTTATATGCCTATGTATATATTCATAAAATTATTTGTTGACGTCACGTCAGCTCTCCACAACTAAAAATTAGCCGGAGAACTAATTGAACGATATTATTCAGATAACCGATTAAAGATTAATCGATTGAATGCACTATTAATGCACAATGATAAGAATATTTGCTGATAATGTTTGAAAATATATAAAAATTGTTTTAAAAGAGCTAAACATTTCGAAGACGGCGGTAAAGATGTTTGATGATTAAAATGATTTTTGACTCGTTAAAATATGTAATACTGAGGACTATTCACATATTATTAAATACTCTTTAGGTGGGGGTGGGGGTTAGTCTGGTTGAAAGCGGCAAACAATTGTGTTGCGTAATATGTATGTCCGTATGTGAGCAGCACTCAAGATAAGAACTACACTGAGTTTGTTTAAACTAAAAACTTTTTTTTCCTTTTAGGTAGTTAATTCTTAAATTAAATAAGTGATCAATGCATTAATTTAACTAACTTTGAATATTCGATCCACTAATAAGCTAAAAATATATCAACTTACCTTTCAATATGCGTTTAAATATCCACTTTTATTGGCTTTTCCGATTCAAAGTTCAATTAAAATCCAATGCTTGTTTAAGTATTTTAAAACTTTTTTATTGTTCTTATAAAAATTATTTTTAACACATTCCTCTGTATATTTATACACAAATTGTATTTTGCGGTTTTTCCACTTTTTCAATAACAAATGATTTTTTTCATTATTCAATAACTATTTCTTAACGTTTAATTATAAATAATTCTTTTCAATATGAATAAAATATTTAACCCCCTTTTGTGCAAAACCTCGCGCGAATTTAAACCACAATTATAAAATAAGAATGTAACGGGCGTGCGCACACGTCCTTGCTTTAGCAATGTTTATCAACTTATGTTTAAGACTATTCACCCATTAGCGCTCACATGCTTTCGACTCAAAGGTATAAAATTAAGAGTGAATTTCGTTTGTTTGTTTATGACTGATTACTCATACGGATTGAATGAGTGCTGCCCAACTCAACACTCATCATCAACAATGTCGTACTGACTGACGTACATTCATGTGCTCATACATACAAATGTACATCATCCATATGTACATACTACATATGCATGTATGTATGTCGGTTGATGACGCATTGTTTATTAGTCGTTATAGCTGGACTCAGGCAGACCTTGTAAATAATGTTTTATTCTGTTCGACTATAACGAAGTTGAAAGTCGATTTTATGCCGTTTTCTATTCTAAAAAAATTTAACATTATTTAATTCTTTATCAAAAAAATTGCTATTCAGTGTTTTCATAAGACAAACAGTTTTCCTTGTAAGTGATAATATAGTAGTTTCTAAAAAATTCCCTATTTCAAAAAAATATATAGCAAATTTTCAAATGTTGCACTTTTTTCCGGAAAAGAAAACGCAATTAGCTCTGCGCTAAGCTGCAGCATTTTAAAATTAAAGAACAAAGGAAACATTAAGGCATACGAAATCGATCGAAGTTTCCATTTCAATTCTATTCAAATTTCTGTCGATGTCGAGTGCCGCAATTGCCGCCCAGGATTGATTTCATAAATGCATAAATTCAAAACAAAAGCGAGAGATGCGTTGGGGACAGCCGGTTTGAACTTTAGCTACATACATATGTACATATACATATATGTATATGTATGTATATATGAATACATACATATCCCATGTCTTAATTAGCAACAAAATATAATTTGCCATTTAGCTTTTCTTCTATGGAACATTTTTTGCATAATTTTGTTTATCTACTTACCAAATCATATTAATCACGTTGTCTTAAACAGTCTTTTAAATAAATGTTTTTGCTAAAATTTAAAATGAATTCATTCTTTTAAAATATGTAACCTGATATAAAAATCGGACATACCTTGCCAATAAATAAAAAAAACGCTCGACATATCACAATAGTGTTTATGTTTACCTGAGTCTAGCAAATAATTTACTCATTTCATTTATCAAACACATCTGGCTTTGTTTTGTATCTCGGCCAATTTCTGACTCAATTTATTATACATACATTCTCCCTTTTATTCCATTTCTGTTGTATTCATAGTTTTTAAAAATTCATTCTATTTTTAATAAGAACTAACTGTTCGACATAATGATTTTCTTTGTTAAAAATAGTTTTTTTTTCTAGATTCTGAAACAATTTGTTTTGCACAACTGCTTTTGGGCACACGCGCTTTGCTGTAGATGACACATTTGTGTTGTGTGTCTGGAGCTGAAGATCATAAAGAAATATCAACCACATCATAATATTGGCTGTCAAAGAAAAACGGTAAGTTGATTACAACCAAACAATATTCTCTTGAGGTTTCTGTGATAATTAAAAGCAGATGTTTGCCTTAGTTTTGTACATAAACAGTACTGAGATTTTATTAATAATATGCCTGCTCCACTTTTATACTTTTATTTACTTTCTGTTTACTTACACAAAAATTTTGAATTAATTTAATATTAGTGGCACTCACGATGAGTATTACAATGAAAATTAATTTCGATACAATATTTTGATTGTGTATGGTCGACTATAGTTAGAGAGATATGTGGCGCGTTCAGCAGATAAAAATAACAAAAAGAAAACACACAAAAAAAAATCCAACTGTCATCGTGATTGCAACTGTTATTTTTATTCTGGATTGATTGATTTTTAGGTGTGACGGTATCGTCTGTCGCTCATAACGATAAAATAAGTGTTGTGCTGTTTATACGTTAAATGGCATGGATGGAGTGCCTTTGACCTTTTTTGGTACTTTTTTGAATAATGATGTCTGGAGTTTTGACACATCAACTTAAGGAAAGGGTGTTTGTTTGCTTTTAAACAATTTTGTAAATTTTCCATTATATTAAATTTTTTTTTACATACAGTTCTTATGGGCAAAAATCATTCCCAGCCTTAAGATCCTTGCCAATACTCAGGTCTTTATTTTGCAAAACGCAAAGATTTTTATAGCAGTTTTGATGAAACTGACAACTCGCGTATACCCCTCGTAAAAGTTTTAATAGTAGTTTTTAAAATATAACTTAATTAGTGTACAATCTTTGAATTGGATAAATCTGAAATAAAAAAATGCTTATGTCAACTTTTGGATAATTTTAATCATACAATTTTTGATTTTGTCTATTATGCGAGTGTAAATACAAACAAATATTTTAGATGAAAGGAAGATTTATTTTGCAAATGAATTTATCAAGCTATATCGGGTGTTCCAAATACAAGAAGCCTTTTGAAAATGAACTACACTTAATTTCTTGTGCAACGACGCTTTGAAGAGCTTAAGAGTGTGGATCGTTTCTGAATTATTCGCAACTACGAGGCAAGCGAATTGACATCGACTGAAAACGACTGATAGATAACACGGGTTTTCGACCAAATTCGATGTTCGATAATAAGCTTCCAATATTTCCCAACGTTGTTTCAGGGTAAAGCGACTCATTTTGATCTGCGGAGGAGGTATGATATTGACTGATAGTTAAAATTTCGGACCGAAGTGTCAAAATACTTGTATTTTGACTACACTGTTCAAATATATGTTTATGCATGTGTTTATGTATTTTATATCACGTCAATTAAAAATGTACAAATGACGATAAAAACATAAATACAAATATTTACTTTTGTGAATACATTTTGAAAATTGCAGTTGAATGTGCGGCAAACGACATTAAATTTAATTTGATACCCTTATGATATTTACTTAATATGCATTTAAATGTGAGATATTTATATCAAAAATGTTGATAAAAACTTTTTATCGAGTTTAGTTTTTGTTTTTATTTTCGATTTCGTAAGTGAAAAATGCATTTGTCAGTCGTATTGAATGAAGTCTTTGCATGTTTACAAAGTTGAAATAAGATAAGCTAATTTTATTTAAACATTTATATCGAGAAATGTAAATTAAGTCAAAATCAAAAAAGTCGAATGGAATTGAATGATTTGTATGTTTAAGGAATTCATATTTATTGCTTAATTAATTTATTTTTATATACAGATATGTACATATGTACTTATATATGTACTTATATATGTATGTATATAATTTTTAATTACTGAGCCAGCTCCGGAACAGCAAATTGGTACTCCCATACACATGTAAATATATTTTTTTAAGTTCTAAAAAATTGTTCATAATAAAAAACAAAAAAAATATTGATAAATATTTATTTGCAATTTTTAGCTAAGTTTTTCATAATTTAATAAGGATCTTAGGACATGTACATGTGTATGTATGTATGAGAATTTACATTCCGCCCTTGCTTATTTGTTTACCAGAAAATTATCTCTAAATACATTTTGGCACTTTTCAACTTCTCAATCGTTTTTTAATTAGTAAATATTAATTCAGTCTAAGCGGTTGTATTTCTTTTTTGCTAGGATGTTATTTTTAATTTGCTGCTGCCTGAAGTTTTTATACAAAATTCTCATCACATATATATACATACATACATAAATACATGCATATGTATCTATATATGTACATAAATATGTATGTTATGAAATTGTCAAAAGAAAAGTGTTAGAAAAATTTCATTCCGCAATCATAATTTCAAATCAAATTGCTCTGCTGAAAGATTTATTTTCAAATACACGAAGAACTACAATGTAATATGGAAAGTAAATAAACAACAAACAACTTTATAAAATCTGCATATTTTTTTTGTGATGCATATACAAACACTTCACTTGAAATAAACCAAATAATCGTTGTAAGAGACAGTTGAATGAACCCTTGTTTCAACTTCTTGTTCTCAGTATGCCACTCGTGTGTGCATCATCTCAAACACTACAAAAAGGAAAAAAGAAGTATAAGAAATAGAAATTTTGGAGTATCCGGCAATGCTACAGCAACAAATGTAAACAAATTTCCAGTCACTAAAAGAACGAAGGACGAATGTTAGTTAGTGCATTCTATAAAAATATACATACGTACATAAAACACATGCATACACACAAAGATATTATTCAACAAGATGCTCTCTGAAAAAGGATATTCTAAGACTCCGCCGTGTCTCGCGAAACTAATAAATTATGATGCAGCAAAGTACCAGCTAAAATAAACGATTCATTGACAATTTTAAATTGTAAGAACAAAAACAAAAGCAAACAAAAATCAGAGTAAACAAGCCGAATAAACTCTAGGACCCTTAACCGATATACATACATACATACATGTGTACATGTGTACTACATACGAACAATTCGGTTTTCAGTTCAGTTTTTTTGCAGAAAAACGAAAATATTCAGTTATTTTTCGCGCTAAAGATTTCATTAAAAAACAACAAAATTGTTGTGAAACTATTAATTTGTTATAAAATGAAACAAAAAGCCACTCATATTAAAATATGTTTATTTTAAGACCATAAACACTTTTGTACGTAAATATTTAAATGAACTCGTATGGTATGGTTTTAAACTGAGCAACAATTCGGACATAAATCGTACGGGAAACCGTATGAGAGGTTGAAAAGCAATTCGGAAAACTTTCACGATGTCTCCAAAAGAGTTCTTTCTGTACGAACAATGTCCAAAAAATGTGTGACAAAAAATTAGAAAATGTCGGAAATGTCCGACCTGTTAACGACAATCCGTATTAATATCGTATCAAAATCACTTATAATAGTTTCAACAGGTTAACAGACTCGTCCCACTATACTTGCACCAGGCGTTTTGCTGATACTTATGCCAGTTCATCCAAAAACATTGTCCCATATTTTATAAAAGTTTCAAAACTTAATCCAAGACATGTCAAAACGATACCAGGGCATAGAAGATAACGAGGAGGCAGACGAATTAGCGAAACGGGGAGTTCAGTTACCATATAACAAGGTGATAGACATTCAAATTCACAATATTAAGAGAGATGTATACTCTATTATACAGAGGAAATCTGAGGCGGTTTGGGAAAACACCGAAACGTGCAAAGTATCCAAAGTTATGTGGAGATCCTATGATCCAAAATCGGCTAAACTTCTTCTATCGCTATCGAGAAAATAATGTAGGCTTCTGATAGGTTTCATAATGGGTCACTGTTGGACGGCAGTATATGCCAAAAGGGCGGGGCAACTGACTAGCGACAACTGCAGATTCTGTGAGGTACCAGGGGAAAAAGAGACGGTGAAGCACATATTCTGCTGCTGTCCAGCACTCATACACTCCAGAGCGAACTGTCTGGGTGATCAAAACTACCAAAGTCCCGGGGAAATCTCGAGAATCGGACTAATGAGACTCCTATCATTTGCCAAGAGAGTGTGGAGTAGTCTTGGTATCATCACATCGAACTAACTTTTTCATTTACTGGTTATCGTATATCATGGTAACGCTAAGGACCAACTCGGTCTATGCGAGGTCTTTATGACCTGCCATCTTAACCTAACCTAACCGATTATGCAAAAACTGAAAAATAAATGAGAATTATTGCGACAACTGAAATCAGCCAATTTCTCCGACACGTGTTAAGAAATAGTTTTAAGCTGGTTTGTGAAAGCAGTCAATTGCTGACTATTCTGCTAAATGACTAAGGAAACTTTAGACAACTCGGTCGATTGCCTGTTAAAGTTTCCAGATTTTGCCTGACATCAGAGATGTCGGCATGAAACGGACTCTCTCTTCCTTCTTAATGTTAAATTTCTTGCAAACGTTTAAAAAGCCCTTTTAGAACTTTTTTCATTCTAGTTTTTGGATTCTAGTTTGTGTGGATTTTTTTCCTTATTCAACTTCTTTTTGTGTGTCAAATGAAGCCTAAACAAATGCACAAACATATGCGAGTATGTACACTCATTTACACAAGAGTCAATATTGACTAGCACACATGCACAAAATCCTACAATGAAAGTCTTATTTATTTCTTCGGTTTTTTGCTTAAACGGCAGATGCTTGTCTGACTGAGATTTGGTGCCAAAAGGAAAAAGGGGGAGAATGGAATACATAAATAAGGAAACAGTAGAAAGGATAAAGGGAAATGCTGTTTATACCATACAACATAATTTTCAACCAAGAACATCTGATTTTGTACAGATGTTCAGACAATCGCATCTTAGTTCGTTCATACAAACAATTTCAAGTCCTCCCCTCTAATAAATTTCGTCCAAAGTTGTACAAGTGAGGTGAGTGTTCGAACATTATTGCTCAATTTTTGGGCATTTTTATTATTTGTTGTCGTTGGGTTCGCTACTACAGAGATTTATGGGTACTTGCGTCGTTAATTCTTTTGACTACTTTTGACTTAAAAGCTTAAATCTAAGCTAACTGTAAGGAATTTTAGGCATTTTATTTATTGATATTGCGCTTCTTAATTTGAATTTGTTTTATTATCAACTCGAGTCAATGTGGCCCTCTGTTGTGTGCGAATAAAAACTATTCAAGTTGCGATATGTCTATATTTATGTTATGTCCTGTCGATTGAAAAAACAATTTTAGTGGTGGCTGAAAGTGATCGGAAATCAAACTTGTAACGAGCGAAAAAAACAATCTTTCGTTGTTAAGGCGATTCGCAATGTTTAAGGACTCAAGTTACATTTCATCGAAAAACTTTTTGTTGTATGGATTAACTACATACATATGTATATATATGTACAATGTACATACCTATATCCTTACATATGTATGTATGTATATATTTTTAATTTGTATTGTAGTCCAGATGAGTGTACTTTTGTGTGACTTTTATTTATTTTGACTTATCAAGCGCTCTATTTTTTAACAATAATAATGTGTATTGATTTCCAGTCAATGTGTCTAATTATAGACCAACTATTTATATCATGAAAAAGTAACACGTTTGTTTGTAAACTGCTTTAAAAGAAAACAAAAAATAGCACGAGACACATTGTAAGATAAGAAGAATTAAATTGGCAGATGTGCAGGAAACATTGTTTTCAAAGAAGAAAAAAAAGATCACAAGTAAACAAATTTAGACCAATTATTTGTTTAGTTTTATCTCTTGTGATTGAAGACAAAACACGTACTAGATTTATTTCAGCATCATTTTGGGTGATTTCAAGCGTTTGATTTTTAGATTAAAAATAATTAATTGTAAAGCTTAGTTCAGAAGAGGGAAATGTTTGACTAAATAAACGTAAAAAGTGCGTTTAGCAAATGTTTACTCTAATATACACGTTTCTTGACACCCTAGGTCCCTTCTCTCGGAGAAGGTCAGATATTGTTTATAATTTTACATGGAAAGTTGTTTAGCTAAATACATACATAAATATTTGTTTGCGGCAAAAGGTTACGCTTATTTCATCAAATATTTCCCTAGTGTGAACCAAACTTAATTAGTTTATATTTGACAGATGAAATACAGTTATGTATACTGCTTGTCATAATTACATTTAACCGACTGAGGTCCACGTAAGGAAGCTTGTGCACTAAACGCCGGCAAGATTTTTGAAAATTCTGAAATACTACAAAAGTAGTTCTGCTCAAAAGCGTTAAGCAGCAAAAAAATTGCGTTCTTGGAACAATAATTTTAATTTTTCTTCTATTAAAATATAAAAAATTAAATATTTATTTGGTTGTTTGAAGTATCTATCAGGGTATTTAATCGGTTAACGGATGGATTAATTACCAACTAGCATTTCCTATGGCCGACATAATCGGCCATATTCTAATAATTAAATATTAAGCAATTACATAAATATATACGATTAAATAATAAAAAACAAAACAACTTAACAACAAATTAAAACTTATTAGATCTCTTTAATTTACAAAGTATGTATAGAAAATGCTCTGTTTCATTTCCTTGCAAAAGCAAATTGGGCAAGAACACATGCACATTTTGTTTATTTTTCAACTTGAAGCTGATCATGAATTTGCAATAAGTGTGTATGTGTTAGTAGCAACTTTGAATGCTTATAGCTCCTAAAATACTGAACTGATTTCGACAAAATATAGATTGTGCACATTCTTGAATATATATCTTCAAAATTATATAAGATATGATCGTAAAAAGGATTAAAAAAACGTGTTTGCCTATTAATTATATAATAGGATGTTTTCGTTGTAGTAGTTAAACATTTTTCGACTGTTTAATTTAATTTAACCAAAACTTGTAAAAGCGTTTAGAACTTGAAAAAATCAAAACACAGCTCAAATGGATGTTTTTATTTGTTTAGACAAAAAAAACAGAAAAAGTACTGAGAAAATTGATGTTCTCTATTATGGAATGCTTTCGATTTCTTCAGTATATTTGATAAGTGAAAGGTTTTTTTCGAAGTCAAGTTTCATTAAAACTAAAGGGAAAAAATCGCTTAAAACATTTGAACGAAATTATTTGTCTAAAAGAATATTGTAGAAAATTTGCTTAAACTATGAAACTAAATTATAAAAGGATCCCACTCACTCAATTGGTTTTGTGTTTTTAATTATTCTTCAGCCTGATTTATTTCAAGAATTGTTGTTTGTTATTTTGTTGTTTTTTTTTACTACAAAAATCTATAAATAGCAAATAATTTATGTTTTCATTTGTTGAAATTAATTAATCGGTGGAAAATTGTATTAATCGGTTAACCAATATTAATTCGAAATACGAAGCTCTAAACCGTTTAAACCAAAACCTTGATTAATTAATCGTGCAATAAACCGGTTAATTGGTATCTATAAAAGTGAACAAAACCACAACTTAAAAATATAAATATGTACTTATGTATGTCATAATTCTTGCTTATAAATATACAAAAATATGGAAAAATTTCTTATATAAGCTGAGGATATATTAGCTGAGGCTGTATACTGTTACATTTGTTTTATTAAGGGAATCAGAAAAAAGCTGAGCTAGTCAACGTATATAATGAATGACACACATGTATGTTAATTTTGTGGGGACCGACCCACTCTGATGTATGTACATATGTTATTGCAATAAATTAAAAAAACGTATTTTTTCATTTTTAAATTTTTACGACAGACCCACATAAGTCTGTTTTTCTTAAAGTACTTTGTTTTTTCTTCTTTATATTGTTACTCTAAACACCAACCACCCGTCCTGAGTACATTAAGAACAAAAACCATCTGCTTAAGTTAAAGTTTTTTGTGTGCGTCTTGTAGAACGTTCATTACCCCTATTATTATTGTTTAATCGAATGCACCTATAAATACATGCGCATATATATTGATGTACATATGTATATAAGTATGTATGCATACAAACAAATGTTTATATGTGTTGGTGATAGTAAAATTCTTAGAATGAAATATTATCTTTAAGATACGCATAATTAAAATGAATATTTATAATTGTGTTTATTTATTTATTCCATGTGAAATTATCGAAACTTTCCGACACCCCAAACAAACTTTAATCAATTCTTAACTTCCTAAACGAATGAAAGTAAATAAAGTTCACTTCAAAGTCGAGAAAAAATTAAAATATTTAAATTGAATATTGATTTATGATGTGCAATTTTTTAAAACCCAATTTAATATAAATAAAACAGATTATAAACAAATATTTTAAAAGTTTTTCGTATTTTTACCTTAAAGAAGAAAGTCATTATCATAAAATGTTTAAAAAGGGGTTAAAGGTAACAAGTAACGAACGTAAAATGTCTGTTTACTTATGAATTTCATTCAAAGTATGATCACACAGCGTGTTTTTGTCGAGAACGAAATTTTTCCATTAAAGACATTTAACACGTCCTGTAATCAATCCTTTTCACGGGAAGTGTTTTACGTAATTTGATATGATAAACTTAAAAACTTAAAGTTAAGTGATATCACATATTGCAAATACACTTCGTGTGAACACATCTTAGCAACTGAAAAAATACATTTTTTAGCAAAAACTAGAGAGAAAAAAATATAAAATTATATGTGCATATAACACCTCTTCTTTGCCACTGAGTGGATGTGATATTTTAAAATAATAAATATGTATGTATGTATGTGAATTTAAGGATATAATAAGTATGTATATTTACATGCGTACGTGCATAAGTATGTGTGCAGGTATATATTTATTTTATTATTTTTTAAGCTATTTTTCTTTTACATACATATTTATTTATGTTGATATATGTATGTATGTAAGCACGAGTATTCTGTCAAAATTATGATGACAAGGACTTTATTACATTATCATAAATATTTGTTTGTGTAATTTTTCATTAAATTTTATTATTTTGAATTAAGACCTTAAGTTTTATTTCTAAGATATTTTTAAAGAAATGATAATGATATTTTCCCTTGTTTATAAATTTTTACTTTTTTTGCCATTTTATTAAAAAATTTAACTTAAATCAAATCTCAAATACAAGTACTATTTAAAATAAAGAATATATCATCTTAAATTATCGATTTACTTTATTCAATTTTAAAATAAATAAAACTATGTGCATTCGATTTACAAAACACAAAAAAATGGGGAAGCTATTTAAAACCGAAAAATTCACTCGATATCGGTTTGCAGTGATATGGGGAATTATTAAAATATTGAATGTATTTGAGATGATATTGTATAGAAAATAAATATAAAGATTTAAAAACTTTTGTTTGTTGAGGGTTTTTAGCTAGTCTATATACATGCATTTCATTGGTGCTTAAGCCAAATCATCAGTAGACCTTAAACCTAATTTTTAAATGTTTCAAACCTCTTTACTTATACAAAAACTTTTAAAAACTCAATAAGAGTTATAAAAATTACAATAGTATAAGCATAGTATGCTTTGAAACTTATTCAAAAATCCCAACAAACAAATTATTATATTATATTATTATATCATAATTACCTAGTTAACATTTTATTTTCCGTTTTGCCTTAAATGCTTTTATTGTCACCCAAAGGGCGTCTAATTGTAAAAAAAGGTTGTAAAGAAAATAAAATAGATTCATATCGAATATAATAATTTGTTTGTTGGGATTTTTGAATAAGTTTCAAAGCATACTATGCTTATACTATTGTAATTTTTATAACTCTTATTGAGTTTTTAAAAGTTTTTGTATAAGTAAAGAGGTTTGAAACATTTAAAAATTAGGTTTAAGGTCTACTGATGATTTGGCTTAAGCACCAATGAAATGCATGTATATAGACTAGCTAAAAACCCTCAACAAACAAAAGTTTTTAAATCTTTGAAAAAAGATATCGAGGCAATCTCGATTAATATAAATTTCATTGAAAATAAATATACTTATTAAAATTAAGAGGCAAAAATGTTTGAATCTATTATTAATCTTGCAAGTTATCCTTGCGAATTCCCACTGAGTTCAAGCTCAAACTGCCCGGTATTAAATCTGTGTTTTATCTTTTGCGACAACGATGTGCATGGGACGAAGCAATCGCAATACGGAATTCAATCTCGTTTTAAGGCATTATTAAATAAAAAATAAAAATAAATAGCTTGGAGGATTTTATTTGAAACATATTATATTCTCAATTCTTGCCGTATTATAAAATTTTTATACCGAAACGGTGATAACGGCATTTGAATACCGGTACTTTGCAACCGAAACGAATTACGGTATCAGCACAGATTAAATTTAAACAGCATTTAATCGGCATTAATTACTTTATTGGATGCCAACTCTCTGTGATGTATTTTTTTCGATTTTTTCGTAGCACTAGACCAAAAATAAGATCTTGTTTATAGCAATGCACATATAATGAATATATGTATGTATCTATAGGGACAGAAGCCTAGGACAGACGGACAGACATATTAGCGAAAACATTGGGGTTCCATTTTTCCACTTTGTTTGCGGAACCCTAAAACTAAATAAATAAATAAAGAATATGTTAACTAACTTTATAGCTTGTGTCGTATTATTGCTCATTTGCCGACAGAGAGAGTCGGAGATCGTGAATACCATTGGAAAGTTTTCTCTACGTTCCCGTATTTCATTGGCATTTAAGAGGAAGAATCATTGTTCTGTACACTCATTCTCAATGTTGATTTGTTTGTTGCTTTCGTTTATTAAAAATAAAAACCCCAATTGCTAAAGATGCTGACGCTGCTACAACTACAACACAACTTCCTTGTATCTATTTATTCATTATTAGCCACAACACAAAGGGAACCAAAGTACAGAAGAACTTGACAAAAAGCTATTAAGCGACATACGAATATCTTACAGATGATTCATTTAACAGAGTTAACAATAAGTAGGCTCAGACTGCAAGAGAGTACGTGAGAGATAAAGTTACAAAAACATTAGTCAACACCAGCGGTCCTGGAGATGAGCACTATATTCTGGAGCGTCGCGTGCCCACTCACTCAGCGTGAGTGTGCATGCATTGCATGCACAATTTTTTCGAGATTTTCTTTTAATTTTTACTTTCATTTTCTATCGATATCCACGACAGCTGGATTCTGGAGCGAAAATTTTTAAATACAGATAAAGTTATGACATTATAGGCTGAATATTAAATTTATATTAATCGAGATTGCCTCGATATCTTTTTTCAAAGATTTAAAAAACTTTTGTTTGTTGAGGGTTGTAAAGAAAATAAAATAGATTCGTATCGAATATAATAATTTGTTTGTTGGGATTTTTGAATAAGTTTCAAAGCCTACTATGCTTATACTATTGTAATTTTTATAACTCTCATTGAGTTTTTAAAAGTTTTTGTATAAGTAAAGAGGTTTGAAACATTTAAAAATTAGGTTTAAGGTCTACTGATGATTTGGCTTTAGCACCAATGAAATGCATGTATATAGACTAGCTAAAAACCCTCAACAAACAAAATTTTTTTAAATCTTTGATTATAGGCTGAAAGTAATTTAAAATAAATTTTTAAAGGTTAAATGAAAGTTAATTTGACTTATTTTTTTCTTGAGTATTTCTTCAGCGCGAGTTTTCGTGATCATGAATAATTTTTCTTCCCACTTACATAATCGTTCATGATAATAAATTAAATTTATTTTGTTTCACCGTGCATGATCGTGAGTGAAAAATTGCTTGCAGTCCCATCTCCAATTTATACCACACAGGGCAAGAGGCCGATGGAAGAAGGCGGCAGCAGGCATCTAGACAAAATTGTAATCAGCGACGACTAAAAGCTTAAATTTGTTATACAATGTGATTTCTTTCATAGAACTGTCGTTCTACTATGATATTTATCTATGTTCATCTGCACGTCTCCCTGTTTTTAGGGTTCCGTACAAAAAGACTAAAAGCGGAACCTTATTTTTTATAGCTGTTGGCTTCTATCTCGTGAACCATGGTAGCTGGGCACTTGAAATTTTCAGAATAGATGTATTTCAATGGTCGCTATAACAACAACAAAATGACAAGTTAAGCTATTTTTGATGTACAAGTTTTTCATGGTTTTTGCATGAAAAATATGCATTTGCATAATTTTGCATTAATTTGCACATTATTCGGAAACTCTTTTTAGCAAAAACTACTTATAACTGGTCGCATTGTGGAGATCACTAAACATTTTTCAACCAATAATGTTGCATGTTACATGTCTGGCAGGTTTTGTTCGCTTACATTTTGCAATGTTAACTCATTTGTTGCAAATTGCCCACTTTTACATTTTATTATGGGCCGCCTTCAGTTTTTTTTTCAAAAGCTAATTTTCTTTTTCCTTCTGTCCAGCATTTGACAACACACTGTCGACCCCACCATTTCGTGGAAAATCGAATTTATGAAATGTGTAAAAATTAAACAAAATATATTTTTAAGTAATTTTAATATGAAAGAGTGTCGTTTACTAATAAATTTACCTACTTGCATGAGTGAGCTTTTGCATTATTGTCTCAGGATGAATTGACTTGCTGTTTTGCTAAATACGTCCATATGAATGTGTGTAGGTATATGAAAATATGTCCATTCACACACATCCAGAAGAAGTATGTTTATATTTTGTGTAAGTTATAGAGTGTCTAAATTAATAGGATAAATATTTTAGTTACATATTTCATATTTGAAATACTTTTGATGCATTCTAGTGGTTCAAATTGTAATTAAAAATTTATATTCAGTTTTTAATCAAAAAGTGTTGAGGATCGTTTTACTAGTTTTTAAACGTTTTGGGTATAAAAATCCTTAAATTTTGATAAAATCCATTTTCGTATTTATTTCATTCCTAAAAACGAGACACTCTAATATTTTTAAATATGCATGCATTTTTTCATGTGTGAGCAGGGAATCTTTGTTTGCAGTCATAGAAGTAGAACAGTTTATTTGAAATGGTTAAATAAAATAAATGCCTGCTGCTGTCGTTGTAGCTGTTTGTTACACATGTTAAGTTAAAGCCAAGTGCGGACAAAAACAATAGAAGGAAGAGTAGCATCTGAAGTGACACTGGAACAATGCAAGCTTTTTGTTTATTTGTTAAATAACAGTATGAAATAAAAGATGGTGTGATGGAGGGAAAGGTGAACGCTTAAAGCAGCATTTTCGACTATTATTCAGCATTCAGTAAGCTATTTTGTTAGAGAAAAAGAAAAGAGAACTTTAATAGTCATGTATTAAGTTTATATGTACTCGTACATGTTTATATGTCCGCATATAAAGCTTTAACTTCCATGATTTTGATCTGTGAATGTATGGATATGCAAACAAGTTTATTCAACTGAATATAATATAAAGTAGACGACAACACACTGATACATTTAAACTTACACTTGCATTGCACAGTCGTATCGACATACATACATACTTTAATGTCTCTACTGGAACTTTTCTTTCATACCAATGTGTTTGTGTGTGTGTGCATTGTGGTGCCCCTCCAGAATAAAAGCCTTTAGGATCTCGGTCCCAGTTTCTAGAATTATTTGAATAGTGAAACTAATACAACATGTAAACATTTTTAGACTTATAGAAAAAGTTTGAAATGGCCCAAAGCCAGACATATTTCTGGGGGATCATCAAACCAAGAAGTTGAATACTTCTTTTTCTTCATACAGCAGGGGGCCAACCTAATGTGGAAACATATTCATGTATAGTTGTCTATATGCGAGTTTGTATTTCAGCGGTTGCACTTAAATTGCGTAAACAACATTAATTTTAAAAGTTCTTCCAAAATTGCGTAAAAATAGAAAATAATTATAGAATATGATTTTTATTTCGAACAGTATTAATGGTTATTATTCAAAAAGACAATAATTCAGATAATTTTTACACAAAATAGACAAATTAGATAAATATAATCGGAGCAAACTTTGAAAAAATTATATATGAATGGACTTTTCAGTCTGCGCTCGTACGTCTGTGTATGTGCATAAGTATACATATTCCTGTACAAATGTTAAAGGCACAATGGAAAAAGTGTTGATGATGTTGGCTGCCGATGTTGTAAAATGTTTCAGTATATCCTTGCTGCTATGCATTCTTCTTAGTGTGTGTGTGTGTGTGTGTGTAAATGAAAATGTATGTTTTCATTTTTATTATAAAATGTTATTTTTCGGTGGTTTTTTCTATGTGTGTATGTGCATTAAAAAAATATTAGAGCAATTTAAAGTTGTACATGTGAATAAACACAAACAAATGTAGACTTTTTACTTACCAGCACAACAAACAGCAAACAGAAATATGAAAGACTGAAAAAAAGATAAAGAAAAAATCACTAAAGCTAAGGTTCAGATGTCACAAATATTTGTGGGAAAAGTGTAACCGCTTCAAACCAGTAGTTGTTATTCATAAAATATATTTCAATTGAAATTGTATATTCTATATTTTTATATTATTAAATTCCATTTCATATACAGTTTTCACAGAAATAGTGGTTACACTTATTTGATCAAATATTTACCACGTCTGATGTTATCTTAAGAATTTGCAGGAAAAGAAAATCTAGATGCACAACTTTATTTTTTCTTCTCGCGATCATGTACGCTCACGTGAGTGCTTAAAAAAGTTGTCACATTCAGGATAAAACCGATTTATTTATGTAATTTTTATTATTAAAATAATTTAAAAACATTTTTAAATTTTTTAAACGTTCTTTTCCACAAATTAATATTAATAGTTTGATTAAAAACAAAATATGAAATATATTATCGAAGCGTGTAGTTCGTTTTTATGTGCATTTCACTGCTGCTACTGCAGATCTTGAGGAAACTTTACCCAAATATTTCTTAGACAACATTTCTAACAACATTTGTAGTAATTAAAAATTCTTTTGAGGGTAAAGTCCAACATCTAATTAAACAATTAAGGCTAATTTATCCAATATTTCGCTGTCTCAATGGATGGCCGCTCGGCAGGGATATTTAATAAATAATATGACAATATTTATAAACGTTTTTCACAACAAAAACTTAAATAAAGTTTAATGAAAACAAAATTGCAAAAACAATAATTACACGACACCGGGCACAACAATTCAGAATTATTTTTTAAGTGTGAATTTAAAAACAGCGGGGAATAAAATCAAAGCGAAAACCTAATTGTAATATATCAGAGAAAATAGAATATAATTTTACAGCACACTTGCCAATCAGCTGGGCTGTTGCATATTCCTTATTAATTGGCCTTGACAAAAAACTCGTACAATATTATAAACTTATTTAACAAGGCCAATTCATTTTACAGGTGGGTTGGCATAAAATGTCGAAAACAGAAAAATAAAATTTATTTCAAAAGTATTTTAAGCAGCTTTTATCACGATCCATATGCCCCAAACCAATGCAAATGAATACTGGTAGTTGCAAGAGAATTCGCCTTGGGAACATTCATGGATGTCAAAATAAACTGTTCACGTCGAATTAAAAAGCAGAAAAATGTACCAGAAAATACATTTTGACAATGAAAAATGATAAGACACAATGAGCTGAGTTGTCGAGCTCATCTGGTATGAATTCGCCTTGCTCCAAACAAAAGTATTTCTTTCTTTACTGCAACTTCTTGTCGTGTTTTCAGTATACATCCAGCGATGCGAAATAGTCAACTGTGCTCTCAACACCACTTGTAAAATTAATTCGCCTTGTTATTTAACTTTGTATACAATTTTTTTAAATTAAATGACTGACTGTAATTCTGAGCTACATTGTCTGGATCCGGTTTAGAGTCAATTCTTTGTCCTATTGATTTGTTAATCATTGGTAAAGTTTCTAACTTGAAACGTCGTTTGTAGTTTGTTTCTGATGTATTTTCAAAATCTGCCGAATGGTTGAATGTGACACAAAGTGATTTGCAATGTACAAGTCAAAGTTTTATAAATTTAAGATTCACTAAAAGGATTCATATTGTTTCTTCTCAGTTCTGCGTATTGTTAAATTACGGCCAGTACTCTGGTCGCATTCTTGCCCGTATTAATATGGTGAATGGGGCGCATAATAGTTGAAAATTCTTCCTGCAGAAGTGGATTTCTGCGAGGAATGAATTAAATATGACTTACATATTTTCATACAAAACAAGTCATACGCATATTATTCTGGTTTACTAGATAATCTTCTAATATTTATCAAGCAATCCCTCCATAACGGTGTCAGCTGCAACCAGAGAAGCTGGTCAAAATAATATTGGACCTTCAGCTCGGAGAGCGTTTTTTTTTAAATTTTAATAGAAAAGTCGAAGAAATTAACAAATTTTTTTTTTTTATAAATTAAAAACTTTTTTGAATTGTCTGCAATCAACAATTCATACACCATTTCCAATCCTGTATGTATCAAAATTTGAAACAGGCTTTTATGAAGTTTCTAATTTTTCTGTCACACTTTCCCCGGTTGTCATTCCAATAGTGATTCAAAATTGATATTAAATAAATGCATATTTTACTTATTCGATTAAATATTAATTGTTTTTTTTTAATTACAATTTGCGAATTATTTTTAAGAAATAATTCCAAACTAACAGCTGTATTCATAAAAAAGTATTTATAGGAAATTTGTGTTAAAATACATTTCAAATGCAAATTATTCTTTATGAATACGAGTCTATATTTCAAAATTTTCTAATTAAATATTGATTTATATTCGAAATTTTTATGTAATTCAGTTTGAAATGAAAATTTCTCAAACGTAATTCAACTTTTTTCTATAAAGTTGTGTTAAAATATGTAAATGCACGCATGCGCATTCACAAAACAGGTGAATTCGAAAGCTGAGCTGACCCATGTTTTATCATATTTTTCAATAAGCCTTGAACAGTTTATTTTTACATCCAAGAATGATATTTGTCAAGGCGAATTCTCTTGCGACTGCCTGGTATAAATTTGCCATGCATGTTCACGGGTTTGTAAGAAAAATTACTCACGTTAATATGCTAACGCGTGATCACATTCACTTCACGCCCAATAAGCGTTGCTCGCCTCCAAAAGAGAGCTTCCATATGTGAATGTGGGTTAAACTATTAAGTAAATTATGATTCACATACATTCATTCATACACGCTCGCATAAACATTTTAAAAACACACATGTTGTTTAACAGGAACAATAAAAAAAACCAAAAGGAATAAAGGATTCATGACATACTTATGAAGCTTTATGAAGATGTACATATATTTCTACTTCTTGGTAGTTTTTTTTTTAATTTTATATATTTTTATTTGCTAAACACACATTTGCTGGTTGCCGTTCGTTCCATTTGTTGCCTCTGCTGCCACATGCACAACGGAGCTCAACACAACTCTTAAAGCTTATTACTTTTCAGCTTAAGGATCTTAAACAAGCTAATGTTGTTCCCATTACCAACCAGTGTTTTGACTACAACTACGTGCACAACTTTAACCACAACCCACTCACAACGTCTGCAACTGCTATTTTGCTTGCTACCACATTTCAACAAATACTGCTTCATCTTTTGCAAACAGCAACTATTTGTGCATGTGTTTATTTTGCGTGTTTTATTATCAAAACTGTAAAAAAAATTTCTAAAATAAAAAGCCTCCATCTGAACGTCTGAAAGGGAAAGGAAACGAGAAAAGCAAACAGAAAAGTAGGGAAACGTACAAGAATTCTTTGCAAGAACTTTACAAGTTTCTGGGATTTTCCAAAGTATATAAAACTATGCCACCATATTTTGATGGCATATGAATAAATATTTTTGAATTTTTATGGGTTTATGTGTTACAATTTTACGAGAATATTTATGGGAATATTTGGCATTGTGTAGCCCACACTATTTCGTGGCTGCTATTTGCGATGTTCTGCTTAAGATATTTAATGTTGTTAAGAAAACAAATAAACCTTTTAACCCTTTAGTTTCTAATAGAGCTCTGTACAAACACACTTAAACATGTGGGTGGTTTCTTGCGTTATTGCGTTTCTTATTTTCAAATACTTTTACTGCAGTTATGTTGCGGTGATGGAATACTGGAAAGCTTAGTAAAAAAAACACATTCCTCTTGCATGAAGTTTTCTGAAATATAGTTTGAAAGTAGAGCACTGCCATTTATGTATATAATTTTTACGATTTGTTAGAATATATATGTAAGTGAATCTCTTAAAATTTCGCTCAAGAACACTGAATTATAAAGTTATTAACGATCATACGTGATCATGCAACACTTAAATGAATCACATGAGGGCTGCCCATCTCCAATACTCATATATTCTTGAGTGAAGATATCAATTTACTCACTCACATTTTTCATTAATGCAAATAAACAGTTGTTGTTTATAATATTCATAAGAATCATTTTTCATATCTCGCATTTCTTAATATTGACACAATTCTGACTCATAGTCAATGTGAAAAATAAAGCAGTTTTTAAGTTAAATATTTGTTATCATCATTATGAATGATATCGCTCCTTTATTGCAACGTAGTCATATCTCAAAAAACGTGATTTTTGAGTTAAGAATGCTAAGAAATATTCATTTTGTGTAAAAATGTATACAAATATTTTTTTTACTCGCGTCTTGAGGGGAGAATACTTTTTTAGTTTTCCATTGATGATTGATGGGTGTGTAAATTAAAAACTTTAAACTTGTTTTCAGACGAACGTGGTTTTTTGAGATATGACTATGTTGCAATAAAGGAGCGATATGATATATTATTTATTTAAGTGAAGGGCTGCGGAATTTTTATGTACATATTTTAATTTTTATTATTGCTTAAATCGAAGTTGTCAGGGATCGCACTATACGAGTTGTTGTAGATGGGGTTTTATCAAACGAGTTCAAGATCAATACAGAGGTACCACAAAGCTCCGTTCCGTTTATCTTCCCTTCCATGTCAAACTTGAATTCCTATCTTCTCTTTTGCAGATGATAGAAGAATTTGCCATTCCTGTTCGTTGAAAAGATGGGGGGCAAAGAGGTTAAACATGAATCATAATACACTTGAAACAATCTCTGAATGGGGTTATGCGAATAGGGTCGGTTTTAATGCCCGTGATACCCATTGTAAACTCCATTGTAAATTCTATGTTGTCCATACTTTTTTAATTATAAGCCAAACTAATAAATTTAGCAAATTTAAATTATTTCTTTTGCAGCACTTTTATTTCTTTTCAATTTTGTTTTTTAACAAACCGCAAAGCCATTTTGGCTTGTCTGCAGCAACACCCAGGGTCTAGGCAGGAATCGAACCTGCGACCCGCTGACTAATAGGGGAATTCTCACGTACAGACCCGTGTTGGTCATCTCTGATTATGTATAGAATAAATATTAAGGAATCAATGAAGAGATCACGTTTTTCAAATCTCAAAAGAAGCAGGAACCAGGAGTGTGATTTTCGATGAAATGTTCTTGTTTTCAAATCTATGCTTGTTGTGAGATTTGAAAAATTTGATCAATTCATCTAAAATCACACTTCTGATTCCTGATTCAAATGCCTCGAGTTTTTAGTATATCCGACCGAAAGTGGAATACAACTCACACATAAAGGCCGAACCGTTGCTACTCGACCGCGTACAGGAAAGATCTAAGAAGCTTGGTGACAGTAGTGTATCCCACTCTATTGATTCACCGGACCATCGACGCAATGTAGAGTGTGTTTCACTGTTTAATCGTTATTGTACCCGATGCATAATTTTTTGCGTTCCACATGCTTTTCATTAAAATCTCATCTATTTGTGGGTATTTGGTGAGAGAATTGCACTACGCATTGCAGATATAATTTGTTTTATGTTGCACATTTCGTATGTGGAATAAACTCCGTGCAGAGGTCGTTCCCGTCACTTTCTATATGGGAAAATTCAAACCGAATGTCCACAAACACTACTCCCTCTATTATCCTCCCCATAATTAATTTTCCTAGTTCCTGCACAACGTGCTGCATATTTGGAGGCATTCGCTGAGTACTGGTTCTACAAAGAACCCTTTTTAATTAAATATTATTTGCAATTTCCCTACAACTAATTGCATTTATTTTGTTATAAAAATTTTTAAATTAAACTTTTAACTCTTTTACAATTTTAACCCTTTTTAAAATAAAAACAAAATATCAAATATACATGCATGTGCATGCATGTGAAATGCACATTCATACTCGTATGTGTGTCTGGAATGTTATTTTAGTTCGTAATAAATTTGGAAATTAGTTTGGTTTAATGGAGGAGATTTTATTCTGGCGGTGGCCATCAAATAAGAATAAAATGCTGTCAAAGGCTAATTTTAATTTCTTCACTTCAATTTCAACATCAAGGAGGAATATGAGTTTTCAAATGACTTTTATAGCTAAACCAGACATATCGTCGTCCCGAAGTTATCTTGATATGAGATGCTGAACTTGTACTCCGGAAGTAGTGCGAATTCGGATCATCTAATAATATGTTTTGTATATAATGTTGATACTTCAGACTCAATTTCCCAAAGAGAAGTTTTTTGGAGATACGTGAAGATAACTTCGGGACGACGATATTATATTCCTTGATTGCAAAACACTTCAAAAACAGTTACAATTTGTAAACTTTAAGAAATTTTTAAAGAAGTTCCTTTCAGCTACAATCGTGAAATACAACCTCAGCCTATAATATTTAATAATTTATAATACATTTCAGTCAAATTTTGCATTTAGAAATGTAACGGCTATTTGATACAAATGTTTTCGTTTCTTTAGTGCTTCAATAAAATTACAAACACATACACACGCTTCTTAAAATATCTCGTTCGTTATGAACCGGCTGATATAAACTACAAATGAAATAAAATACGACAATCGCCCAACAACCAACCCTCCCCGCATGAATACAAAGTCTAGACGGTGAACACGAAAAATCAACGCTTTAAGGCAGATGTGCAGTGCAACTCAAGCAAACGTAAATAAACATATTGGTGTGGCGTTAACAATAAAGAAAACACATAGAAAAACCTTAATAATTGTTCAGTGTGTTATCCCTTCATAACGAGGACTTGCATAAGTTTGATGATACATTGCACACATACACACACACGCTCATAATATAATTGATATCCTTTTTCACTCAATTCATTTTATTTTGTTTCCATGCTCCCTGGCGTATGCAAGCAACAACATCATGGGGTGTTTTTCGTTTTCCTCCGCTGTCGTTACTGATTTTCACATCCCTGCGACGAAAGCAGCAACAACAAGAGAAGAGAAAAAAATAAATAATAATAAAGGTGTTTGAATATAAATGCTTCAGTGTTGGTTCGAGTGTTTTGTGCTACTCACTACTGCCGCTCCTGCCACTCCTGCCATTCACCACTACCTTGCATCTTTTCTTGTGCTAATGTGCTTCTGTACACATTTGATTTTTTTTTCTAGATTCGTTGCTATAATTACTTGCATCCGCGAGTTGCACGAAGGTACGTACGTTCTCTTTGATTGTTTGAATTTTATTTGAAAATCCGTTGTGGAAATTGAATCAAAATAGAGAGAGTAAAACATCTACTCGTATGAATTTCCGTTAAAATAAAATTGTTTAAATGTAGTTCTTTCTGTATTATTGTTATTATTACTTTTGCTTTTGTAGTTTTTATTGTAGTATTTTTTATGAACGTCCCTTATTACAGCTTCTTTATAATTGAATCATGATTGTAATCATGATTGTGTATTTTTGTTAAATATTTTTTTTGTTGGTTTAAGAACGTTCTTTTGAGTTAGTTGCTGCTGCCAATACAAACGGATATCCACTAGAACGACATGCAACCTGAACATTAAGTAGCTTTTATATACATAGATTGTTAATGTGTAATGAATGACAAGTATATTTGAGGCACGTTGTATTTTTACAAGACTTGTAAATTGACTAATACTTATGCATTGCATTTTAATTGAACCTCATTTCTTATACATACATACTCGTACATACTTATGAACGAGGAGTATGTTCATTTTGTTTTATTCATTGTTTGCTTTTGATAACGACAGTAATTTAATTTCCTTTGAATCACGAACGATGATTTTAAAGTGTGACGACTGTATGGTTTTGGAAAACTAAAAAAAGATGAAATTTAAATTTTCTCCAAAAAGATAAATAATTTAAACAGAATTATAATAAAGAATAGACACATAAATATGTATGTATATTGTATGTACATACATATGTATCAGTTAATTTTTTTGACATAAAATTTAATTGATTTGCATGCGATATCCTTTATCTACACAGAAAAAATTACTGATGTTCTGTGATGTAAATATTCATAAAATAAGTATGTTCTGTGATGGCGAGTTTTGTATCGTTGATGTACAAAATCGTGTAATAAAATTCATAAAACTGTAATAAGTTTATGTGCTAAGTTTATGAAATTACTGTTGGAATTTTTTTCTATAATTTTTGTTCTGCAGAATATTAAAAAATCTACTTTATTTTCGATGTTTACACCACGCAACTTCATTGCTTGCAACTTTATTCAGTGGGAAAGACAGAAAAGGAAATCCACTCTCTCAAGACTCTCGCTTAAAATGAAAATTGCATACATCGAAACTGCGTATTGTAATTATCAAATTCAGGTTTTCATTTGTTGCGGGTTGATTTAGTCTATTGTACATGTATTTCATTTATGATTTTGCCAAATCATCCGCAGACCTTCAACCACATACACTTGAACTTTAAAATGCAATATATTCCGATTTTGATTTAATATTTTGATTGGATTCCACAAGTTAAACCTTTTCAATGTAATTTTCATTTGAGATAAAATTTTAATACTTATTGTTAGTTATCGTTGAAAGAGATGCATTAATTATGTGTGTAAAAGTAAAGCATGTTTCTTTTATTTGTAAATAAATAATTTAATATCCTTCGTATGTGTGTCTAGCACGTGAGACTCACTCCATCGTTTTTAAATTATTAGCTATTTTCTATTTGTTGCGGCAACAAGTCTAATTAACACAATCGTATTATTCTTTTGCTAAATTTACATTTAAATACCACAACTGTGTGTTCTACTTGTATTTCCACTGTTTGTTTGTCAGTCTCAGAAATTGAAGGACATGTACCAGCACACATATCGCTCCTTTTTAGCAACAAAGTCATATCTGAAAAAAAACCAAATTTAGTTTTCAAAATGTTAGCGTATGTATGGCGACTGTTGGCTGGTTAGCGGGCATAATTTACTTTCTCTTAGCTTAATATATAGATATTAAAATTTTGACATTTAACGGACGTTTGCTTCAGAAACTTAAAAATAAAATTAATTTTTTCTATTCAAACATGACTATATTGCATTATAGCAGCGATATGTTCATATCATACATGGATGTATTCATCTTTTTGAATTAATATAATATAAAAGAACATATTTTCCAAACGTGACCAAAAATCGTACCACAGGGTTTAGCTGGAATAAAACTACTCACATTTTATTTGTCTGTGAACGAAATTGCAGGGATATTTATTATATGAAATTTGTTTGTTTTTTGTTTTGTTTTTTTTTTTTTTGTGTGAAAACATAAAAATTATTTTAATGAACTCCGCCGCTTTTTATGGCCTGCGTTTGCTACTTATAAAGATTACGAAAATGGCAGCAGTAGCATAAATACATTAAATTTTAATATTCGGGCTTCTATTAATTTTCATAAAGGTCATTAAAAAATCAAAAGAAAGTAGCAAATGTGTGTGTTTATTTTTATTTTTTTTTATTCGCAATGAAGTGTGAGATGGTCAAAATTTGTGGTTTGCTTTATTATTATTTTTATTCAGAAGATGCTATAAGGATCTGCAGCAACCTCCTGCTAACAGAGAAATCCTTAAAATCAGCGTCATAAAAGACCGAAAAAAACAAATAATGTGGGTGAAATAATGAAGTTTTTGTTCGCTGTTATTTGCCTTTTTGTGTGGGTTCGTTTGCACATTCATTCATCTTTTGTCAAATAAAAAAAAAATACTGTTGCTGTTTAGAATACAAAAAAATAAAAGCCACAAAAAATTTGTTGCTATTGTTATTAAGTGCTTTTTGCTTTAGTAGCTTAATAAAATCGAAGATGTTTGTTAACATTTTCTAGAGTGGAGGGTGTTTTAAAATATAACTTTTTCAGAATTTTCTTGTCTGTTAAAAATAAAAACTGTTTAAGTATCGACGCTTATTCAGAATTCAAAACAGGTTGTTTTGTTAACGGTTATGATATTTTCTTATCGCTTCTCTTATTAAAAAAACACATAAAAATTCAAATGTTAAATAAATTGTTCAACGAAAAGCAAGTATTCATTGTGTTTCTTATCGAAATTGTTAATAAAACAAAAGACTCGGCAGCAGAATCCTTGAAAGTATCGTAAGTCATCGTTGGGGGGCGGGGGAATGAGGCAGGCACTAATTACAAGAAGAAACTAATTAGTGCCACAAATAGTTCCTTTCATTTTTGAGGCGAAATAGTGTCAGTCATTTATCAGTTTAAGAATAGTTTTGTGAAATTAGCGGACCCTTAACATTGAAAAATCACATAAATTTCTATGTCTTTCTTATGAAATATGTAAGTGTTCTCATTCTGTGACAATATGAAATATTTTATTAACTTTCTCAGGAAAATCTTAGCGGTAATTATTCTAAAATATTGTTTACTTTTTGTAATTTAATAAATTGACTTATTTACTTCAGTTCCGCTCGAATCAAAAAATGGTATTCCAAAGAAAACAAAAACTTAATCGAAAGAAAAAGAGAAGAGTATGTTTCAATCAGCTGCTTTGCTCTGAAATTAAATTTTGTGAACAAACATTGTGATAAATATATAAAAAATAAATATTGTGGTAACTGAAATTAAATAAACACATCAGTTAAATACGCAAAGCAGGGGAAAAAGCCAGAACACGAGTAAAGGTCTCATTAATTAGTTTTTGCTTTTCGTTGCCGTTCTGTGTCGTTCTTTTCTTTAGAAAATATTTTTCAATTACTTGTTCAGACAAATAAATTTTTAAAAATCTTCAATTAAAATAAAATTTTCTGACTTTTAACACAAAATGTGTAATATTTCACACTACCAAAAAACTAATACATACGAGTACATGGCGTTATTAACAAACGATTATTAAAGTTAATGTGTGCGTGCATTAAAACTGGTTTTCCCATATAAAAATCCAACATTAAACCTACTATAACTTTATTGATCGTTTGTGAATAAAACCAACACACTCTTGTATTCATAACAGAACAGAACAGAACGTACAAATTAATTCTGCCTTAAGCTGTATTTGAGGCCAAACTCTTCCAGTCTGAAGAATCCTAAGGCGCCGGAGGTGATATTATTATTTTTTATACATCACTTGCAACTTCATCCGAGAATGACTGTATTTCTTCTTTGTGGGTCTTATGATATCCACCCGCAATATCATCCTTCGTCACCATTAAATTCGCCAGCTTTTTAAATTGCTCAGGTGTTGTATGTGTTTTTCGACTTGCAATAAATTAAATGAAACTTTCAAATTAAAAAAAAAATATTACAAAATAAGCGTAGCTATTATCGAAATGATACGGTGAACGGAACACAGAAAACGGAGATAATTTCGATTCGAATCGAACGGCAAAATAGGGGTGGTTATACGATTTTTTTTTTGTAATTTGCTTACAAAAAGTTTTTGTGCGAAAAGTCCTTAATATTTTGAAAGTAAAATGATATGAGAATCATGTTTTGTGTTAAACTTCTTTAAGAGAGCGTTTACCACTGTAATTGAATTTTATTTGCTGGCGGATAAGCCAGTCTATAGCGTATTTGATAATGTTTAGATATATTTCCAAAATGTTTTTTTATGTTAAATAGATGATTGTTAATATTTTTATATGTATTTAAGAACTATTTTTTCATTCACTTAATAATTAAATAAAGCAAATTTTTCTTGATGAAATAAAATCTTCCATAAAGTTTCAAAACTGTCCTAATACGCACATTCCCAGATATTGAAAAATAAAAAAGAAAACACACCGAACTACACGCACACACATTAATAGTCGCATTGTCCTTAGACGTTTTTTTTTAATTTTTGTTTATATTTTTCCTGCTATAAAAACTCATAAGTTTTAACAACATTTGCTTTTGCGGAATGATGTCAGCCTCGGACCGTTTTTCCAAATGTTTTAAAAATAAACCTTCATAAAAAAAATAAAATGAAAAGAAAAACTTTTAGGAGTTTGTTGTTTCTTTCTTTATTTCATTTTTGTCTAAAATAATTTCCGGTGATCCCTTTTTAATGCAGGAATGTTGGAGTCCTTAAATTACGAAAGCACACTTTAATAATTTCTACATGTTTGTGTATACATGCGATTTTTTTATTATGTTTTGGGCATTGAAATTTCTTTTTATTGTAATTTTCTTGTCAGCTAGTATGTAAATTAATATGCGGAGGAAAAAAACTTTTTGCCGACTGTTACTCTTCATTACGATTATTATGTATGTTAATCATTTGAAAGGACATAATGTCCTTTTATTGCCGTTGTTCTGTGTAGTGATGCGTGCATGTAGATGAGTGTTTTTAAATTTTTTTTCTTGGCCATTCAAGTGAATCTTGCTAAAAGGGGCTGTTTTTGCTGGTCCTTATTTTTCTTTTTGTGGGTTTAAACTTAATTCGAAAAAAAAACGTTCCACTGGCTAAGAAAGTGTTCATAGCGTTGGCGTGTGCCTGCTCTGTGTCTGTTTGGTTCTTGTTTTTCTCCCTACATGCAGTTTTTATAATATATTTTTGTGAAAATGTGTTCAGCTCGTGCTCTAGCGCTTTTCTGATGTCAGTTGGCTTGATAAATGAATTTGAAAATTCGCTCAACACAAACGTTAGTAGTTTGGCTTTTGGTTCTGAAATGTGTTTGCGTATGTTGTTGTAGCTGATAATGTTGGTAGTTTCTATGTTGCGCCTGGGTTGTGGTGGTGGTGTTGGTGCTGGTGGTGTTGGCGGTGTGCGCTCTATCAACTGTAACGGCATAAGGTTATCAAATAGTTTTTCTTACCAACAATAACCGGTGTATGCGAATGTATATTTCTGTGATCCAAAAAGAAAAAAAAGGAACTCTCTGTGAAAAAATTAAGCTGTTTAATTTCAACGAAAATGTTTGTTTGCATGTATTAAATAAAAATTATCACTCAAACGCGAAATGTTGTAGTTTATATTAATAATGACTCGTGCTAGCGTCGTGCCCAACTAAAACTTAAAAAAGGACTTTTGAAACAGGAACAGCTAAAAAGACAGCTGGAGTGCTTAATGGGTGGTTGGTTTACAAACAAATTAAAAATATATATATTTTTAAAAATTCTTCCTGTTATAGTTTATTTTGCTGCGGAATTGGAGGAATATAAAATTTATCTAAAAATCATTTCTTTATTTAATGATGACTTTAAAGATATTGTTTAAAATAAAAAAAAATCTTAAATTTTAAGTTCTACAAAGTATTTTGTTTGCGATTTTGCGGGCTCAGTTTAACGTTTCCATCTCATTTATTTCTTTTCTCATAGAAACATTGTAGATTTTAAAATTTTCCTATGAAACCATGAATTTTCAAAGCAAAACAATTTGCAACAATAAATGTGTAAAGTTGAATAAAAAAACAGGGACCGTAACAGTTATAACTTTAAACAAAAAATTACCTTTCAATGACTATTTTTCAAGTTATGTTTATTGTTAAAAAAAATAATAGTTATTTCTTGAGTGAAATTTTACTACTTTCACTCAAATTCAAATCCCGGACGACATAATATTCAGGATTAATACTTTTTCAATTTGGTTTTTGACATTTTTCGAATGATTTTTGAATAATTTTTCGAATAATTTTTAAAAAATGTTCAAACTATTTTTATTAAGAGAAGATTAAGACGAAGCCCATCTTTACATTGACCGAACGGAATAGTACTATTTTCAATAGGTCGCCACATCAATTATCAATAGTGAAACTAGACACATTTTTAACACTTCTGAGCTGGCTACTCGATTGTGGGAATATCAACTATTTAAACAAATTCTGTTTGGAGAAAGAATGCCAGCCACCATTACGTACATTTCTTAATATTCATTATTTCACAATTCTAACATTTTCCGTTCTGCTAGTGTAATAATAATTATTATATTATTAGCCAATTATAATTGGCTTCGTATTCATCTTCTTTGAATAAAAATAATTTCAAAAATTATTAAAACATAATTTTAAAAATTATTAATCCTGAACGTCATGTTCGGCAGTTAGACTTGAGTCAAACCTGTGAAATTTCATTTAAGCCTGGTTAAACGAATACATACAATTTTTAAGTTATTTCTTTCTTAAGCTTATTTTTTTGAATTATTTAACATTTAATTTAATTTTAGGGCAGAAAATATTGACAAACACGTGTTAGTGTTGTCTGACAAAAATAAATAAAACTGCCAAAGAACATTTGTTCAATTCACAAGCTCAGTCGTATGGCTTATCGTTTAGAAAAATACAACATTTGTTTATGTGCTTGTGAACAGACAAATTTGTTGTATCATCATTTTGTCGTACTTTAAATGTCAATTCAATGTAGTCAATTCATTGTGAGTAAATAATTTATGTTGAACAACAAATTTCTTTTTATCAAATAAAAAAAAAACATGAAAAGTGAAACTGAAAAAAATAAATTAATTAATGCTATACTTCTTGAATTATGTTTTCATTAAAATCTTCTTCCATAATAGTTGACACTCAATTCAGTTGATACCATGAAATTAAACCAGATATGGGAATTCTAATTTTACGCGAAATAGTTAATAACTTTTTCTTGACAAACAATTTTAATTAAAATGGTTTGCAAACTGAAATGAAATGAATCAAGTATATATTTATCATTAAGAAGAATGTATTTTCTGGGTTTACTTATCACACATTTAAATTAATTTAACAAATATAATTTTTCCATACTTGTCCCCAATACAACCATTTATAAAACATATAAAATTCAAACGTATAATTATAACACACCTTTGTATGAAAATTACCAACAACAAAAATACAATACTGTATTACGATTACACAATACATTCGACGTTAATACGAGCTTATGAATTGAACAATTATTTTCCAAGCAGAAATCTTAAGAAATACGTTCTATTATCCAAGCAAAAATCAAAGCTCTGAAGTTGTTAAAGTTAATTTTTTTTAATAAAAATCACATAAACTAAAATTATCTAGTGCAGCCGAAGGTTGTCTCCATAACAAGGATTATCTTGGTGGACTTCTTAATCTTGTAGCGTTTTTCCTTCGCTATGACTCTTCTGTTTGAAATTTGAAAAAATAATTATGATTTGCGGTCTCTGATAAAAAAAATCACAATTTTATAAAACCTAAAAGCGAAATAGTTTTGAATAAAGAAACAGAGACATTATGCAACACAAATTTAACAGATACTTTGAGGCGAAAGAAAACATTTTCAAGGTAATTCTGCATTTACATGACAAACAAAACAAACACACTGTCACGATTTATGATTTTCTAATCTTTTTTTATAGACATTATAATACTTATTTGTTTAAGTGTGTGTGTGTGTGTGTGTGTGTAAAAGGGAGTACATTTGTAAGGATGAATTAATAAACGAACACACAAACACAAAAAAATATAAATGAAAACAAATATAAAATTAAAATGATAAAAAATGAAAACTACAATCTAAACGTATGAAAGATACGAAAAAGAATCTATTAAATTTCTGTTGATTTAAGATGGTTCAAGGTTGTTGTAATCGTGTATTTGTGTGTGTGAGTGTGTAATCTTATGTTCCAATGGCAAATGTAAATGTAAGTATGTGTATGTTTTAATGTTTTGTGTGTAGTAGAGACATACACATACACCTATACATACGGAGTGACAAATTGTTTTCGAATAACCTCAGGTTATGTTGATATTTATGTGTTGTTATGTTTATCAAATAGGACAAAGATTGCAAAGAAGCAACAACTTCGTGGAGGGTTGAAGGGGGAAGGCAAAGCTCATGTTACGGATTAAAAAGGGTTATTGTTTGGGTGTGTGTGTGTGTGGGTGTGTGTAGGTGGAATGAAATGGAGAACAAAGTAAATTTTTTACTCATTTCTACACACATGTTTGCTACATGAGTATGTTGCCCACAGGCAATTAAAGAAAACAAGAATTTTATTACTTTTGTTGAGTTAAAGAAAATGCTGTAAAACATACTTAGGCCAGAGTCTGAGAACGAGTTTCATTACTTTCTTTTTTTCGCATCGCATTCATTTCACAGCATTATGCTTTTTGTTCTTTTGTTAATTCAAATAATTTAAATTAATGCTTATGGTTGTCGTGCGGAGTTGTTTCATGAGTTGTATGCATAATTGGGTCAATTTAGCGATTAAGTTGTATCCGCTTTCTTACACCGTAACAAACGTAAACTAATAAAGAGCTAATTATGGCAATTAGCAGCTTTTTCCTTAACGAGGAGTGTAGCTGTTCCATTTTTTCCTTAATAAAATAGCTTTTGATAAAATGTGGGCTGTTAGTTGATATCATTTATCATTTTCTTTTAGTGTTGCCAAAAGAAATGCGCGTTATGAAACGAATTATTCGTCTAAACAATTTCTATGAAATGTTGTAGAAAAATTAAAGCAACTTTAGTCGTTATAAGTTACAACGGAGAAATAGTAAATTGATTTTTGGAAAATATATTACTCTGTTGGAAAGTTTCAATACACATTAGAATTTGAATTTAATTAATGATCTAATTGTTTATATTTGTTATTTTGAATTATTGCCGTATTAAAATGTCGAAAATATTCTTAGAAAACAGTTTGATTAATCTAACCATAATTAATAAGAAGAGGCGTTGCTTTTCTTTCAGTGTACCTTAATTGCTATTTCATATTGTTTGAGTGTGGTCTGTTTATGACTGCACGTTCATTGTAATAAATAAATTTGTGACAGGTAATATTTCCTTAAAAGTTGGGGTTCTCCTTTACTTTTTTTCATCCGCACTACAGATTCCTTGCGAAACAACATAAAATGTTTTAGAATTTAATTACAAATTTTTTGTACTGTTCTTTTCAATAAAAAAAAGCTTTCCTTTCCTTTTATTGTAAGTAAGTGTTTCGCTTGTACTAAAAATAAACCAGAAGAGAGAATTATCCACCATTTCGGTAGAAATAATGCAAGCAAAACAATGCAGCGCACCAACAACCTGTTTGCGTTTGACGCCGCACAAAGAAAAGCACAAGCTGGAGAAATTTAAAAGCGTCTATAAAGATTATTTAAGACCCTACCGAACGTTTTACGTATAAAATATTTCATGAATAATTCGAATTAGTAAATCATAATACTTCAATGTAAATATGTTGATGAAGCTTCAGATTTTATGAAAAACAAGAAAATTTCTGCAATGACTTTTAAAATTATTTTAATTTTTCATTAGTTTAATTGCTTTTTTCCAGCTTTATTTGGCTTGGAGATATTTTTTTGTTGTCACTCCCTGGATCATTTTTAACACACTTAACCATATTTTTGAATAAAAGCGATCAACGTTTGCTGTACTGACTGATATCAGTTCCCAACTTGCACGACAGGACTAAATGTAGATCATAATTTCCGTTCTATGTGTTATAAACAGGTATTGGTTCCGAACACAAAAAACAAATTTCTCGTTCTTCCCAACACACTGAGACTGAAAGAGTTTGGCCAAAATGTATTTTGAAAATCATATAAATCATTGTTTTCATTTACTTTAACTGGAATAATTTGTATGGTTTATTTATTTTTTATTTTTTTTGTGTACTTTTGTTTTTATTCTTGTTCGGAACAAAATATGCAACAATTTTTGTATGAAATACTCGGGGTGGTACATCATCATATTTACCTACCCTGTTGTTTGTATCTACTATACAACTATATTTAGTCGTGTATCCGCTTCCGGCACCATTTTTGTTGGGTGTTAAAGTGGCATTTGTTTATGGCTGCCATTCCAAAGCATGTGCTTCAAATTTGCAAATTCTAAATGTTCGTGTTTCTTGTGAATATTATTTTTTGTCCTTTTTAAATTTTATTGCTACCGAGAGATTTTATAATAGTTTAAAACATGCTGATAACACGATTTGTAAGTGAATATACCAAATTGAAAATGTAATTTAAAATTATAACAACAAATGTTTTTTTTTATTAATTTGTATAATTTCGTTCAAATAATGTTTGGCTTCAAAATTAAATTACCACTTCGCAAAAATTTGATTGCAAATCTTCTCTTAAATCACAACAACTTGTTTTCACAAATATTTCGTACAACATAACTTCAGTTTAATTAATCCAAAATTTTAATTTCAACAATATCCGGATATGAAAAGCTTAAGAACACACAATGTTAATTACAATTTAAGTATATTTGTTTGCATTTGTGTGCATGCACAACAACACAAACTTGGTAGAAAGTTTTACAAGGGTTTTTGTCCTTTACAGATTATTTGGATGAATGAAAAATAAAATTAAATCCAAAAGGTAAACCAGAAAAAAAATACTTGTAAATATTAGTACAACTTAATTCGAATAAATGGTTCGAGTGAGATCAAGCAGCCAGGAAAAGTGTTTTGCAAAATTTGTTTTATACAAAGGTCGGTCGTACATATTTAATAAATTTGTATTTATGTTAAGCTCATATTATGTACACAACACACATCCAAACATACATACACCCACACACACACACACACACACGCGTGAGTATGTTGTATGAATGGACTTTAATGTACATAAAAGATTTCGGAAACTAAAATTTATGAGAATGTGATGTACAAGTCATTAAATGTGTTTCTAGAGACTCAGAAGGTTTTATGTTTTCGTTCTTGTCGACTTTAGTCAAAGAACTTTGTAAAAAACATTTCACTTTTTGTTCCCATAAACTTTTTTTTAAGGACGAGGATGATTTACGATATTCAGGTAAATGTTGCTGATGGTAAATCACCTGTTGGAATAATAATAGTTGTCGTATTCATTTGTCATGTATGATTTGTACAAATAATGTTTTCTTTTGTTGAGAGAGCGTTGCGGCCTCTGAAAACAGCGTTGTTATACTACGTCGCGTAACAACTCTTCCTACATCTAATAATATCTCATGTCCGTTGCTTTCTGAGTAAAATGTTACAAACTTTAAAGTAATCAAAAGTATAGACTTTTTCATTTCGTAGCATTTCTTAACAATATCAGGGCCTCAATTCTCAAAACTTTTGCATACGATTTGTACTCTTCTAAAAGTTTTATGCGCCATTGAATACGGCTTAAAAACCATTTCATATGATGTAATAATATTTTATATATTTATGTGTACTAGTGTTCGCATAATGGTCGAAATTCGACCGCCAGTTTGAACATTCACTTATTTTAGTTGGATTTATTTAAAGGGGAAATTGCTCATTCCCTTCCCCATGGAAAAAACAATAAAAAATAAAATTGCATTAGAACACGCACATTTATTTTATTAATATTTTGCTTGAAGCTAACACATCCATACGTAGTGAACATGTACATCCTTTTTAAACTCTCATCTCTTTCAATTCTAATTTCTTTTTCTTTTTCAACTTCACTCATTTGAAGAGAAAAAATCGTTTCACTCATATAAATATGTAGGTACTCCTAAACACTCTCATTGCAATAATTGAACCAACACTTACGTAAGTGAATGTATGTACGTGTGTAGTTTTAGCAGTTGTAGTGGTGTCAAATTTAGGAGCTTTTTATTCCTTTAATACTGAACCGATTTAAATAATATGTAGTCGGATCACTAAGGCTCAACAATGTTTACCATTTGGTAAAGAAAATCGGTTGGCAAAGAAAGTAGAAAAATGGATCTAAAAATTTATCTTTTTATAAATAGATTTTTTGTCAGGGGAACATACGAAAATATGCAAACACTACAAAAATATACAATTTCTAGACACCACAAGTCTTTTGGGAATAAAATAATAGATCTACTTTGCAGGTCGTAACAAAAACTTTTTTATATTTCGGTGAATTGCCCTAATGTGCTCATATACATGAATATCAATACAAAAATAGTATGTAAAAGTTAAAAGAGTGGAAACATGGACCGTTGCTAGTGAGAGCTCTTGACTTAAATACAATTCCAGAAATTGCAGATGAGAGGAACATAGGAACCCTTTTTATAATAGACAAAAGTCATCGATAATCTAAAGGACAGTAATTAACCCCTTTCCAAGTTAGAGTTGTGTCTGCTTAAGAGTTGCAACCACAACATCATGAGTTGTTGTATGATTGAGTTCGTTCGTTAAATATTATTCTAAGATGCCGTTTCCACACGCAAAGTTCACTTTGACAAAGTCTCTTCAATTTTCATTTAAACTGGTTTGCACTTCTGCGCACGCAAAGTTTACTTTGACAAATTTTGTGTTATTTTGTTGGATGAACATACAAACCAACAAACATATATGCAATCAAATACAAGTGTGTGTAAACGACGAACGAAGAAGAAATCAACTCACCCTCATTCTTATTTCCCGTCTCACTATCAAACTCAAGACTTTTGCAAACTAAACTTTGTGTGTGGAAAAGCAGTCTAAATGCATTTTAATGCTCAATTTAAATGTGCCCACAGGGCTACAAGACATTTGCAAATCGTATTATGTTGGAATTTAATTAATCTGATCAAAGCCCTTTTGCAAAATGCACTTTCATTTGTGTATAAATTATAAAGTGTGAGTAATTTTCAAGTAAAAATAAAATTTTCGGAATCAAATTAACAACCTAAATTATAATACGAGCAATAAGTAATATTACTTCTTTCTTTTTCTGCATTTCTATAAACATAAATAGAAACTTGCAACTGGGTTGCAACTTTATTGCGTTCTATGCAAAAGGAAAGAAATTATTATCTCATTTAAGTTTGTTGATTTATCAGTTTTATTTTTATATCGTACGTTTGCTTGAGGTTTTATATGTCTGAACTTTTTGATGTAAAAGTCAAATTTTCGTTCATCATCATTGAGAAAATACAAAATTTGATAACTTTTGGTTGGTTATTTACTCTCAGTTTTAAGAAAATTGAAAAGTAATTCTATGTTTTTTCTTAGTTTCATAATTTAGAAAGATACCAAAAGAAAATAACGAAAAAAAGAGGACACCGCAACGTTCAAGATAAAAGTTGTAAGAAAAACTTGACTGTTGAAAGTAGTCCAAGTCGAACGAAGTGTGTTGAAGAAGTGACAGAAGAAGTGGTTGCCAGAATAAACTTTGTAATTTAAGTAAATGACTTTTTTCAAGTTTCATCATTTTGCTAAACACGCAGTAAAAAAAATACATAATAATAATAAAAGTTTGCTTTTCTTTTATACAAAAAGAAAAATATTTTTGCAAGATTATTTTTGTCCGTTTGTTTGTGTTTCTTGTGAATAAATAGTTGTAGTGTTTTCTAAATGAATGACAACATTTTTAATTTTCAAACCAGAGTTTCATTTTCTAATATTCAAATAATTGTCAAAGTTTTTGCTTTTCTCTTTAGGATTAAACTTCAACTTGGTTTGAGTGATCCTTAAGTGTTTTGCTGCTTTCAAAATCCACGGGCACTTTACTCTCTGAAGAATGCAAGAAATTAATTAAAAACGCAAATGGCCATTCCACTTGGTTTTCCACTTGATTGCTCGCTCTCTCGTCGACTTGTATACAAACAATAATACTCCAGGTGATTGTTTAATTTTTCTTTCGTAGAATTGTTAATGCAGCCAGCCATCAGCAATGAATGTCATCATCATTTTGGCTTTTTCCGCTGTAGTCATCAGTTTCATCGGTAACATTTTTATTGTCTTGTTTGCAATGAAATCTAATTAAAAGAAGATTTTAATCAAAACTTCCTTACAATGTCATTAACACATCTCCAGAGTATTGTATTGTATTGTGTGGATGTGAAATGTATTTGACTGACAAAGTCATGTCAGATACTATTTTGTTCACATCTCCATTTCCAGCTTTAGACACTTTTTTTGATTAAAATTTGTTAACTAATTGAATGATATTTTTAAATTTTGCTTTATTTATGCAGAGATTCATTGAACTTAAATGCTTCATGGTTGTTTCCCTTATGACCACCACGTTCCTTCACTTTCCTAATATTGTTCAATATAATTTAGAAAATATCTCGATTGTAACTTTAGAAATACAAATTTTTTAGTCTTTCTTCACAATTCCAAAATGTTGCTAAACATGAAAAATATTTTCATTACTTTTGTGAATTAATGTACAAGTGTGTTTTTGTGTGTGTGTATTTGTAAGAGTCAGTCCGTGTATTTTTCTATTTATTTTATTAGTTTCTATTACCGGTATCAAATCAGGAATTTATGTAATTTTTTCTTTCTTCTTCTTTTGTACAAATCAATGCTGACAAATAAGTATATTAAGTTTGTCCTTCAATTTACAACAGACTTGAGACTTATTTTAATGACAAAATAATATTATTTGAATATTAAGTTTTATGCTGTCGTTGTTAATATGAAATTATTGAACGGTCCAAAATATTAATAGCCGGTGCTGTGACGACTGCCAGGAACTAATTTTTTTGTTTTTTTAAGTATTTACAATAAGCCAGTTTGGAATCGTGTTTTTTATAAATAATAAGAGCCGTTAAAATAAGGATCTGTTTTATTTATCTATAATAATATTATAAATATGATATTTTATATCTTCGAGGTAACCTCCGATGTAACTGATAATTTTTTCATCATTTCCGAATTTCCTTCACCAGCATTTTGAAAGAATTCTCTTGTTTGGGAAATTTTAACTACAAGAACTGGCGTCACACTCTGCTGCATTTGATAGATGTCAGATTTGAAAAATTTCAAGGACAATAGTATGAACCGATATTCTGAATGAAATCATTAACATAAGTTTACATAAAAAATGAAATTACTAAAGTAGATGTTTTCTATGAGTGGCATGCAATAACGTTCAAGGAATAATGTCCGTGGTTATTATTTTCACTTTAAAAAGGATTTATACCTTGCGGTCCTTCGGCCAGCCGTGGGGACTCTCCGCTCTCGGTATCTCAAACAGTGGCTTCGATGAGTAAAGATTTCTTCTCAAGTCAGTCTTCAACGAAACTTGAGGATATACTTCTCTGGATCGGCCTTCAGAATTTTTTTGGGTTGGCTAAAGGGATTCTTGTTCGACCTTTCATAAGGATTTTTACATTAGAGGCTAAAGGCAAGCAATACAGACAGAAAATCTTTATTCAGCGAAGCCATTGTTCGATATACCGAGAGAAGAAAATCCTTTAGCCGGCCGTAAGGCGCTCAAGGTTGAACATGTTGCTCAATGAATCTTTTCTATGGAAAGTTTTTACAGATTTCTGTCCTTTCAGCTCTAATTTCCGACCAAATTGAGATTAAAGGTATTCACGGGAGAGCAGAAAATCCTTAAGTTCGGCCAAATTCCAAAATCTTTAAATTAAAATTATTAAAAAAAAATTATTAATTTTTTTCCTAAAAGGACATTTACTTTTTTAAGTGGACGTTATTGCATGACATCGTTGGGTCTCTGAACACAAACGTGAAATCCATTTATTATTCCTAAAACCAATTTTCGAGATATATAACTTATATATTGTATCAACGATATTTTTCTGTTCTATCAGACAATATATCGATCATGCTGATCGGATCCAGTATTTGAAAATAGAAAAAATTATAAAATAATTTGCCGTTGACCTAAAAAGTTTTTTCTTGTATTCTTTTAAAGTTGACGAAAGAGAGACTAATTTTGTATCGAACGAATAGTTTAAAATCTGTAAACTAGAGAAATTTGATTAAACAACAAATCCCGGGGAAAGAAATTACTAATTGACTAAAGAGAGCCCACGTCTGAAGCTTCTTTTTGTCGTGCTAAAGAAATAGATGAATACAAGAGGAATAAAATTCATTTCATCACTTTCCCACAAAATTGTCAAATGCGGCAAGAAAACTTGCTAAGTGTAGTAAATCCGGCATATTTATTTACACTAAATATTCTTTTAGTCACAAGCTGAATCCCAAAAGGACTCCCGACAATTCTTAATATGATAAATAAATTCGTTCCTGGCCGCATCATGCACACTATGACAAACTTCTTTGACTCGTTTTCTATTTTCTTCTTTCTTTTTTTTCGTATAAAAGAAATTACTATTTTCATATTTTACGTATTTCCGTTTTGTATCTTTTTGTGACCGGTCGTTGTTGTAGCAAAAATGTTAGTATTTCGAGTTGAAAAGTTCCTTCAATTCAAAGGAGTTTCATTATACTCGTATCTATAGAAGTTTAATAAAATTTGTTGTATTTCATTTCCGTTTGCAACTTAACAAAATAAACTTTGAAATATTTCAGTAAAAAGAAACTCAACAACAGCCAATAATATTTATAATTTTATTAAAAGAAAATTACAACGTCAGTCAGAATCACAAAGAGGTAGATGCAGCTCTAAAAACTAATTGTACAAATTTATTAAAAACTCAAGCAGAGAACAAATTCTAAAAACGTTTGCCAGAATCAGAATCCATCAATTGGAAATAATTGAAACAGGAATGTCATCACATCAGAAGATACGCTCTATTATGTGATAAATGTTATTAAATGTTAAATTATGAGAGTGAAATGCACTTGTAGCTGCTCTAAACCTCACTGCACAATGTGCATCCATTTCAATGTTCCTTTGTGAGACAGTCTTAGCAATTGCATTGCAGAATTTAATTACTTGTTTAGCCACACATTCTCTTCTACACAAGATTTAAGGTCATGGTTGAAAAAGGAAAAGACATAAACAGAGCTTCCAGCAATTAGTCTAGATCAAAGGTGGTTCAAGGCTCAAATGGCTTTTATGAAATGTATTAGAAAGGTAGAGAGTCCGAAGGACGTCTTAAAAGTTATTTTCTTGAATCATTATATTGTAAGATGTCAAGTTGCTACATATTTAGTAATAAAATTAAATGGAAAATGTATTTTTAGAGAGAGTTTGTCTGAAGTTATTTTGGGTGGTGCTGCCTTAAGCTCTTTTAACAGATTTTAATGTTGTTTTCGAGGTTCGACTCCACCCTAGACGCTGGACCTTTTTTTGTAGACAAGGTTTTGCAATTTCTGTTTGTTAAATAAAAACCAAAATTTTTTTAAATATCTGTCGCAATGTGGTACATAAATACGTACACATTAACATACACATATACATACACACACACATATATGTGGTAATGCATGTGTATGCCAGCATAACAAATCAGTTGTTGTTTCCTTTAAAACACTGTGATCCAAGCAGATACTGTAAGTTACAGTCAGTGGCAAACAAAGATATTTTCAAGCAGCCGCTTTGACTTTATTAGACCGAAATTCGTTCACTATTTTTACAAGGCTTCATATGTATCATAATATCCAATGTCAGAGTGTCCAAGAACGTTATGTGTCTTTTGGAAAGGGACACAATGTCCCACCAATGGAATGTCATAAAGTCCGTAGACCCAGCAATTTTTTTTTTTGGTTGCGTTTTTATGTTGCTGGTGTCAGTCCACCAGCGGCTGCGCTGAGTAAGGATTGCTAGCAGAGTCTTTTTTGTGCTGTCCTTGGGCAGAAAATCTTTACTCAACGAAGCCGCCATTCGACGTAATAGAGGCGAAACCTGTTAAAACCAGCCGAATACTGATTATTCAACCTTCCAAATTATATTGACGCAGTGTCTGTCCATAGAAATTAATACATTTTAAGATGATCATATTGTCCATGAATACTGTGACACATTTTGGGATGTCATAAGATCCATGGATATTATAAGATTAAACATTATGACATGTAATCTTTTTACCACTTTTTAGTACATTTACACCTGCATGAAATCTAGTTCACACCGGATTATACGTGACATTTTTCTGGATTTCGTATCCATACCAAAACCAGTTGTTTGGAATTTTCCTTTTCAAGTATCAAACACGTTTCAAAGAAATATTATTGAGCAGTATTTTTAGTACTACAAGATTTTGGTTAGATTTTGTAAAAATCTGGTGACGAAGTAGATTTCGTTTTGTATGGAAATTGTAGTAGAAGTTCACTAGATTTTGCTTGAAATCTCGTAACTACTAGATGTCGGTGCAATCTAAATCTGGTATAATGCAGTATTTGGTTGTACGATGGGTTTGTTACAATATTGTTAAATGCTTGAAAGAAAAAGATTTTTTCTTAATTTTAAAACTTCAATCATTTGCAAATCAAATATTTCTCAATACACAAAATAAAAACAAAAACTGATACGAGTTCTTTTCTGCTTCGATAGTCTCTTCTCGACCATTAAAATATTCATAAATATGTAGAAATATAATAAAGTATGTAATTGGAAGGCGCGATCTTAAGGCCCTGGCCAAGCGCAAGTTTTGACACAGAACACATTTTTAATTGGGATTCGAACGTGGAATCGTAATTGATTAATTCTGATCGAATTGCTATATTTTTGTATTTATTTTTTAGCATAATAATTCTAGAGCACACAAATCACAACAATTATTTCTATTAAATTCGCGGATGGCTGTTCGTTTTTCTTACTCAAAATAGAAATAGGTTTTGGCAGTTGGCAGAGTAAAGGTAACCAATATTTGTGTCGACAATTTTGTACTTCAGAAACTGAATTGAAAGAAATAGTTAAGACTTGTTTCTTGTTTTGTTCTGAGGCAAACTTTCGTAGCAAAAAAAATTTGTTTATGGCAACGCGTGTAATATTTACAATCCTTTTTTTCTCTCATATTATGTAAATATTTTTTATGTTTTAATCTCAAACACTTTCCTCTAAGAGGCATCCTTTTGTAATCGCAGCATTTATCCTTTTTTCACTTGTTATAAATATTTTTCATGAGTGCTCTACTCTGAAGTTTTTGTTTCTTATAATTTTTTTTCTTGTTTCATTTTGTTTACTTTGTGTGCAGCGTTTGAAAGTTTGACTTAATTAACAGCAAATCGTTGGGAAAATAAAAGCCCCGGAGTGTCGTAAGAAAAAGGTGCTGAAGTCATACTAAGAAGAACTTGTAATTAAGAAAAAAAAGCTAAAATTGGAAGAGGAAAAATGTGTTAAACGAAATAGTTTAAAATGTTTAATTAAAAATAGACAAGCAGAAAGAAAGAAAAAAACAACTTGAGTTTTCTTAAGTAAACGAAATGGTGGCTTGAGATGCATATTAATGCAATTTTGTCATATGAGGGTTTCTTTTTTGAGGCACCTTTCTTTGTGTTCTAAAAGCACGTTTTTATGTTGTCTTTAACATGTGAATTTAAGGATTGAATAAGCAACAAGCAACAGTTAAAGAATACATGCCACTATGTATGGATTGAATGAATACATTAACTTGTACTGCATCAAAGTCATTGTTGTGCACGTGCCACGCTTGTGTCACACATTAAAGCGTAACCTTCATTTGCAACTGAGGACAGCAGCAGCATAATGTGTTGAAACTATTATTTTTTTCTTTCGTTTAGTTTGTCTACCATCATTATTACCATCGACAATACTTTCTTGTTGATACTTTTAGCTAAATCCCTTTTTTAAATCAGCCAGCCAGCCATCATCCAGTCAGTCAGTCAGTCAGTCAGTCATTCCGTCCATCCCGCTAATATAGTCATGATGTTTGGCAAGAGTTAGATTATTTGCCGGCTTTAATGACGCGCACGTAATACAGGTTCAGGTGTTTAATATGACACAAAAGCCCTCATATTGATGACACACGCTGACTGACTGACACATGCATTTCTATGCTGTTTGGATGAATGATTTTTATCATCCTCCTGTTGTTGTGGTGAATTGGCTGTTGCCGCTTTTGTGTGACAACCTGTGGATTTATTTAGAACATGGAAAAACCCAACAGTTTTTGTTGTCTATTAAAAATTATTAAATCCTTTAAAGACTGTTTTTGTCTTTAAATACGCCTACTGCTGATTCGTTGGTATTGTGTGTGGATTTTGTACCTGTTGTTTGTTTACCTGAGAATAAAATTAAAAATTGTTGTAGAATTTTCAATACATATTTGCATAAATTTTTTTTTCGACTTGTTTGTGACCATTTGAATATATTCCATACTGGCAGGATTGATATCGCGTGTAAATCCTTGATTTACAATATGTATGTAAGTATACATATATAAACGTACATGGCCTTTTTTTGGGGGGGTAAAAATAATCCTTTTTTCATAGCTGGCCTTGACTAGGAAAGGAAGCCTAAAATAAATCCTATTTTTTATTTCACCATTTGTAAAAGCCAAAAAGCTTTTTTATTGCAGACATTTTTCAACCTTAAACTGTTTTTTCTTTTCTATTTTTTTTGGACAGGATTTTGCATATGTTATGTGCTAAGGATATTTAGTTGTTTTATCTCCTGTCCGAATTCTGTGCAAAAAAAATAAAAAATGAAAACTGAAAATGCGTTTTTATTACAAAAGGGGGTTTTAAACTGCACTTTACAATTTGAAAGAAATAGTTAAGTTTGTTATGAACTTCGGTTACACTCCAGCAAGAACTTTGTACATTTTCTAGCTCCTGAACGACTTTCAGGCTGATTATGGAATTAGGTCGGGATTATACAGGGTGAAGCAAAATTAATCACACTATCGGAAGATATTATAATGTTTCCAAATGGAGTCGTACGTCAATCATATTTGAGTTTTGTGAACTACGCAGGTGCACAAACAGGGATCGAACAGACAAGCAATGGAGCGCTATAGTCTGCAAGAGCGTGGACTAATTGTGTGGAAGCGTCTCCTGGTCCCATTTTGGCCATTTGACACGGCCAGCAAGATCAGCCGATTTAATCATACCAACAAGCCTCAGCCTACGTTTACACGAGCCAACGACTTGAACATGACATGAACATGACGTCAGCAGAGCAATGGTATTAATATGTCCATGTTTTTGTATGTGGCGAATACGTGTGATGTAGAGATCCTCGTATATAGTCAAGGAAAATAGCACTGAAAATATTGCGGAAAGTCATTGAAAATGCGATAAAATTGGCACAATTTTGTATTAACACTGACGTCAGCTACTTTGCGGATATCATTTTTTCTACTTAACAGGAAAAATTTTAGAAGACAAAATAAAGATATTTCCATCACTCAAAATCATTTCTTTTTTCATTTAGTAAAAAAGTTATTCAAAAACGAAATTGGATGATTAGTTTTGCGCCACCTCGTATGTGTAAAAGCTTTTAAGAGAAAAATTTTGAAAATATTAAGAGTGTAAAACATATTATTTTCTAAAATTCAAAAACATACTTTCAAAAAGTTTTGTTTGTTGGGGATTGAGCTAGTTTGTAGACTGGTATGTAGACTAGATCAACCCTCAACAAAGAAAAATTTTTGAAATTATCGTATAATAAATATACTAAATATTTAAAATATTCAAGTACTTTATTTATTTAGCACTTTCCAATTGGATTTCAGAATGAAAATTTCTGGAATGTGATTTAAAATTTAATCGACTTGTCAGGGAAAAGCAAAAATATCACTGTATCGCAAACAACTTGAAAAATCTATTCACATTAATTTTGTTTCATTAACTGCAACTTTTGTCTTGAAATTCTGAAATATTTATGTGCAAATGCGTATTTTACGTCGTAATTGAATCTTAAAGCATTTGAACAAAACTTTAACACTCAATTAAATTCACATTTAAAACTAATTCAATACCTCTGTTGACTATTTCTTTGTAGTTTCATTTTTATCGGTGATTTTCTCTTTACATCCTCCACTTTTTTTTGTCTATCATGATACATATTTTTCACTCTTTCACGAAACTAATGTTTATTTGATGCAAATATCTGTGTCAAGAGCAAATCGAAATAAAATAGACTTGAAATATTTTTCCTTTATCTTGATTTTCTCTATTGTTGTTATTCGCATAGTTTTTCCTTCTCAATAATACCAGTACGTTTGCACATATAACGTTTTGTTCATAACCAACGACGAATAATGGACCTAAGAATTCATAAAGGAATGTCATCATCATTTCTTTAGGGATTTACAAGGTATTACAGACGCATTCGTTCAATAATACGTGTAGATTCACCAACATCAAACCACAAAGGATGGTGAAAATGGGAAAAAATAAAAAATAAATAGACTAAAAGAAAAACCAAACCTAACACGAATGAACAAAGAGTTGTGCGCTTAAAGGCAGTAAAAAAAATATTCGCATGAACTGCAAGAAATTTTGTATTTAATAAAAAAAATTCTACAAATAAAAAAATGTTTCCTCCATTCATAAAAAATGAAGTTTCAAAGGATAAAAAAGTGAACGAAGCGTCGGCTTCAGAAGAATGAATGAATGTATTAGTAATTTGCAGGGAAACCGCAAATTATGTGCAACCGTTTCAGAAATTTTCATGAATTTTGGCACAGATTTGTTAGTAAATACTTTTGCACATTTTATCCTTTACAGCATTTTGTTTTTTGATTTTCGATCCTTTTAGAACATTTTTTGATTTTTATGCAATTTTGTTATGCAACAGAGGCAAAGAAACTGCTTTAAATTCGGATCAGCTTTTGCAATCTACATCTCATTTCCACTCCAAATTTGCTTAAACGAAAACATTTTCAAAATGTCCTGTTACTTGAGTTGAAGTTAAAAGAATATTTTCAATTTATAAATCTAATTCAATATTTTTTATTTATTGCAATAAAAATTACCAATAAATAATTTTTTTCTCATTTTATTTAAAATCTCCATGATTATTTTTGTCGAAGTTGAATTTTTGACAGCTTTGATTTGTGATAGAATAAAGAAATTGTCGCAGTCGAAAATTCGACATCGACATACACAATCAGGGTGTAAGTTTAATTCTTATATCGAGATCTCAGAAATTAAAGTACAATTGTTCTCTTTTATTCAGTTGTTTTATTTCTTATTCAGTTTATTTTTTTTTAATCTCATTGTAAATGCAAAATCTATTGAATTGCTGAATAAAAATATGCATATTATTTTCAAACGAAGCTATTTTGTTTCTTTTTCAGAGTCTATTTTTAAAGTTCTTAGAGCACACTTTCGCTTTTGTACGGCAAATTTAATGCACTGAAAATTCTTTTTTTTTATATCATATTTTCGGTTTGCCTGGTAATTTCCATTCGTAGCAGACGTGAGTTGTGCATTTCGCCAGCAAGCAATAAAGGATGAAAGTAAAACATATTTTGCAAAAACGTAAGCAATTTCAGAATTTTATTGCGATACTTAAAGCAGGAATACATACTTATACTAGAAAAGTAGTACGTAGTATCCACGAGTATAAAAGAAGGGCAGAAATTATTTGGCTTCTCAATTTTCAAGCTTGTGGGTAGTAAAGAAGGCAACTAGATTTATAGGCAGAATTAGTCTACCGCGCATCGCTACCACAAAAAGGCCGCGGCAAATGTTTGTTGTTATTTGTTAGAACAATATGCAAAACAGAAACTTTAAATTCTATACGGTTACTTGGCTCAAAAATGCTTTTGTTATGCTGCCACTTTTATTTAGAAATTCAAACTAAAAATATTTCATTTGGCTCGCAACGGGTTAATGAAGTTGGCAGTAAAAGCATTTTCAAATAATACCCATATTTTTAAAGCAAATTTCGTATTTTTATTTTAGAAAAAGTTATAACGTCGACAAAAGTTTTTAAAATTTTCAATAGTGCGAAAGTTTTAAGTCTGTGTCTCAATCGGCTTAACGCTTTAGGCTCTAGAGCGATGATAGCGATTGTAAGGTAAAGGATGAATGATCTTTATAATGGAAATGACAAACGTTGTTAGCATAAAGTAGGCCACACATACATACAATGTGTCTGAGGTAGGTATCAAGCCATAGGCCATACAACACTACCACCGCTCACCACCGTCCCCCATGTGGGCTTCAAAAAGCACTTGCGTGACTTGCAAAGTCCACACAGGTGGCAATTTTGCACAAACACTTTGCTAAGGTGTTCGAGCTATATAACCTCTGTTGTTTGTAGGGCTTCCGCCAGGAAGAAGAACGCGTCAGAACATTAGCTTCCTAACCAGGATAACCATGACTGAATTTTGCTCTTCTCTCTGACTTCCACTCTACTCTCTCAACCACATACATACAGATTTTTCTATGTTAAGTGGTCGTGGCTTTCGCCCGATTTATCCGAAAATTCATATACAAATTTGTTAATGGAAAGTATTTTGCACTGCGCCATTAGTTCTTCATACTTTTAACTAAAAAGTGTCCTACACAGACGAACGTCTCTGTAACATTCATATATGGACAAACTTAAATTGTTTTGTTTTAAAACGCATACAACCCCAGCAAAAACTTGCAAACAACTTCTATTAAAGACAGCATACTTTTCCACACAAACTACATACCGTCTGCATTACTTTTCAGTAGTTATAGAATTATTTACACGTAAATGAATAAGTAAATTATTCTCTGAGTTGTGCGCCTGCGCTTCTTATGCAGTTGTTCCGCAGTTAAGCACCTGAAGAAGACATGTATCTTTTTTAAATCGAGTGTGTGTTCGTGAAAACCAGTTTCTAGCGCGTATTAAAATAGATTTGCGAAAGACCAGTAATTAAAAGGCTTGAGATAAAATACAATAGTAATTTAAAAACCCCGATTTCAATACCCACAGCAGACATTTAATATTTATTGTGTTTTGTGTATTCAATGTCTTCTAGTTGAAACTTCATGTTTGTTAGCATTTGACTCATAACTTTACCAGCAAAGTATTATTCGTTGGGACATATTCAGACACATGTGTATGAATTAACTCAGATATTTTTAAGAATCTATCATTCTCGATGTTTTTTTATTTTCAAATTTTGTATCTTCTTTTTTAAAGCAAAAATACAATATTAATGACTTATAAAATATTTATATGTTTATATTTTTAAAGTGTTCATCCATCCATGCAGAAATATCAGTTATGATATGTTTGCTGGGCTACACACAATTTCTATCACACAGATTCATATTTTCTTGTGATTTCATTCATAGAATGCATTTAATGTAACACTTGCACAACCAACCACACATTCATACACACAAAGGCAGCAAGCAGCACGTATCTTAATCTTAAGCAAAAGTTGCATTCATTGTAACCTTCTTCAACTTACTTACCTTTTGTTGTAGAAAGCTAGACAACATTAAACGTTTAATTTAGAGTAAATATTTAATCCGTACATAAACTTACATACGCACATGCATACCTGCACACACCCAATTGACCACGTCTGTAAGGTATTTTTAACGATGGACACACGGCAATAGTGATTCGTAGAAGACAATCTGACGTCAGCGCAATCAATAGAATCATCGAAGATATTCTCATACAAATGGCCACGATGTCACTAAATGTCATTAAATCTATTTAATCGTCAATGAAAACAGAAAAATAAAGTCATCATTCTAGAACGTTTTCATCAAATGTAATATTTTTAACTCAAATAAATTTTTTAAATTGATCTTGAGACTGTGATGCGAAGCAGGACCGACCAATTCATAACATATTTATAAGGCAACGCAGTTACTCTAAGCTAAAGTGTCGTCTAATTTGATTAAAGACAAATCTTAAGAAATTGTCGTCGTGTTTGACGACTTGGCCAACAGGGTTCCCTCGTTGATCTAAGCGCTTGTGTGTTCTGTGTTGTTGATTGTGTTTTAACAACAATAACGACATGTTTAATTTATTTTTAAAACAAGTAACACTTTGGCAAAAGGAAGCAAACGGATTTACAAAATCCTTGAACAAAATAAAAAATTTATTATGTTCATCCATTCACATGCAGGATTTAAGAAAAAACTAATTTTCTTAAGTTCAGTTGGTTTAAGGAAAAGGTAAATTTTATCTAAACCAATTGAAATTTAAAAAAAAGAAAAGAAAAAACATTTTTAAATTTTAAAATATGAGTTCTGTCTTTTCTATTTCCATACATTTTCATTTATTCAGTGTCGGCAGCAGATTATTTACATTTACATTTAGATGAAAACTGAATTATTAACATATTTCAACTCTTAGTTTTTATCAAGAAAATTTTATTTTACTCTCGAATTACACTTTTCGTTCCATGTTGATTTTCAATTGCTAAATTAACATTATGAGAGCAAATGAAATTACAATTATAACCAACTGTGAAGAGTAATTTGCTCTCAATGAATACTGACGTTAGAACTGTAGACAAATTATAATAGAATGAAAACATGATCTATGATTGAACCAAGTACACGTGGTAAATAATCTCAATCAATCCCTTCTAAGGAGTCGCATTTATCCAATTCCAAACGGAACTATATACGTCAAGCAACAGCATTTTAATTTTTCTGGTTGAGAAGAAATTCACTTTTGATGACTAAAAATTTCCTCTAGCGTACATTTTCACACGATTCGATTTTAAACCATAGTTGCCACGTGTTCCACAAGGGGTCCTGAGGGCTACTTTTGTTCCTGATACCTGAAATGACTGAACGAATTCTTGAATAAAAAACTGCAGACCTGACTTTAAATTAGAGCAGAGGTGGACATTGAAAGGATGCTGCCGATCCAATCCATCTCCATGCAACCACTGATTGAGCTGATCTTTAAACAAGTAATTTTATTTATTCTATGAATCTAAATGTCAAAAAATCGAAGGATCCTCAGGCATCCTTAATTCCGTTAATTTTTCTCTCTAAAAGGACATTTCATTAAAACATGAAAACATTGTCTACAGCTCAACCCAGCACTCTTAAGTTTGATAATTTTCTTTAAACTTCCTGTTTAGTGTTTAAAACTTTTCAAATTTCACGTCGGAGTTAAAAATAAAAAATAAAGGGAAAAATTGCAGGACGAGCAAACGCCCCAAAGCATACAAATTAGTTGTTTAAATTAAGCAAAAAGAATTGAATTGAAATCGTGAAAAATGAGAAACAAACTAAAATGGAATCATGAAGCATATTCATAAGTTGCAACATTTTATTGTACGTGGAATGAAGGAACAATTCAATAATGCCATCAATTGTAAAGATGTATGTATTTAAGTTTGTATGTGTTTTGAAGGAAGGAAAATAATGTAAAAACTATTGAATTGAATTTGATGTCAATTGAATTCCAACAAATTTCAGTTTGCAGAAAGAAAAGAAATAAAATTCAAACTAAATTTACATTTATTACCACCTTCAGTGCACTCCGGTCTTCAAAATAAAGCGTAAACTCATTCATTCATTCACACGAAAGTCATTAAAAGAAACAAATGATGGAAATCATAAAACAAGACTTACAAAAGGATTCTAAAAGTTTCCTAAACATGTGTAGAGGAGTAGTAGAACGTCAATAAAAGAGGTTGCAACTTGCAACGGCATGCAGCAGTTTATGTCAGTACGATAATAATTTATTTTAATCAATGCTTAACTTTGTTTCAGTTTATATCCTTTTCTATTTTTCCATCAACTCTGTTGGAAGCTTAACGACTTTTATGATGACAATCGTATTAAATTTTGACACATTTTAGCCATAAGGTTTTTTTTCTCTTCTCTTGTATGCGAATATTTAGTGAATGGAAATATCTATTTTAATCCGAACTACATATTTCTCGAAAAGGTTTATTTAAATTTATATTGCAGTTGTTGGTTATTGTCCTCGTTGTTTTTGCATTAATGATATCTTCTCATGAATGTGATACAACCATACGAGATTATAAGTGTTGTGTTCCTGTTATTTGTTTAATTTTTTCTTATTCCTTTTTTGCTATTATTCCTTGTGTTTGTTTCGTTGTTCAGGATTACGAATTGAAACCTTTTTTGCATAAAAATCCAGTCTTTCTTGTTGCTACAGTTATAGATTGTATATTTTAAGGATTTGTATGCATCTCAGAGATACTTGAATTTTTTCTTATGGTTTTTGCATACTGAAGAATAAATACATGTTATGATTGTGTGTGTGTGTGTGTATGTAAATAGGGTTCCCATTTAAAAACTTTTAGTTCGATTCGTAAGAAAATTCCTGAGCTTTTAATGTCAACTGATGATTTGGCGTAATATCCAATGAAATATATGTATGTATCGTCATCTAAAATGCAAACGGACGTAAATACACTTATTTATTTTAAACGAGAAACTAAAACCGTTATAAAGTTAATTATTATAATTAATGTTTATAAGTAATTAGTCGAACTTTTATTAATATTTTTATATATTGAAACGATTAATTTTGGCTCAAGTTCAAACCCGAATTTACCCATTTATTTATTCTAATTTTTTTATTTTTATTAGAAAATTTTTTGGATAATTTCATTATTATTTTTTTATTAAGAGAGTACTATATATAGAACAATTTTTATTATTCATCATACTAGCAGAACGGTGGCACGCGTCAAAAATCTACATGTTTACTTGGTCATAGTTGGTTGAATACTAAAAAAAGAAATTCAACTACAAATGACAGAAACCTAACAACATGATTAAGTACCGCTTATTTCTCAGCAGCCAATGCCGCTGAATAAGCAAGAGAGACTGAAATATATAGAGTAGTTATTCATCATAGATGGGATTTCGTACTAACCGAAATTGATTTGACATGTGAAAATGAATAAGTTTGTACTTTTCGTATCCTAATTTGTTAAATAATACGGTTAAATAGTTGATATTCCTGATCACTAGTATCCACCGTCAAAAGTGGTAAAATTGAACAAAGAACGCTGATGAGATGGTGTAGCGACCTCGAAATCAGTACTGATCCGTTCTGCTAGTATGATGAATAATAAAAATTGTTCTATATATAGTACTCTCTTAATAAAAAAATAATAATGAATTTATCCAAAAAATTTTCTAATAAAAATTAAAAAATAAAAAAATTAGAATAAATAAATGGGTAAATTCGGGTTTGAACTTGAGCCAAAATTAATCGTTTCAATATATAAAAATGTTAATTATTATAATTAAGAATTCTTTGCAATCCTTTTAATGTTTTTATTTATTTTTAACAAGACAAAGCAGCACTTATTTTTTTACAAGAGTGTAGTCCCACTTGAATTTCTAATAAATCGGCCGTTTTTCATAGAAGGAGTCTAAAATTTTCCGTGAACATGTTGTTTGACAAGACGAACGATAATCAATCAAAAACTCTATTTCGAATATTTTTTAGTTACGTTCATTTGCATTTAAGGTGACGATATTTAGACTAGTTCAACTCAAATTTCATCATAAAAACTATTCTTCATCACAACATATTATTTTGTTCGTTCTAAAAATCTGTTATTTTTGTTTGGTCGTTCCAAAAGATTCTCCTAAAGTGCTTTTATTTACAGGGAGTTTTCTTTAACACGATTTACTCATTTAAAAAATATGTTCCGGAATATCAAGGGTACTATATGAAATATATAAATAAAAAATAAAAATCTGTGACTAATTGTGTAGAAAAAGACAAGTAATGTAATTAGCTAAATAAAGCGAAATTATTTCCAAGGAAAAAAACTAAAAAATAAAATAATTTGCTGTAAAATCGCTTTTGGAACACTATAATGTGGCAACTTAGTTCAACTTTGTCCGGACAAAAATTAAAATTCCACCAATTTAAGTTGAAAGTTGTCAGAATAAAATCCTTTCTCTCTCAAGAATAGAGACATCAAACAACATATGAAAAAAAATTCGCTCGGAGACAAATTTTATGGGTGAATCCTGCTTCATTCGCATATGAAATATGAAATTGTTTTTAAAATAAAATCTTAAATAAAAATATTTAATAAAAAATTTTATAGCAGACCACAACTGTAATGGGTCGCTTTTCAGTAGCTCGCGTTTCAGTCAACTATTGGGTCCACCTATTATTCAATCACTGAGATACGCGCCAGCATCAGAGTTTGCTCTAGACTTTAGTGAATTCTGGCAGTCGGCTGGTAATTATAGACTTCCAATCTCATCACGTAGTGCTTAGTAATCGTTAGAGTCTGACTTAGGCTGAGTTCCCCCATCGTCTCCATCCTTTGCGCATTTCTCATCGTATTACAAGTTTCTTTTATACGAAAACCGTACTATACTGGTATGAAAGCGATATAATATCTTACATATAAATATTTTATTTACTCATTTTGTTTAATTTTTAAAATTATTAAATTAAAAACTTTAAACTTGTTTCCAGAAGAAAGAGTTTTATTTTTTTTAAGACATGATCATGCTGCAATAAGGGAGCGATATATTTTATGTATTAGAAAAGTAGGCGGCATTTGACTAGGAAACCGGTTGCCGATTTGTTAAGATTGTTGCAATATTAACCCTTTAACAACTAAGACTGTCCACAGACGATTATTAGAAAAAACAATCTCAAAATAACCGTACCGATTGAAATTGTTGAATAAAATATTTAGTTTGGCAGAAAGAATCATTCTGATCAGAACTTTTATGCAAAGTGACAAAATGCAAAGTGTGTAAAAAATCTGACACACCCTCCTATTGTCCTAAGTGCAACCAACGTCCAACTAAAACTGTTATAAAGAATACCATTTAGATGCATAATTTGAGCATGTAATTTATTTTTATATCAAGAGTTGAAACTAAAACTGATTTTCTTCCAATTGAGCATAATATTTTATTTAGTTTTGCAAAAAAAAATAATCACTTAAACCACTAACAACGTCTACAGGCGGTCTTCCTTGTTTTTGTGCTTGAGCTTTCCAGGAAATTTTTTTGCAATTGGAACTTAAATTTGCAATTTTCAGCAGAAAAATATATAAGAGATAAATTATTGCCGCAGTTCAATTCGTATTTTAAATTCAGGCATTTCTGTCAATTTTCATACTGGAATACGTTAGAGAAACTCTGGTTATCCTGTTGTTGTTTTTATGGTAAATAGATTTTTAAAATTCATACATGTATCTGTGCCGCAACAATATGTTTTCTTGCATTTTTTTAATTCCATTCCTATTTCCATGTATCCTTTTTCTATTTCTTCTCCTGCACTAATACAAGTATCTAGACTTGAATATTTTTCGCATAAGAATGGGATCATCTATTTCTTTTCGGGTGTATTAGTAGAACTTTTAGTTGAATTACGTTTGTGTAGTTTTGCATATTTCTCGGTTATGAATTGTAATTACAGTTGTTATCTTTGTTATTTTCTGAAAATAAAATACACACATAAAAACGATTCAAGTTGTATAAATGCTTAGAAAAATATTAGGAAACTTTAGCAAAAACATGTATGAATTTTAGTGTGTACGATTTGTTTAAATTTTTAGATTTCTATTTTCCACTTGAACGCCAATCAAATAAATAAAGTATTTTGAAGTAAATTTAAATGTTTTTGTTCAAAGAAAATAAAAAACATGTAAAAACTATTTATTAAATATGTACTTCATTTTCTTTGGAGTCACATTAAAGTACAATTAATCAAATAGGAAATAAAAAGAGCACGAACACAATCGAGTTAAGTAATTATCTTATGCAAACTTTAACTCCACTTTTGATTAATTCTATTCTAAGAGTCTGATCTGAAGTTTAAGACGGAATAGTAAAGTACTAATTTCATTTAAGCAGAACAATATTTTGTATTTTGCTTAAGGAAATGGAAAACAAAAAAGTTTACATTAACAAGTCTTAAACTAGATTTCCTTTTCTGTTTCTGTACTGTTCCTGTTCTGTTCCTGTTTGTGCCTTCATTGAGGTAATGTGAACTTTTACTGTGACTGGAATCCAGCCGCAACAAAATTTTCATCACCGTAATCATCTTTATGCAAATTCAATGAGACATCATTAACAGCTTTATTATGTTACAAACTCACTGACAGACAGACAGGCAAGCAAACAAAGAGAAAATAAAAGACAAACAAAAATGAAAAAAATGATAAAGTTAAGGTCAGAGAAAGAGAAAGAGAGAGAGAGAGAATAGGGAAACATTATAAATACAATTTCCATTTTGTTTTGAACTTTTTCATTGATTAAATTTAATCAGGATAATATTTTTATTTCTTTGTCATTTCAATAATTCTTCGTCGTAATATGGAAATTTTTCTCAGTCGGAATAAAAAAAAAACTTTTCTCTTAATTTCGAATTTGTTTCGTAAAAAAATCAAATATCTATGTAAATGTCAGTGTGAGTTTTGGCATAGTTAAAGTTCGTATCGAATTAAGGAAAAAAATTAGATGATTAAACATTACTGAGAGCAGGCTTGGGAGCTTTTATGCGCCATCGAGTGAGATTTGATCTTTCAAATGATGTAATATTTAAAATGTGTATGTTGTCTTGGACAAGAAAATATGCAAAAGACTAAAAATATAAAATATTTTGGAAGCCTCATAAAACAAAGCGATCTATAATATTAGGGGGATAAAAAAAGATTCCCCATTCACAACTCACAACTGATGTACAAACTTTGTATCAAATAAAACTATAAAACTTTTGAACAACCAGTTTTAACTTTTTTGAACGTTATTGAACGTTAAACTTTTGAAAGAAGAAATCGAGAGGAGATATAATAGATTTCCATTAGAAATTAATTAATTTTACTTTAATATTAATTGAAAGGAATTGTTAGGCTTGAATTCAAATCTGAGCTTACCCACTTCTTTTTAATTTAAAAAATTTGTTGATAAATTAATTATAAAGAAAGCAGAACGGATCAGTACTGATTTCGAGGTGGCTACACCATCTTATCAGAGTCCTTTGTTCGATTTTACCACTTTTGCCGGTTGATACTAGTGACTACAAATATCAACTATTTAATCGTGTTATTTAATAAATTAAAATACGAAAATTGCAACTTATTAACTTTTACAAGTTAAAACAATTTCAGTTAGTACGAAGTTCACATCTCTGATGATTATTTATTCCATATTATTACTGTTCCGCATTTTTATTTATTGTGGGTTGGGCTGGTCAACCACAAAAATAAAAAGCTTTTTGAAATAAGATATCGATGCATTTAAATTTACTAAATACTTAAACTACTTTATTAAATTGTAATCGATTATTATGCCGCAATATAATCTCCTTGATGAACATTAAAATTAATAATTGATTAATACTGCATGTACAACAACAAATTATGTTCGTTCTTTATTTATTAATTCATTTTAATGACACTAAACGCGTACAGATTCACACTCTCGCACGCATTTGCGTTTGTTAAAGTGTGTGAGTAAATGTAGTCTTTAATTAATCTTAAACAACAAATTTCTATAATTTTCGCGAATGAATTGTAGAACAATAGTAATGCAAGTATGCACTTACCCAGTGATTCCATTTCATTGACATCTTCGGTTAAAAATTCTTAGAATAAATGCATCCATCCATTTTCCAGGAATGCATACAGATTTTTAAGAAATCATCAACACAGACTGAGACTGATGCGCATCATATTATCGTATAACTCATCCTGCACTCATAATTACCGCTACCGGGCGGTAGAAAATATATGAAAATATATATGGGTACGTATGCATAGAGCGGAGCGAGTTTCTGGATCTATCTCATTAATTGCACGGACAAACTTAGATCTAAGGGGGTTTATTGTTTCTGGACTATCCGCATAGAATCGACATTTAACGGCACTCTTCAAGAAAAAGTCTAAATGGGTCAAATCGCAGCTGCGAGTTGGTCAATCGACAACGCCAAGGAGTCTGATAACATAATTTTTTACGATTTTTCAGCCACATTACAAGTCCGCTAATGAGTTTACCATATTTCGCAATGTGTTTCAAGCTTCAAGCGTCTCCTTTTGGTTAGCAGAGGTACGATACTGGATATATATGTATACATATTTGGAACACCCGGTACTCACGGAATAGTGATCTACGGGATCATTATAAGTATATATTTTTTGTAGCAAATTAAACGCTCTACAAAAAATGTCTGAAATAATGTTTTGCTTAACTGTCTCACTCAAATTTTACGAATGAAACAACTCCTTAACAAAGGACGAGGACGAGCACCTGTAATATATTTTACAAATCGTCGATGTTTTCCTGATTGTAACAAAACAACTTTAAAATATTCTTGGATTTTTTTTACACCAAGTTTCATGAAAAGTATATTTTTAGTGTTCTTCAAATGGGCGTATTTTTATTCACTTAATAGTTTACGGTAAGAAAAAATGGTTGGGATTGAACTTTGGTTGTGAATAATTCGGGGAAGAGACAGCACATTTGGCAAAGCGTTCGTTTTATTAAGAAAATATGAATGAATCCTGCAGATGATTAGATCATTAGATCGCGAGTTACGTAATTAAGAAAAAAAATTAAAAAGATGTTCCTTTGTAATTCATATCGGAAATAGAAATCTGCGATTAGCGATCGACCTCTAAATAGTTCAATTGAGAGCTCTACTTTTAACAGGCATTTTTTATGTTTCACCTCTCCGAAGGTACATATTTCGATGGCGATTTTGAAAAAATAAAAATTTAGTTTTTTGAAGTCGTCTAGTGTAGAGTCTGTCTCTATACATATGTATGTGTGTATCAATTAATTTATTTGTTTAATGAATAAATAACAAACACACACACGCGCGCGTATGTAGATATAACTTACGCATACTAAGATACACATGTACATATTATATACAAAACTCATTAAATCTTCTATGAATTGTAGGCAATAAGATTAACACCTTGTACCCAAGAGTATAAAGTGTAACACACGCGTAACAAACAACACACCTCATGAATATTTGTATGAAAAGATGTACACATGTGTGTTTGTTTATGATCTGTCTTATTAAGGGTGTCGAGTTCACTTCTTCGAGTTCGACACTGTGTACTTTATTAATGAATAATGGTCCGTGCTCTTTGAATCTACTGCAACTTGTCGAAGTTGAAGGCGAAAATTCGACAACCGCAATAAGGCCCAATAAGGATGTGAGTGGAAAATTATCAGTCAAAAATTGGAGTATAAGTTTCAAGTATTTTTATGAAAATAAAAATCTTTGCATTTGTGAAACGGGGCATTTAAATCATTTAAATTTCAATTGTAGTTTATAAATTATCTGCTAAAGGAATGCAACTTTATTGTCCTGAATTGCAAATAATTCAATAATGAAACATAATCATTTGTAGACATCCAAAGAAACTAATAATGAAAATAATTAACATTAGTTGGAAAATATTTCCAAAAGAATGACACAAAAGATCCATCAAGTGCCGGTCTTTGGACCAGATCTTCTTCCCCCTTTTCTATTCTATTATTGTAGTAGAAGTTTCAAAGCTGATGGCAGGCATGAGAGTGAAAATTTGGAAATTTGTTGTACTTAAAGTTATTAGCGAAAGCTTTTTCATTTTCAATGTCTGAAATAAATTAATTAGTTTGTTGTATTTACTTTATTCTTGTTGTTATTGGTTTTTTGAGTTATTAAAAAAAATGTAACATGTATTTATATCAAATCAAATTGACAATTTCTTAAAGTTTGACATACTTTTCTACTTTGTAGAACAATGTGGTTTTGTGTGTAGACAGACACATGACTAACTTCATTTCCGTGTTGTCTCTCAAAGTCCTTTTTGTGTAAATGTATTTACGGAGATGAAAGAAATACTCACCTGCACAGGCATGTTGAAATGTGTCTTTTTGTAAATCAGAATTCATGCCAATCAACGAATTCATGTGAATGTATGTGTGCATGTATGTATAGTTGGTTCTAAACATTTTATCGAGATTGTATTGGTAGTGATTACTGATATCACCATGAGATTTTTACCGCCTTTCAATACATTGTTTCATTCGAACATGATAGCGGGAACCACAGTTACAATCTCATCCGTATCTGCATACAGTTGCGGTCAATAAAAGTCTACATATTCATAAATTCGTGTACACATTTTTGTAATAAGTTATGCAAGATTTGATAACCGCAACTGCTATTATTGTAATCGCATCTGTGAAGAATTCAACAACAGAGAATTTGAGATTTATTGTTTGGCGACTTTTTGTTTTCATGATTTCAGTTGACGTCATGCGTGTTCATGAAACTAACCGTCTTTGATATAAATTTCAAATTTTTTTCGTTCATTCATACGATGGCACTGAAACACATTAACATATTACAGAGTAGTGAATATAGATTTTTCCTGTCTAAATAAAGCGTATCCTAGCAATTCTTTCTTCTTAAACTTTTATCAAATATGTTGAATTTTTATAACAATTCAATTCTCAAGTTACAGATTCAAAAACTGTGTGTCGTTACTATGGATACAATTATTCCGAAACCCCGGGGTTTTTCTTGCATTTGTTTTTTTTAATGTAAATTCCTACACGGGTCGTAGTCGTATTAAAAATTCAATAAGGTTTCACCAGAAAAATATGAATTCAAATGTTTGATTTATATTGGTCTGTTCCAAGGCAAATTCACAACAGGTAGACTCGCCACAATTCGCTTTGAAAAATAGCTGATTTCTTTGTCAAAATTAACGTCAAACACTATATATAAATCAAACATGAACTAATTTTGACAAACAAAACAACTCAAAATGCAAGAAGATACAAGGAGCAAAAAAAATAATCAGCTGAGCTGTCGAGACCACCTGTTATGAACTCGCCTTGGGTCTGTTCGAAGTGAAAAATTCGGAATCCCGAACGTAGGAAATCACAAACACAATGACACAGAAAAAGGGATCGACGATTGTATTTTTCCTGTTGTTTAAAATGGAATTAAAATTTATAAATATCGAAATTGTCTTCAGAGATAATGAACATAAAATATACAATCACCCTTATTCCAGTTGTCAACATCGCCGTCACTTTAATACAATGACAAAAATTGGGGCTTGCCTACTCGTTCTCGAGAACAATTTTGTGCTGCTGAACGTCAGTTGTTTTCGACAAGCCGCAAGTTTTTTTGGTATTGCATTGACGTGACGTCGATGTTGACAACTGGAATAAGGTTGAATGTGTTTTAGTTGCATAAACAAATGATTCCAAAATTTGCGGAAAATATAATGAAACGATTTTTTTTTTAGATTTATTAAACCACAGAGAGGAAATATTCGTATTTATGCGGACCAAAAATATAAAAGTTTCCTTCGATAAAATTATGTTTGCTGCGTTTTCACTTAAAAGCAGTGAAGTATCTTTTCCTAACATTTTTTTTGTTTTTGATCCGAATGTTAAGATTTTTATTCTCCAAAGTTTTTATTGTTAGTGTTGTTGTTGTTGTTGTTGTCGTTGTGTTATCCTGCCTTAAAGTTATCAAATGTTATATTCTCATGACTGAGCGAGCATTCATTCGCTTTTACTGCATTTCTACTCGTGTGTACAGCATCAGGACAATTTGTACTTTAGAAATGCATGTGTAACTTAATCGGGAATGAAGGTCTTGCTCAGGTCTCATCTTCATTTGATATTTGCTTGTGTGGATGTGTTTGCGTATGTGTGTCAGTGTGTATTTTTTTCATATGACAAGGATGATGCTGATGAGTAAGTTATAACAATTGGCCAGTTAAAAAGGGATATAAGCGTTCGTTCATTCCTCTGTTGGATAGTAAGTTTGGTTGCCATATTAATTTATTCCTATTGCTAATATGAACTGCACAGCGGGTCCTAAGCAAAGGATGTCTGCGAAATTCTGATAAAATAGATAAATTAACTTTGTGTTGTTATTTTCCCTTTAATCGATTTCAATTAGAACAGTGAAACAAACTTCGCTTACATTTAATTTGAAATCATCTACAAGCATTCTCTATCAAAAGATGTATTTTAATGGTCTTATTCACAAACGATTAATTAAGTTATAGAAGGTTTAATAATGATTGGATTTTTATATGGGAAAACCGGGTCTAATGCACATAATTATCCATTAAAACCTAAAATAAAAACAGTTGAAATTAATGAACTCGCTTTTGCTTACTACGATGCCTTTCCCATAATCCCACAAATCCAAAGTAGAGAAAAAGCTCTGTGTTATTGTTATTGTAATTTCTTTGCAAAAACAAATTGGAAAAATCCAAATGCGTGATGATACATGCACGAGGAATAAGTGCGCATGTGTTAGTAGCAATTTCAAATGCTCATACCTTCCAAAATAGTGAAGCGATCTAACATCTGCAAGGGGGTCCCCTCTAAAATGATGTTCGTTTTGCAAAAATCGGCTGAAGAATGTGAACATTGATTGCATTACAAAACATGCCCACGTCCATTGATGATATAGATACGAGTAAACCTTTCAAAAGCTGTTGTTAAATAATTACTTGAGTTTGAGTACCTTTTCCACTGTGCATGATTTTGAAATTTTGATTTAAATACCAGCATGAGCAAAAAAATAAAAAAATAAACAAGTAAAAGGAACAAAATCAATCAAAGTTAATCGAGTTTGAAATTGCAAAATAAATTTTACATGAAGACCTTTAAAAGGAAACAAATTGTTTTTAAATAAAATCCTTGTATAATAAAAAAGAAAAAAGAAGTTCTACAAAGAAAAAAATCTTGCTTTTGTGTCGTATTTTTTTTTTATATCTTAAAAAAATAGAAAACTCTTTAACAGCAATTTCACTGAAATTAAAAATCAATTGTTAAACGTTTAATTTTCGTTTTAGTTTTGCTTTAACTTCAAATCTTTTAAATCCTTTCGTAAGTAGTTTTGTGTACGATTTGCATGTATTTTACATAATCAGCTTATAAACTCTGCACCTTCATTCATTCATTCATTTATACTCGTACATACAACTGGCAGCAAATATACTCGTATCCAGGACACGCATGGACACAAACATTTACAGGAAGGATGCATGTAGATACTCGTTTAATTTACATCGACCCATGAATCCCATTTGGCGGTACTATTTGAATGGGATTTAATTCATTTTAAAACAACCTTAAAGCAGTTTAGTCTCAGCGATTATGTCAGCTTAGAAGTACAAGAAAACAAAAACAATTAAAAAAAGAGCGAAAAAAAAGAACTAAAGGTGAAACGATTATCCAGCCTACGAAGGAATAAAGGAGAAGTTGCGTCTATCGTGTGCTAAAGGTGTTGAATACAAAACTTCTTATATTGGCTTAGAGATTTTAATAGAACAGCGGTAGTTGTTACAATGCAAAAATAATCTCTCTGCTGTGCTCTCTGCTTTTCTTATGAGTTGAGCAGCAGGTACAAATAAATATCTCCGCTAAAGAGAAGAAGACTCTGCTTTCGTAGTTTTACTTCATTCATGTTTCTTTATCAGCTTAAATTAAATGTAAATGAAGAACTCAGAAAGAGAACTTCTAAGGACGAACGCATAAAAAAGCATCATCTTTGTTTCTAATTAATGTTTTAATTTTTGTGAATGTGCAACAATTAAATATAAATTATACTTAACAATTTTGTTAAAACACAAACAATACTTTTCAACTTCAAATATCTTAATTTCATTAAAATCCTTTAATTATCGATTGAATCAATCCTCAGTTGGGTTTGCAGTAGTTTAAAACGATATTGCAGATGGCGACTGACAACTGAAGTTGGTGCAATTTTCAAAGTCCTTTAATCCGTTAAGGACACTATCTACTGCAAAAATATTTTGAATTTGGGTCGAGAAATCGAAAACGTCAGTAATATTTGCTTGTCCGACTCTCTGGTTAAATTATACATCAGTTGACAGTGCAACTCCTATTTGACTACTTTTAATATTACACTCTTAATAATCTTACAAAAAAGATGTTTTTATTGAAAAGTTCATTCTTGAAACTGCAAACTAAATATGTTTCTATCTGCAAAACACCAGTAAAAGGAACAAAATGAAAGGACATGCAAGAAATATCTTTTTAATACAAAGTTAATTTTCAGCACGATTATTCAAATATTTATTATAATAAAGAAAAGGATGCCAATTAAAACAATTATCGTCCTATCGTTCTTGTTATTATTTCATTATTTTATGTTCTGAAATGGTCACGTATTTGTAAAGTTTTTAAATGAACTGGAAATTATAAATAAAAGCGTCACCGGAGAGGTACTCAAAAGAGCACATTAATTCGAAATATTTTTGTATATTTTTTAAAATATTTAATAAAAGGCGGAACCCTCGAAATGTCAGTTGAAATGTGGGAAGGGGAAGAAAGAATAAACAAATTCGATTGTTAGGCCCAAATGAGGGCCGCTGTCGTCTTGTAAATGCAGCATGCCAGCACTTCCGGTCAATACTCTTATACTCTGTTCGTAGAACCGGGCTTCTACTACTTTCATTCTTGTAGAATGTGATCGGATATGAGACCTGACCTATGAAAAGAACAAATCATATCAGCACCTAAATATATCTCTTCATATGATGTGTTAATGAATAACAAAATAATTTAATAAATTATTATTTGATTTTTTTAGATTTGTTTCTTTGAGGGGTCTGAACTTCTCTTTGATGTTCAATGAATAAAAAGAAATTTGTCTACAACATGCTGTCTGGAATATGATTTCATTTTTATATTATTGATATTTTGAACACGTTTTCCGTTAGGCTAAATGTACAACGAGCAGATAGATGACCATGAACATTGGCATGAGCATAAAAATGTCATCACATGTACGTATACGAGTCCATTGTAAAGAAATTGCTATAGTGAAAACATGCATAAAAAATGAGGTAGAAAAGAAGGTAGAAATAAAATAAAAATTATGGTAGTCCATTAATTTAAAAGGGTCATCAAACAATAGGTTCATTATTAATGCTGTCAGTCTCATCACAAATATCGTGCATGAACAGAGAGCAAAAGTAAGGACGAGCAAATCTACACAGATTTAGTCTTATTAATGTTATTTAATTTAGAATCACATAAAGACTAAATCAGCATTTCAATTTTATATTCTAACACTATTTTTAAAGTTTGACTTGAAATGAAGTCATAATTGCAAAAATGGATTTTAATCACAACAATCGTTATGGCTCCTTGAATATGGCATTCATTCTTTATTATTTACTTATAAAATATTTTACTTTTTCCAACACTTTCGAACATTTTTAAAAAGTTTAAGAAGTAAAATTGAAACAATGAAATTAAATTAAATGAAAAAGATGCAGCAGACTTGAAAATTGCTAAGAGAAATAACAACCATGAAAGTGGCAAAATAAATGCTTCTTGAACCAATCCTTGTGCAAGTTTAGTCAAAAGAAAAGAAAAAAAAACTTAAAAAAAAGTTTAAAGTTTTAATTTCCAACTTTTTTCAAACAACTGCTGCTCGTATGTTTTTATGCGTGTTTGTGTGTGTGCGTGTGTGTGTGTGTTTCCCCAGCAAACATACGGATTTAATCTTAAATATGTAGAGAATGCTTTGAAATCTCATTAAAATCTTTTTTAAATATGAAGCGTTAAAAATGTGAGAAACACAACATTTTTCAGCAGTTTTCACTGTGGAACATTAAAAAAGTAAATTGTAAATTGTAAGCGAGTTTGCTCTCTGTTGCGATCCGAAAGCGATTTCAGTGCACCAGTAGTTTGATTTCGTATCATTTTTGTTTCACATTGCAAAAGAGAATAACCTCCCAGTCTTATCGATGTTGACAGTCTCTGATTGCCATATTAGCTTGATGCCGTTTATTAAATCTTGTGTTCGTTATTAATGAGTGTTCGTTATTGTTGTGATAATGAATAACATTCTTTTAATACCCTGTATAAGTTCAAATACAACCCTGTAATATATTTTACTTAATTTAACAAATGTATTTTAGTTTTAAGCTTTTTCGCTCACTCAATAAATGACAATTGAATATAAAACAGTTATCATAAACGTCTAATGCTTTAAAGCGTTTTATATGTGGAGGCTAAATCCGATATGAACGGGTCGGGTAAATTGTACGATAACGTGTGCAGCGAAATTCAAAATCCAGTCCAACTGCGATCTTAACAAATTTCCAACCTCTTTTTGCTGGAATTGAATGATATGAGCCGGGACGACATGATTTTGAATCGGTGGATATCCGGTATGATAGACCCACATTTATATTTACAAATAATTAGTTGTTTTATTTTATTTTTATTTATTTGATTTATTTTTTTTTTTTTTTTTTTTTTTTTTATAAAGAGAAGTAACACTCAGGCAATTAGTATGCCTACCAACCCGTAGGTGTGTTACCTTCTTTGGGAAAGGGATAGTGAGAGAGGACAGATGATGAAAGAGAGAAAGCTTAATTTTTACAACTCTGATATTGCGCGTTGTGTTAGTTTTTAGATCAGTGTTGCAGCACCTCCGATGTCAAGTAGGCGCATTAAATGTGTTTTAAGCTGTGTAGCCATTTTATTAATTATTTTACTTCGCCGGCGATTTTGCTACAATACCGACGAAGGAGGGCGCTGTGATGTCCGCTAGCATACACCAGTATCAATTGCTGCCAGAACTGTTCAGTGACCAGTGCTATGCCTTCATCACTTAAACAGTCTGACAACAACAAATACAATCGCATACTAATGCACATCTGAAAAATGCTGGATGTTATGACTTGTCTGAAGCTGGGCTCGAACCCACGTTTTTAGACATTATTTGCTTTGCAGTCAACGCGCTAACTACTTCAGCCAACAGCACCCTCATTTATTTATTTCATTTATTTATTTCATTTATTTATTTATTTATTTCGGCATACATACGCCATTCTATCTACTCAAAATCAAACAAGACACATCGTATTACATATTTTTAATAACCGTCCATAGAATATTTTGTTTTGGTGATGGATAAGAGTTCTGCAGAACAAATTAAGTAGCATTTTGATTTACTTAAAACATTTTTTATTTGAGACTTGAAAAAGGGAAGTCCTTAAATTAAAGCTTGACAGATATCCCTTGTTCAAATCTTCATTCTCAGAGGAACATTAATTTGAATTAAATAAAATTGTAATCTTCTGCTTTGCTTTGCAAAAGTATTGAAAGTTACACCGGAAATTAAATGCTAACACCATCATATATCAAATGTTTTGATTTCGATTCTATATGGAATACTCTAAGCTCTTGTGATGACATTATTTAAATATTTGTGTATCCAAATAAACTATCAATAACTTATAAATGTTGTTTACGCTCTCGCCATTCAACGCGCGCGCGTGTATGTGTGTGTGTAATACACATGCCAAATCACAACTAAACAGGACACAAACATATCGTCACCATAAATGCCATAAAACTGTAAGAAAGATTGCAAAAATTTTAGAACCACCAAAAATAAACTCACAAAATCAGAATTTTTTAACATTTCTCTGTCTAAATGAAGATTAATTTTCAAGTTCTTAAAGTTTCAGCTGAGACGCTTTGATTTTTTGTAGTCGATATTTCTTTGTATAAGTATTGGATTGGTCCTCTAACAGGAGGTGATAAAGTTCCGTAAATGCTTCTCAATAAAGTATTACAAAAAGGCTATAAATGAGAACTAAAACTATTTAATTTATTTTATTTAAACTATTTAATTGCATAAAAAAATCATAATTTTGGAAATTACAAAATTCTTCTTTTTCTTTAATTCGTTCACCTTGGAAATAAGTTTCCATAAATTTGGATAAAAATTACCTTCATGTATGTATGTGTGTATTTTCTGGAGAGGATTTCGGCCATATTGTTTCAAACTTCTATCATGCAATTAGTGCCGCTGTTGCAAAAATTAAAAGTTAATTAATTTAGTCAAAAATGGTGATATTTTAGCGATAAATGAATATATTTATGTGTTTGGAAAATGCCATAATTAATTTACATCAAACAATGGTATTAGAAAAGCGAACAGGTTTCATTTAATAAAATAAAATATAACCGTAAGCTAATTATGCCTAAACAATAAGAAGGGCATGACCATCTGAAGAGAAACGATTAAACATTTCAGCTTTAATTCAAATATAACATTTTTAAATTGATTTCCCTGTTGGCAAATATTGTGTATAATCAGTCATATTTGCTGTCGCTATACGAGAATGTATGATTATCTGGTGGCGATAAATTAATGTGTGTTCAAAATTTCTGCGACTATTTCAGCAGCCAAATAAATATTTGTATGTACGTACGAGCAAATATTAATTTATTCATGTGTGATTGATTGCAGTTGGTGTTCAGGTACTTTTAATTTTAAAGTTTTGCGCAATACTCGTACAAATGAATAGTTTAGAATATGCTCACTGAAATATTGTGAATAAAATCTAATTTGATTTTTATGTGATAATTAGTTTCAATGCGAACCTCAGTTTTTCCATACAGATGAGTCGGACTTTAGAAGGAAAAAGAAATAAAAAAATGATGTATTAAACCGCTGAATGTTGCACAGAAAATGATCTGTTGGTTCCCTGCGGGCCAAATTGTCAAACACGATTAAGTTTTCTAATTGAAAATTTAATCGTCGTTCACGACAATCGAACCGGCAGTGTCCTGCGTTTTATATTTAATTAAACTTTGCTTATGTCTTAAGTTTTGTCTTCGATCAAACAAAACAACATCAATAAATAAAATTAATTTAAATTAAAAAAAATTGCGCTTGACACTTGTGTTCTTTTTTGTTGACGACAATATCTCCTACTACGTAGTCGTGGACGACAAGCAGCTGAGCGACATTGTCGCTCATTGGGTCATCGAATGAGAATTTCGTCGGAAGATTTTATGGAGCCTTCGTCAGTACGTCATCTAGAACTATTTTTATGGTTAATTAATCGATTAATTTAAATTTATCGTTTAACCGGATAATAAAAGATCCAACAAATCAGATCAACAACTTCTTTATTATTTTAAGATTTTATTAATACCAAAACGCTTGGTGGCCTGCACTTACATTTTTTTGTATATGAGATGAAGCTCCTATCCCAGAAACTAATTATAGGCCCGGCCCACTCTGTAAATTTTGCGTGATCATGCATGATCGTGTTTGGTTTTCTGTTTCAATCACGTAAGCATGGATGAGTAGATTTTTGGCGTGTTTGTTTCGTGACTTTTTTTGCTTCATTTTAACTTTTTTAATTTTTTTTGTTGTTTTATAGTTTTTTTTTTCGAAAGTATTTCGTGAGCATGAGTTTTCGTGATTGTGACTAACTCTCTTTTCCACTCAGATGAGTGTGCATGAATGTGAACCAAAAATATAAGATTGTGCATGAGTAAAATTGTTGTATCATAAGCGTGCATTAGCGTGAAGTGAAAAGTTACTCACGATCCCATCTCTAGTGCATAACTAATGCCGTTTTTTCTCTAAAAAAAATCTAACATTTATTTAATTTTTTATTAAAAAATTTCTATTCAAAGTTTTCTTCAGACAAAACTTTTTTTTGGAACCAGTACTCAGGGGATGACCCATACTTATGCAACGCATTGTGCTGGAACTAGGAACATAGGTTATGGGTGATAGAGGGAGTAGCGTTTGTGAACACTTGAATTGAATCTTCCCACGCTGAAAGTGCCGGGAAAGACCTCTACGGGAAGTTCATTCCACATACGAACTGTGCGACTGAAAAACGAATTCCCTCCGTAATGCGTGGTACGATTCACTGGCCAATCGACCACAAATGGATGGGCTCGTAGTGAAAAACGTGTGGTACGCAAAAAAGTTCAAGTATCGGGAACAAGCTTCCTGATTTCGTTAGAGCACATTCAATTCTAGTAACGATAAAAAAGCGACGATGCTCCAGTGAGTCAATAGAGTTGAGCTTCTTCGCCCTCTCCTGTACGCGGTCTATTAACATCAAAGTAGACTTTGAAACACCGGCCCATACATGAGAGTTGTATTCCATTGTCGGTCGGATATAAGTGGCATAAATAGTAAAGAGATCAGATGGTGTGAAGTAACTCTTACACCGTCTTAAAAAACCAATGCACTTGAATGCTTCTTTTAAGACCTGAAAGATGTGATCTCTCCATCGAACATCACACTGGATCTTCATGCCAAGAACATCAAGATCATAATATCCATACCACCCATAATTACAGATGAAGCAGCATGTTCGGTCAGCATGCAACAGTGGGTCTTACGAGCGTTAAAATCGGCCCTATTTGCATGACCCCACTTAGAGATTGTTACTCGATCGTGATTAAGTGTATCATTCATGTTCAATCGCTTTACTCAAATCTCTAACAGGTTGAATGAATATGAATCGCAAATGGTGCTGTCATCTGCAAAATAATAGAAAGGATTTGAAGTTTGACATAGAAGGTCATTTAGAAATATAAGGAATATGGTAGGAGAAAGAAAAGAGTCTTGCGGCCTCGTAAGTAATGATACAATAATTTCTACTGAAGTCACCATGTCAAAACATCATAATTTTCAACAAAAAGAGCAAAAAATTTTGCACTTTTTTCTAGAAAAGAAAATGTTACAAAATTTTATTAAATATTTATAGATTTTTTTATTTTATAAACTGTTTTGTACCACAGAATGGGGCAGAAAATGAATACATATGTCTGAACATATTATTTAACGAAATCTGAAGCACATATTGTCTAATAAAGCCAAACTTCTCGCTCTCATTCATTGTGCTGTGATAATTTAATCTGCAATTTTTGTTTATTATTTTATTTCGTGTTAATGAAATTTGTTAAAGTTTTCAGTTTTATCGAGAACAAATTAATTTTATTTATTTAATTTATTTGGTTTAATATGTATGAGTGAGTTATTAAAGAGAATCATTTGTTACAAATTCATTGTTCTGTGTTTTCATTCAAATAGAAAACCACTGTAATTAGAAAAAAATGTTACGAGTATAATAAAGCAAACTAAAATAAAATTAACTTAACATAAATATTTTTGTAAAGTTTTTTCAGATTGCCATTTACACTCACAGAAACTTATACAAATATTTTTTAATATTCGTTTGCCTCAGTATCTCGTGTTGTGTAGAAGTTAATTTGCATAGTATTTTTCGTGAACAGACGGTTTAAATGAAAAGCAATATTTGCTTGAATGGATAATTTTTCACAGCTTTATTCCAAATTAATAACATCATCTTTCGTAATTTTTGCAAAGTTTTTCGTCACATTATTTATTAAAGTTTTATTATTAAACTTCTGGCAGTGTATGCCTGGAAAATGAAAATAAAAAACGCACTAACTACACAATTAAATCTTTTCGTTTTTGTTTTTTGTTTCTTTTTTTTTTGTTTTGTTTATAAAAGTTAAAGTAACAAGTACGAGGAATGTAACAATAAAAGTTAAATGGATTGTACACTACTCCGTTCATCCAATCCGATATCCTACGAACATCTAAATGTGTCTGTACTCACATCCACAGTAGAGTTGGTTGGTTGGTTGGTTACAGTTGCTGGAAAGTGTCTATGCAAATACTGGTATAACTAACTAACTATGGCCTTTGCTGCTTCTTCTTACCTTATCGGTGGATGCGGATGCGTGTGTATGCGGGTGTGTGTGCGTGTGAATCTGAACAACAAACTTAAAGCGGAAAGAAAATTGTAACTTTTTTGTGGCATTTTTAAGAAACATTTTTCTAAATGAATTTTGCTGGTGATATTGAGTTCGTTTTAAATAACAATTATTTTAAACTTTTAACCGCAACAATTCTCTCAGAGTTTTATTTTTGTTATTGTTGTTGTTGTTGTTGTTGTTAATGCCATTTCTTTGGCTTTTCTTTAGTTGCAGATGCAAGTAAAGGCTTTTTAGCAAACAATTTCATTAAAGTGTTACATTTGAATTGGAATCGAGTAGTAAGTAGTTGGACTATAGAAAACCAAACAATAAATTGTATTGTATTTTCTAATTGTTGTTATTGTTGTTATTTTTTATTATTCTATTGTTGGAATCTGTTGCGGCCCGTTAAGGTGTTTAATTTTAATTATTTTAAACCAAACATCTAAATTTGCAAGGACTTCTTAAGTAGATACAATGTTTTTTCTTATTGAAAGTTGATTTCATAACTGAAAACAAAGCCAACAAAAAAAATTTATTAAGTTGAGTGCCGATGACTCAGGAAAAGTTTAAGAACTTTTAAGAATGAATGAAAACAATGAACGAAAGTAATTGTTTTTGTGCAATTGTGTACTTTATAACAAAATAATAATACCTTTAAGGCAGATTAAATTGTTGAGTTTGTTTTTCAAATACCGACCACAATAATGTTTTAAATTTAAACATAATCAGTATTACTTTCCTTGTTGTTGTTTTTGTTTTCGCTTCCATTGTTTTGTGGGTGCTTTTCCATTTGAAACATCTTATCGAGCTTCAAGGAAAACAACAAAATTTCCCAGCAATTTTTGTTGTAAAAATAATTAATTTTGTTTTCATAGATTGAAAATGTTATCTGCAATGAAAAAAAATATTAAAAAGGCAAATTATGGCGATGCCTTAGAGCCAAATTATCGCAAGTGATATATTTCTCATAGCATAATAAATTTTTGATAACTTTGAAAATAGCGACAGTAAGATTCTAGCGCTAGCTTAAATTCATGTGTAAAACATATTTAAAAATAATTAAAAAAAGTTAAATTTTGTCGTTTACGATAATTTGGTGGTGAACGTTCGATATACTCATGCAAGTTATTTCATCTCAATGTTGTAAAATAAAATAAACTAAAGTGCTCAAGAATCAACAATAAATATTGAATGGAAATAAATGTAAATGTCAATATTGTTTTAAGGATTGTGTGCTACTTCGTATCCTCCTCATTGCCTTGCTAGACTTAGTAACTCGAAGCTTTAACGGACGCATTCAACAGTTCTCTTTTTACTTTATTTTTATTGAATTTATCAAATGATTTAACTAACATACCGAGTATAAATACTTTTAATTTACAGTTTTGGTCAGAAGAAAAGATAGTCGATACATCGTCGAATTAATTGATTGTAGTGTTGAGTGCATTCCTTTCTGCTGGTGTCCACACTGTAAAGGTTCAACCTGTTGCTGTTTCTTAAAATTAGGTTACACTTACTATTAATTTATTTATAAAGTATTTATTTAAGATTTCCAAACGTGCCAGCTCACCTTAAAAGATAAAGATAATTGAGCGCTTTTCACGCTTGAGATGATATTGATTAAAAAGCTTAAAACTATCGGTTTGATATTTCGCTTTTCGTGATGTAAAGTAATCATCTCACATTTTCTGTTTTCAATTTATTTTTAATAATGTGGTGCTCAACAGTGTAAGTTTTTTGATTCGAAAATAAGTACGAACGGAAAGTGATCATTAATTCAATTGTGAGTTGTTGACAAAAATCTGACAGTTAAATGTCAGCACTCGTTTGCTTATAGCTGTTCTAACGAAAATAATAACTTTATTTTTTGATTTTCTACAATTGACACTCAACTTATTTTTGCAACCAAAACTGAATTGCAAAACATTTCTGCTTTCTGTTTTCTTGATATATTTTTCATAATAAAAAATTTCTGTTTTTTTCTATTGCAATTTCTTTAGTTTCTGTTTACTAAAACAGAACTCCATCCGCAAAATATTCAAGGTATCACCTGTACTTCACTTGCAAAATATTGCTGATTATATTACAATCACGTTTTGAGTATTTGTGTTCTTTCTGTCTTTATACTTTTTTATTATTATTATTATTATTTTTTCTCTTCAATTTATTCCTTTACTATCCTTGTTGTACGACTGCACAGGTATTTGCGTTTTTATTTTATATATATTTTTTTTATATTTGTCTGAAATTGAAAATTTGAATAGAAAATGGTTATTGAAAGTGCAAAACGTTTTGGTTCGATTGAGTTTTTTTGGCAATAATTTTTTTTCCAAGAAATGCGCAGTCATTTAGTTGACTAATATTTTTTTAGATTTACCAACTAAATTTGTTTTTGCTCTTCTTTTTAATTTGGTTTTTTTTATAGTTTTCTTTTAGCTGAAAAGGTAAGCAAGAGTTTCTTAAAATATAGAAGTTGTATAACAAGGGATTTTTAAAAAGAAAACACAACGAAAACACTTCACAAAAAGAAATTATTTCTTTATTAAGTTCATAAATTCGATCTATACTTTGAAAAGTATTCATAATATTTAAAAACAAACAAACAAACTTGTAACCGCAGATATCTGAAAAGTTTTATTTTATTAAATAAAGTTTTTAAACGCTTAAAATTAATTGTTTTTAAATTTATGTTAACTTTTCATAAAGAATACAAATTCTTTTTCCTTTTTATGATTTTTTATTGTTTTGAAAAATATTTCTTTTCATGGTTTAAGAAACTGCTGCCAAATTTATATTAAAACAAATTGTTTTCTGATACTCTGGCTTTTGCGTCCATAAGACAAATCAAAGCTTTAATTGATAATTTGAAACGAGTTATCTCGATAGACTCTTCAGTTAAAACTCTATTGTTTATTAAGAATCAAAATTGGTTTTCTGCTGCATGAATCTAAAACTTCAAGTATTTTATAACAAAGTTTTCCTTGTGCATGATTTTATGGAAGTGAAGAGAGCATGAATTTAATATAAATTTTGTGCTTGATTTCTATTCAGAATCAAACAGTTTTAGTGCTTAGAAAACTTTACCCGCCATGCCTGCTATTTAATTCAATTTATTAAATTATATATTTTTTTTATAATTTGTAATTTTCATTTCATAAATATTAAACGATTTCACATATTTTCTACAAGTTTTGAACAGCAAGTGGCCATAAGAGTTTAAATGAAATCAATTTATCTGATATTTATAATTGTAGTTCAGTAACACGCCAGTACTCACTCCTGTCTGCTGTGCTTTGAAAACTTTAGCATAATAGTTTCTCTGATATTTTTTATGTTGCATTGTAGTTTGAGTAATAAAATTTATTACACCCACATTTATCGCTTTGCAACTGCATGAAGGATGTCTATGTTCGTTCCATTTTGCTCCACTTTTAAGTCTCTAGAACTCTGCACAAAAACTGACAACAAGAAACTTTATAGAACAGCTCAGTAATCTGTTTATCTACAAGATAAGCACTTTAAAACAACTGCATACTTCTTGTAAATACATTCAAAGTACGAGAATGTGTGATACTCGTAAAAATAATAAATTTAGTATGAAATCAAAACGTTATGGCTTCTGCAATGGCCAATACATGTTAGTGTTAATTTACACTCATGTCGTCTGAGACTTTATTCTCTATCAGAATATGGTCTGTTTATACACGCAGAGTTTATAAAATTATATGTAAGATTTATATATTTTTCTTTTATTTATGAACATGTATGAAAACTAAACAAAACTTTAAATATTTATTGTAAAAAATAGGAATTTAGCAAAAAAATAAATGTATATAATACGTCCGGGTGTTATTTATTGTTTTTTAAATTATGGCCGACTTCCAAAACGTTTGTTGCAAAGTCATGCATTCCTTAACGCAACTATGTGTCCTAAAATGTAATATAAAGCTTTCGATGCGTACAAAGTTTATTGGTTCATTTCAGACATTTTTTATGATAACCAATCACATTTCTCTTTAAGCTTAATTTTATGCAAAAAATAAAATCTTGAAATTTGCGGCAAATTTTTAAATAAAAAAAAATATTTAAAAAATATTGAACAAATGTTCGAGAAATCTGGCAAAAACTGCTAAAATAGAAAACAAATTTTGAAATTGAAAATAAATTAAACTGTATTAAGTTCTTAAGAAATGAAATAAAACTGCAAAGAAGGAAAAACAATTTGACAACATTCCTTAAATTCTGGAAAATGACTTTAAAATTCCTTCGAAATCACTAAAACTTTTAACAAATTGCCGAAGCTCGAAAAATTGCTAAATTAGGAATTTAAAAAAATAATAAACCGGAGAGATGCTTCAAAGTTGGTTCTCTTATTCGCCAAATTTATAAATTTATACAAAAAGTGGTTAAAATTAAATTGAAACTATAAAACCGATTAACCAGAGTGAAAATTCAAAAAAAATATATATTTTATCAGAAAAATTAAAAATTGGTAAAATTCTAAAGTAGAATACAAACTTTAAAAATCCCTTGTCATCTACCGCGAGCTTGGCAAAAATTCGCAAAATATATCGAAAACAAAACTTAAAAAACTCGGAAAAAAACAACACTTTCCTCGCTAAAACATTAAAAGAAAGAATTATTTTTATCGCTTAATTACACAAGAGAAAGACAACTTTCGGGAATTGAAAAATACTTAAAAATTAATTCAAAATCCCAAAAACTCCAATAATTACATGCAAATTTTAAACGGATTTAAAAAAATAAATCTAAAAATTCAAAATTACCGAAATCTCGAAAAACTCCAACATTTCATTAAAAATGAAAAAGAGAAAAGTGTCCTGAAAGTAAAAAGTTTCCGAAGTTAAACTTTTTGGTTATTTTGATGTTACTACAACATGTTCTAATATTTTGAAAATTTTGTTTTACAAAGTTTTATCCGTTTAGTCGCATTAAATAAATAACTTGTTAACTTTTTCTTCAAGGTACTCATAAAATATTGAAAACAATATCGTTTAATAATGGACGCTTCATCATCCTCGCAATCATTGGCTTCACCGAAGGAGCTGTTGTTAGTTTTGAGCATTTTAAATGAAAAACGGAAAACAAAACATGACCAACAACAGAACCAGGATAAGCAACAAAAGCAGAAACATCAACACCACCACTATCATCACCAGCAGCAGCAACATAAACAACAGCAGCTGGAAGAAAGTAATTGGGAAGGCGAACAGAAGCAGTCGGAGAAACATATGGAACTGAGCCAAATTGAGTTGATCTATCGTGCTGAGGGTAATGCAAATTTGGTGCTTGCATTGCCGCAATTTAAAAAAGTTTTACGTTTGCCAAAAATTTCCAAACAACACGAACAAAAGCATCTGGAACGAAAAACACAATACCAGGAGAGTCAACGTTACAAAAAGAACTCGCAACAACTCGAACAACCACAGGGCCAAACAAAGCAGCAGGATGAAATGAACCAGCAGGAGCCAAACAAAATTATAACTACCGGCCAACAGGAAAATAAAAACGACGGTAAATTTTGCTTATTTAACACAAACAAACAAACAAACAAATAAACTTATTAACATCAATATGCACACACACACACACACAAATGCTCCTCCATTGCCACCTCCCTCCTGTCATCATGTAAGTTTTTGCAGCAATATTGCTGATTGCTGCAACAAGCTGGTTGTTGTATTAAAGTATTTGCAAGAAATTGTTGGAAAATTCTATTTTCAAAACGTAAATGATTTTACATGTTTTCCCTTTAATTCTTTTCGACTTTGGGGGTTTTGTGTTGATTTTTTATTTCAAAGGAAATGTGCTGCTTGTACGAATATCACTTCCTTCAGTCTATTGAATGTACCATCCATATCAGAGAATCCACAGGAGGTTTAGTATGCCGTTTGCTACATCGCATCATTTGAAGTTTTGAGAAAAGAACTTGTTAAATTTGGCTAAATGACTGTGAAAAACAAATGAAATTTGGAAAACTTACACCCGAATTGGAAATTATAGTTCTTTTTAGCAATCTTATTTTGAAACCAATTTGTTATTAACTTAAATACACTTTTATGTAAAAATATATTGGAAATTAAGTTTAAATGTGGTGTTCAAGATCTTGTAGTATCCTGCTTGAATATCAGTCTGTGGAGTTTGCGGGGCCGGTAGCGGGAAGTTTGTCTCTGAAGTTATTTTTTTAAACGAAATTATTATTTAATTTTTCAAATAATCGGTGGGTTGCCAAAATATTTTCTCTGTACAAATTTTGTATTGAAAAATGCTTTCAGATAAGTTTGGATAACTTCGTGCCCTTAAAGGAACAGACATAATAATTTGGGCAATAGAGAAGTGCATTATTTAATTAAGAAATTAAATGTCTGTTCGTGTAAGTTCCCGAAGTTCCCCAAACCCAACGAAAAGGTTTTTTGAAAGTTCTAAAACGTACAGAAAGAAGTTACATGAAAATATTTTCAATAAAAATATTTTTAGAATTTTAAAAGCAGCGGCTTCCGATTACTAAGATTTCAGTGATGAGCATGGAAAATCGATAACTACCAGTCGATTGCCAGAAATCATGTCTTAGGCGTGTAAGGTGGTCGATAAAAGACTCATAGTTGTGCTCTATTTTGATATTCATATTTCTTTGTTCAAGTTTTTAAGCATTAAAATGTTTCAGATTCTGCCTCATTTTGGTTGTCGAAGTTTCGGTTTCGACTTCGAACTGTGTGTTCTAAATTAAAGAATAATATTGTATGAATCTTTAATCTTTTATGTACATCTTGTCAAAGGCAAAAATTCGATAAACGTAATAAGGCCCATTATCTTTTGAGTGATTAATGCCAACGCAGTTGAATGATTCAATTATTTAGTTTTTCTCTGAATAGAACATACTGACTTTATTTATTGGCGATTTCAGTTCGGACTGAACATTTAAAATATTTTTTGAATAATTCCTGTTAATTATTGTAAATTGAAATGTTTACTTCAGACGGAATAATTGTTTATAAAAGATTTAAATAGAACCGAAGGCATGAACCAATTGGCTCTTGATCCATTTTTTTGTGGGTGGTTCTGCATATTCAGCCGTCTGGATGTTGGGTGCAAACGTTTCGATGCAACTGACCGACTTTCAGCTTTCAAACTTTTCCTCCTTGTTAATATTGTTGATATGTTTGTTGTTCGACTATTCGTCTGTCTGTAAGTTGGTTTGTTCTTTTCCCAAATGTTTCGTTTTGTTTTGTTTTGTTTTCTTTTGTTGCTAATTCATTTGCTTTTGCCACCATTGTATCAAGATATTTATAGCAAGTTTTTATTTTTGGCATTCGTGTTGCTGTGTGTGTGTGGTGCCTTCATCTACCTACCAGCTGTTGGAATCTTGACAATGGACCATTATGTGGCTTATATTAGTATCATACGTTGTCTTGTGGGAAATGAGTTTGTATTTGAAGCGGATATTGTTGCAGTGCCAAATCAAACTGACAGACACTGGATAAATGAGCACATTAAGCGTTACAGGCCAGGTATGTAAAACCGTCTATATGTATTAGAAATGAACGAATGAATTCATTCGTTCATTCATTCACCATTAATGTTTGTGCAATTGTATAATTGGGTTGGTAATTTGGTTTGAATAAATTTTATTTTTCCTTACATTTTTATTGGTTTCAGTTAGAATTTATAAATTGAACGAAACATTAGCAGGAATGTTGCATAAATACTATGTATGTATGTGTATGTGTGTGTGTGTGCTGTACACAATGTATCAAATGTATACTTTTCTTTATACGAATTCGTTCCTTTTTGAGTTCAATTTTAAATTGGAAAAATATTCTAAATATGTGCATGGAATAGCCCTAAAATGTTTAACATTTTTTTCTTCTTGCATTCAGTATTTGTTTACTTAAATGTTGTTACAGTTTTTCTGTATTTTTCTTATTTTACATTACATATTTACTTTGAACTTTATCTTTGAATGATGTATGTACATATTTGTAAGTGCAATTGTGTCTACACAAGTTTAAGAGTGTGTGTACATTTGTAAGGAATAAATTCTTAAACAAATATTTTTTCTTGTTTGTCATGTTTTTTTTATTTTGTAGATTTCAAAAGTGAAGCAAACTAATCCAATACAACCGATCGATCATAATATTATATTGCATGCACATGCATGTCCATACATACATCTTCATTGCATTTCAAATTTCATTCGTTTCTGAGCAATTGATGTTTATTTCCCTTAACAAAATCTCCAGATAAAACTTTGAAGTATCAAAAGAAGAAAATAACTTTTATTAACTACATGTTTAACTACGTATTCTTTATTCAAAGGTACACTGAAAATTAAAAGACTTCAGACGAAGGCTTATTGTCAATTGAATGCGAATTTTGCGAATGTGAAAAATACTACGGTACGGCCTTCTAGAACATAAAAAATCGCTTTTATTAAAAGTCACCCAGCAACAATTTTTCTGTTCGCTATTTTGGAATTTGTTGTCTTTTCTAAATGCCATGAAGCGTTGTAACTAAGATTTGCATATAATCGAAGTTTTTCATAATCGCGATTACGATTAAAACATGCGACTAATCGCAATTATTGTTTAATTAAGGATCTTCTATCACTATTTCGCTTTTTTATTAAAACAAAAATAAAATTCGTAAATCATAACTTATTGAAAATAATACTAAATAAATTTCTCTTGATAGATACCTTTTCCTAGAGTTTTATCTATAACAGAATGGACGACTGGCCTTAATTCCATTATATTTTCGCAAAATAACTTAAGACGATCTAATTTATTTTATTATTCCTACGATTAGTTACAAAAATATGAATGTTTTAAAAATGTAACTTATCGAATTTTTATTAATTTGCAGTTAATTGCAAATATGTCGAAAATCAAGCTCTAATAAATGTTAAATCTTGACTTTGAAAATTACACTTAAATGATTAAACAGAACACGACTGTAACGTAATTTCCCATTCAAATGCACATTTTAAATACAGATCAAGTGTGTTCATATTACAACAAACACGGTCAACTTGTCAATACGCCACAGAATTTATTTTGTATTTAATTTTCTTTTTCTATTCTTATCATTTACCATTTAATTTGTTTTTTTATATTTTCTGTTTAAAAAAAAAGGTAATTTAAATACATGAAAAATGTTCTTATCGTTTAAAAACTGCATGTTTATGTATCAAAAAAGTTTTTCCTTCTCTCGAATAGACCTACAGGAATCGCGATTACGATTATGATCGACTTGCCAACTCTAATTATTACTTATTTGTGATTTTTTTAATGAGAAAACGATTTTTAAAAGGGCTTGATAAATTTGGATGAGAAGAATTTGAAAACTTCATGCGAAAAGTATTAAAAGCTTATTTATGCAGACGGTATGTAGTTTGTATGGTAAAATATGTTGTTCTTAATAGAAGTCTTTACCAAGGTTTTGCTAATTTCTTTTGTTTTGTGAAAAATAGCCGAAAAGATTTTTGTATTACACAAGGATTTCTTTGAATGTATGAAACTTCTGGTTTCTGGTTTTCTGTGTATGACCCCCTCCTCCTCTTTTAAGTCAATGCATTTGAAAAATATAGCTTATTGTTTGTTATAAGTTCGAGTAGTAGATGATGGAGGGTAGAAAAAAATTTGAAAAATTCATTTAAAGTATTTTTCCTTTTTAGTTTCAGTTGTTCATAAAAATACCTTGTTTAAATGGAATTGATGCAATAAATATGAATTTTGTTTGTGGTTTGTGTGCATGCATTTGAATATTAAGGAAACCAAGTTTTCATTTGAATCACAAACCTGACATGTCAGTATTGGTGGGCGAAGATGTACAAATGTATAAAAATATATTATTTATTATTATTTGGGTTTTAATAATTTTATTGCTTTTGAAAAAATGTTTTGTATGTTTTTCTATAAAACTGTTATTTTACATTTACATGGTTTTAATTTTGTCTTTTTTAATTTATTTGTTTATTTTCCTTTAGCTAATCGCCTGGATAAAGAATTTGGTGGCCATTTCGGTTTGTTACTACCAGATGCTACCCAACTGCCTGCAGAGTTCGATATTTTATTTTCAAACTTACAGGTAAAACAAACAAATTTGCTGCATCCTCCATTTTGAACATTCTGTTTTTATTTTATGTGAAAAAAGTTGACTGTTTTATTTTCCTAAAAACAAAAAGTTCAAAATGGAACAATAGCGGCTGCAAAAAATCTAAATTTTTATGCAGTTATAAAGAAGGAGCAACAGATGCGGGGGTCTTTTGTTTATTTCCTTAGAAAATAATAAATCATCCATGTAATTTTTTCATACTTCTTTTTTTGTGCTCGATGTAATTTTGGTTTATTGCTTTGCGAGTAATATTCTTGCAGCTGAAAGCAACATGCAACAACGCAATAATATTAAAGCTTAAGGTGCAACAAGAGCAAAAGAAAACTTATAAAAGCAAATAGAAACAAAAAATGTTAAATTAGTTCGCTCTTAAATTTAATAGAAAAAATTTAAATAAACACTTTACAATTGTTTATATCACACCTAAAGGGTTGTGCAGCCATTTAACACAAAAAAGTAGAAAAAAATATATTTTCAATTAGTAAAATGTTTTTTTTCTTTTTTTTTTTTTGTATATTAAAGTACAAATTACAAAATTGATGTTGCAGTTACTTTATCAGAAGCTTGAAAATCTACTTAAAATTCCTGCAAAGTTCCTTTAATAAAAACAATAAATATGATGTCCGTTCTTTTGAATTGATGGTTTCAAGCAGTTTTTAACTCATCTTTCATTGAAAAAAGCGACTAAAGATCTCTCAACTTTATTACTTCTACTGTAAACTGCATTGTTCTCCTTTAAAAATATTTGCGATTTCAAAAGATTTGAATATTTAAAGCTCTTAGCATTAAGCAAAATGTACATCATTCCGGCACTACTTGAATGCTTTTATTTTTTCTTTTTTTTAAAGTAAAGTATCTTTGAACTTAATCGACTTAAGATTGTTTTGAGAAAATTGTGAATTTTTAAAGTAGAAATTTTTAAAGAGAAAGAACCATATTGTGGCTACTTTCCATCCAAAGGCGATTTATCATTTCCAACAATTGTGTTATATTTCATGCACTCTTTTATCGTTGTGATTTTTTTATATATAAATTTTCGTTTCGTTCATTTTTTTTTTGCAACTGGACCATTCCGTCATTTACATGTAGTTTTCATATTATAAAGTATGTAAACGAAAATATTTTTACAATTTCAAATGCGAATCTCTTGATCAAAACAATCAATACAACTAAAGATCCATTATTTAAGAAATTCCATGATTTGTACGAAATAAAATGTTATTGATTATGACGGCAACACCGAAAACAGAATAACACAGAAACAACATTGTGAACACGTTTGATTCACCCAAATGATTCCTTTACAACTGTAGCAAGACTAATAGGTTCGTTTTGAGCAACTGCAAGAAACGTCATCATTAATTGCTTCAAGGAGTCTCCGCCTACTGAAAGAAAACGTGGATCTGCACGAATTTCTGCATTTGGGGATAAAAGTATGGAATGAAGTGTCTTCTAAACCACACACCTTCGCTCGAGATTTAGCAAAAAAATTTAAAGTTTTCCTTATGTACGAGTATGCATAGTATATTCAAAAGGTAACAAAAGCTCGGGCTGAGATCATATTGACTAATAAAAGTGCTGACCAGAAGTGATGAAGTTAATGCAAAGCAAAAAAAGAACTGGTCAGAAAGCAGTTAAAGACAGTTCTGAACAATTTTAAAGTCGTATATTGATGGAAAGCGAAACTGAATACTATAAATTATTTATGAGGGGAGGTGTAAACAATATTTAAATATGAAAAGGTTGACATATTTCGGACAATTTGTAGTTCACTACGCGTTTTGTCATACGAGTTAAGTTGAAAAGGCAAATTTAAATAAAAAAGTTTTTGGAAAAGCGTTTGCTGGCTTTCACTCTTCACTCACACTTCGCTCTACGCATCCAATATTCTGGTCTGAATTAGTAACAATTTGTACTTTAATTGAAAAAATAAATTTAAATGGTACCCAAAACTTATGCGCTGACCAAAGTGTAAAATACTCAACTACGAATTTTCTCGTCAAGAATTGTAGTTTTTATATTCGCTTTAAAGTGTATGGAGCAATATTCTTAATTTATGATATTAACTTGGTTTCTATTATTTTTCGTTAATAAGTTATCAGGAAGTAAATCATTTTTCGTTTACATGCTTTAGTATTCATCTTTCTTTTTTATCTCATTTTTTACACAAAAAATTGTAAAATCCAGGCAGCAACGGTTGCAACAGCCACAAAAACATCACATTGTAGCAATAGCAAGAGCAGCAGTAGCAGCAGCAGCAGCAGCACAGATAACAGTTGTAGCATAAGCAACAATATATTTGGTTCAGATACATTCGCCATTGAAATAAAACCGAAGCAAGGCTGGCTGTTGCCAAACGATGTTAACAATTTATTTGATATAAAGCCAAAAATAACACAAACGACAAGAGTAACACAACCGCCAAGTTTACGTGAAACAAAAAAAACATTAAAAGCGGCTGTTGCAACAACAATGCCAACAGAAACAAAAGCATCAACAGACATTGAATGTTTTACTACCACTCAAAACGAAACATCACAAACAATAGCAACAGCAACAACAACAACAAAACGGACACCAACATCAACAATAAAAGCTAGAGCCAGAGCTACAACGACCAGCGAAACGCCGAGAGATGACAAAATATCACATCCATTATACGAGGACATCAAGGTGGACACCAGGTGTCGTTATTGTTGTATGCAGTTTTTAAAGGTAATTTTGTTGCCACCCCAACCCATATAGACTTTTCTCTATCTTTCTTTCTTTCATTTATTTAATACAAAATTTAATATTAGCAAAAAACACATAAAAATGCAGTTTATCTGGAAAGAAAATGTTTAAATATAATAAAAAATATATTTTACAGATGAAGCAGCAAACAATTGTTAAACGCAGTGAATATTGTCCAATTGATTTGTTTTCCGGGTACGTTTTCATTAAAAATATAATAGCCAATAAACTATGTTAATTAATTTGTGTTTTAATTTTTTCTCAAGGACTCCCGAAAAAATGCTTTTTGCATTGCAAGCTCTCTTCGAGTGTCCCCAAAATAATTTACGCATTTTCCAAAATGGAAACCTCGTATTCGACGATCAAAAAAGCAGGACAGTTAAAATAGAAGAATTATTTTCGAGGTAAGCATTTAAAAAAAATTTATGGGAAACGTATTTAATTTATAGTTTTGAAAAGTTATTTTGCATTTACATACATATTTGAAATAAAAGCATATACAAGTAATTTTTCCTTAGAGTGTTTATATCGAGATCAAAGAATAATACTGCTCTTAATTCTCAGTCAAAAATTGTTTTTTTATTTTATTTAGTAATTTTTTTTATAAAAAGTAGATGTAGCAATAATTTATAGGTAGTGGGGTCCAATTTGCACTCCTCGCGCGAGTAACGGCGGGTTTGTTTGAAAATAATGCTGCGCCATCAATCGAGTGTTTATATAATATGAGCACAAAATCCGAATATAAGTGAGAGTTCAATTGGTAGTTTTAACTTTCGGAAATTTGAAAAAGTGCGTAAAAATCGGCTTTTCAAAAAAGTTACGAAAAGGACTTTTTCGACCATTTTATTAAAAAATAAAGCTTATGCATTTTTGTGTTGGAATCTAAAAAATATCTTAAACTGTAGAATAATAAAAATTAAATTATTCCAAATATTCTTCCAATTAATTTTAAAGTAATAATATTCCAAATATTCTTCCAATTAATTTTAAAATAATAAGTTTACAACACTTTTAAGTTTTAAATTTAACAATTCGTAAAATGGTTTCAAACACACACAAATGCTACATAAATAACAAGTATAAATAATGATGTCTTTTATTTATTATATTTTCTTTAACAAAATATATGTATTTTCCAACTTCCACTGTAACGAAATATTTATACAACTGTGACGATGATCATACTCAAACAAAAACCAATAAAATTAATGTCCTTGCAACCAAACAAAACAACTGAAACATAAAAATAACAACAATAACATTTAAATAATAACGTTACCCAAACGAAAAATCCCCAAATACCCATCCAAACGAAAATCTCAACTTAATTCAATGTTTATAACTGGTGAAATCCTTTAGTGACAAACTGCAGCTTATAAAGAATTTGCTGGTAACGTGTCTGCTGAGGGAATATGAGAACAAAGAAGAAGCGAAAATTAAAGAAAAAGACCAAATCGACAAAGACTCCAAACAGCAGCCACTTTCAAGCACAATTGTGGGAGCTCGAGCTGATAGATCTGGTGCTGCAGCTTCTGCTGCTGCTTCTGGTGTTGCTGCTGGTCAACCACAGTCAAGTGTAACTTCATCCAAAAAACAAGCACAAAAACTGAGCACAATGCCAAAAACTACTACAACAACAAAAACAACAAGCACTACCCTAATGGAAACGGAAGTGACTAAAGTTAAATCAACATTGACTTCAGCAAACGCCATCCTTTCAATGGACAATACTTTTACGTCCACCTCCGAATACAGAACTCGGTGTCTAGAGCAAATCAACAAAGCGGAAGTGACCTGCTTACCAAAAAATTGTGTCTTGCAAAAAATTTTACATTTACAATCGTTGGCTAAGGTGAGTAAAGCTTCACTTTTATTGTCCTCCCATCCTTGCACAACCAACATATGCTCACATTCACACACACGCAAATATACACATGGAATAACAGAAAAAAAATTCCTAAAAAAACCATTTTGGCACCAAACAAAGCAAATCATATGTTGGAAATGCACAAAATTCAGGGGCGCAGTATTAAAATAATTACTTACTGTAGATATTAATTTGATGAATCTTTTCTTTTGAAGTCCGTACAATATAATTTATTTTATAGTGGAAGAATATATGGGCGAACTGATAAACCTCCCCTTGTAATTTGAGACGAAACCTCAGCAGACTCATCTGCTTTTTGTTACACAAAAATTTTTAAATCTTCGTGCAAACATCTCCGATGAGAACCATAATATTTTTCTAACTACTGAAAAGAGTTTTTCATGTCATTCAAACAAGTGTTGAAAAAAAAATATTTACATATTTTTCGAAAGTAACTCATATATTGTTTTTTTTTTGTTAAATAGATTAATCTGCAATTTATGCTTGACCATGAATATGCAGATAAAAGGGAAAAATCATACAACATTGTGTGCAAACTACTTGAGAAATTTGCCAAAGCTCACAATGAGCTGACATTTTGCCAATTATCTCCGGAAGAGCAATACATTTTAGCTGCTACTGCTTTGGACTGTTCCATAATGATAACATTTTGTGAAATTGAAAATGTTCTAGACGACAAAAAACAAATGGCTGCTGCTGCTGCAAGGTAAGATTTCACTTCTTCGATTTTTTATTTAATTAATTTTGTTAATTCATTTATTATTTTCACTTCTTTCGTTTTGTTGGTTTCTCTTCAATTGACAGCTCTTATGTGGTGTCAGTATTTGGTAGAACATTCTTAACCAAAGTCACCTTATTGGACTTAGACCCTAAACCCGATGCACACTTTAACAAATACTTTATACAAACAAAACAAATAGCTGATGCAATGAAGGAGCAGTAATTGCAGGCGCATGTCTACATTTGAACACATTTTATTGATGACGATGTAATAACAACTATAAAAAAATATATAAATTGTGAGTACATATACAAGGTGACAAAGCCATATTATACACATACATACTCGTGCATACCCATACACTGAACAAAATGATTTTTAATTTTTTAAATTCTTTATTTATTTGCAATTTATATACTGCAAGACAATAAGCAAATGCGATAACTTAATTAATAAATAACAGGAGCTATGTAGTCCCAATAGACTACATATCTATATACAATTACATTTATATAAAAAATCATGTACATATGTGCATATTTAGATAGAGAATACCAGCCTCTAAAGGGCAAGCCTGACACATGAACTCGCTTCATTCTACGTGTTTCACAGCTGTCGTCTAATAGTGCAACAGCAAGGCAATTACTATGGCTATTTAATCTTTGAAGATAGTTTTCACTGAACCTTTAATTTTCTTCCCGCTGCTGTAGATAGCCTTAAAGTTTTTGATAGGTATTTTTTTATAATATCGATGTATGATTTTTTGCTGTTCTCGTTTTGAGGGGTTGTATTTTTGAAAAACATAATATTTGAACACGTTTGCTGAATATTTTTTCCTGTGTACATAACATTTATTTATTTCGGGTTTTCTAGTCACTTTTCAATATATCTTTTTTAGTTTTTCCTTTTTTCAATTATAAGCTGTCCTTTGTATGTTTAATATTCCACAAAATGCCAAAAGTCATATAGATGAAACCACAAGAAAATAAAAATAACTTTATTTTCTCTTGGGATGATGCAAGATATTCTTGAAAGTAGCACACGTAAAAATATTGGAAAAAAAGTAAAACAAGAATATGTTATTCGTTTGGATATTGTAAAATTTATATTATTTCTACATGTAAAGGCACTTTTAGTGTTGCACACAATTTCTAACTTTAAAATATTCGATAATTTTGAATACCAGAAGAGGTTTGGCTGCAATTGTACAGGATTTTTTTATGCGATTTTTTTTAAACTTGCATGAAGTTGCGAAGGTCCTCATATTAAACAAATTTCTTCCTTGTCCTTATGAACGAATTTCTGTTTCGAAATTATTGTTATTTCATTCAAAATTTGCACACTCAGCTATTGTTATATTCGTTCTATGAAAATCTTTGAATTCCTATTTCTCGTTACAAATTACAAGTACTTACATATTTTACATCACTGCTGAGACAGACACTTTAATACATTTAAATGTAAATCCAAAACAGATTTATTGGTCACAGATTAAAAATTTATTTGATTTTATTTCTTTTAATGGTACTTGTACATGATGCAAAGACTGATTGAATCTGACATAAAAAATGTATTCATACAAAAATAAAGAAACACACACACACGCATGCATGTAATAAGATGCCATCACATGTATGTGAGTGTACATGATTTTATATTCTTATATGAAATGTTGAAAGGAAATCGGGTGCTCTTAAAATAACATGTTCAAATTCAAGAAAAGACAATTTTCCATCGCCATCCACATCGGCTTCTTCCATAACTTTGTCTGCTATTTGTTGATGCTCTTCAGGGCTTAATTCATTTCTGGTCATGGTGGTTAAACACGATAAAAGGTCAGCGCGGCCTATAAAACCATCTTGATCGAAATCTGTAAATAAAAACAAACAACGCCTGTTAAAGAAAGAAACAAAAATAAGAAGAAACTGCACATCATAAATTTATACGCAAGCAAGTGAAACGAGAATTTGTTTAAAACAAGTCGTTTCGGCTCGGCTTCAAAATTTCTGTTTGGATTATGACTGAATTTGTTCTGCTTAAAGTATGGATAACGTGACCAAATTGACTTCTTGAATTTTCTGCACTTGGCACATTCGAAAAAATATTTTTTAGTGAAGCATTCACACAAACTAAGAAAATTAAATCGCAAACAAATAGTTGAAAAAATATTTGATATTTTTAATTAAAATTTTGTAATTTATTGAAAAAATACTTTTTATAAAACCCTTCTCTGTACTTGAGTGAGTAAATTATAAAGCCGATTAAAGAAGCATTTATTTTATGTGATCAACAGCTTTATCGAAAGAAAAGAAATCGATGTATGATGACAAAACCTCTTGTAATTCGTTTTCTGTTTAATTTGTATTAAATTTAAATAAAAGCTCATGGAATAATAAATTTTGTTTTGATGGAGCATAATTTTACATCTTGTTCTTACCTTTCAGGATGGACTCGCAAGCCACACCTAAACTCCCTTTAATGACATAAAAATATTTAAATGACAAATATATAGAAATCTAAATAAACAACTTGTTTGGTCACATTTATTATAAATATTATTATGAACAGTTGGCGGTTAATATCATGATTTGCATGTGTAAATGTCAATAAGAATAACAAATGTTAATGCATTCAATAGTTTCTCCTTTTTGCATTTTTCATTTAAACTCAATTTCAAGCTTCATTTGATCTTGAATATAATTTTCTTTATTTTGTTTGCTGTTGGTTGTTTCATTTTCGTTTATAGTGTTGTTGAACAGGAATGTAATCAGAGTCATGAACACTGAAAATTAAACTTTTTACACATGCAATTATAATAAAGGCAATTTTATTTGGAACTGAAGGAAAATAAACAACAATTATGCGTTCCACCGAAGCCACTATGTTTGTCTAAGCCGAAGTTTGGGACCAAATATCAATTAAATTTTGTTTAAGTCATTAAATTATTTGTAATAAATACATGAATTAATTTGATAATTCTAATATTTCTCTATAAAATGTAAATCATTTTATATAAATTTTCTCAAGTCTTTTCTATCGTAGTTAGCGGTTTGAGTTTAGAAAGCGAATTTGGTGTTACATGTTATTTTTAGATTAAATCGCATAAATTCAATCCAAAGTTTCGCTTACCATAGATTTTAAACGCATAGAACACCTTAATATCTCTTGGCGCTTGCTCGCTAAATACTGAAAACGCATCCAGGAAATCTTCAAAAGACAAATTTCCTTGGCCATCACGTGAAAATGCCTCACAAATACGACGCCGAAATGGATTTTCTCTTAATTCTGGCATTTTTTCAATGCAATCCTTAGGAACCTTGACACTGGATGCCTGACCCTCGGTCATTTGTCGTGGTACCAAATCTGGGCGTAACTCTCGAAATCTTTTGTGAACTCTACAATAGAACAAAAGCTAGAATCTCAAAAGAGAATAAAAATATAATTCAAATTCACATAAAAAAAGCAAAAACGAGGATGAAATTTGCGCAGACAATAGACATTAAAATAATGAATGTTTTATTTGTTGATGCTGATGTTTTTGGGGCGGGGTGCAGATGAATACTTATTTATTTATTTACTGGGAAATTTCATACCATTTATCACACTCTGAAATTAAATCTAGTCATATTGTATGTTTGTGCTGTATGTGTGTGGGAGTGTGCATGTGTGTGTGTGTTAATAAAAGGACCTTTGTAAACCATTAATTTATGATTACAAAGAATGCGAGGAAAATATGTTTAGAAAATGAAAACATCGTTAAACAAACATGTTGCGTGTCAGTGTCATTGTCAATGTTTGTTTCAAACTTTAACTAAAAATATTTAACGAAAGGTTGCAAAATACTAATCTTAATGTAAATACTCACCGTAGGATTTCCTTGCGTGTGAAAAAGGTGCAATCCTTTAATTTTAGAAATGATAATTAACAAAGAAAATGCAAAAATATTTTCATTCATTCAGAAAGAGAAAAACTAAAATTGTTGTACATGAATAATTTTAATTAAATAATATAAAATTAAGAGCACATTCAGTTTTGTTCGTCGTTTGAAGTTCAAAATCGACTCTTCTTTTGAAAATCAATACATAATCAATCAGTAAACAGTAGAGCTTCCATAAAAGGAGGTTTTGTAAAGTAGAGAAGCATTAAATCTGCTTGGAAAAAGCATGATTTTTTATGGGTACTTCTTCATTTGGAAGCAGCACAATTTAAAAACTTTATATTTTGTTGTTACTGATTTGAAGTCTTTGCAATAGAAGGAACGAAAAAACAAGAAAAGGACATCCGTGCGTTACCTGCTAAAAACATTAAAACTTGTTATTGAATATTCAAGCCCATTGAGAAATTTTAAAATTGTTTTTCAACTCATTTGAGTTGTTGCTGTTCTTTTATTGTTTTCCTTTGTTTTCACTTTTACATTTTTGAATTCGAACTTAACTACCCGTCCACACGAGCAATCTGATTGACAATTATTGCCGTGGCAACTGCTAAAATCGATTGCTGACACAAGATATTTGCGTGTGGACCGCACGAATATGTGTTCAAACATATCTTTAGCAATAATTGTTAGAAGATGTTGCTGAGCAATAATCTAGCACAAGCTGTCAAATTCAATTGATATCTGCTTAACATGTACATTTTTTGCAAATAGAAAACAAATTTAACAACACTAATGTTCGAACAAAAGATAAAAATTATTAAAATTAAAATTGCAATTGCAATTATGAACAATAGTAAAAAAAACATTTAAATTAAAGTTGTGATTGCAAGAAAGTCCAAAATTATTTAAATTAAGCCTGTAATTATGAAAAATCTCCTTTCGGAAGATTCCCAATATCATTTATTTACTTTAAACCAACTACTCGTAAGAGTGTTAAATTTTTGTCTACGACTCATTTTTTATATACAATAACAATAACGCACAACCTTCTTCGAAAAAAAATTCAAGTTTGTGTTCTAAGATATTTACGTGTTCGCCACTCGAGTTACAAGGTTGAATATGCTTGTATTCAGACATAAAAAATTGTTCGTGTGGTCGGTTCGTAAGTTCAAATATGCGAGTTAAATAATATCGCTCGATTCTTATGCCAACAATCAGCCTCTAAAAAGATTTTAAAAACAGTTAACTGTAGCGATTTTCTTGTCGGCTTAAGTGTCTATGCACTTCTTCAAAGTAGAGAAAAGAATGTGGAAGGGCTTTTGTTGTATTAGTAGAATCGCCTGTGTGTGTAAGAAAATATTTTTAAAACGTTTTTTTTTAATACAAAAAAGGTTGTACGGTATTTTGCCAACATCCCATCCAAAATTAGCACTTCAAATAGATGCTTGGTCGGGCAGTATTTCCACAATTGAAAAAACCGTGATTAGTTTTCAAATCTATTCGGTTTTTTTTCTTTTCGTAATTAATATGCCAGTAAGAAGCAAATATACCCTGGAACGCATGAGCTATTTTTTTATTAGCAAATATGTATGCAATAATATCTATCATACGTCTAAAGATACGCGCATGCAAAGAGATGCACTTCAAAAATTGCTGTGACACACACAATCCATTAAATATTCACTGGACAACCTGACATTATTGTTATTCAAAGTACTTGTCGCAACACATTTAATATTTGTATTGTTTATTCTTCATTCATAATTAAAGTAGTAAAATAATTTTATTTAAAATCCATTTGTCAGTTTTCAAAAAAAAATTTATCATTTTATCTCTTCATATCTGTAAATGCATTTTTTAATAAAACTCTTCGATGTTCGACTTTTGTATTTTTATATGCAAATTTTTTTATCATCAATACCTGATAATCATCCAGCTGCTGTTCAGTAAATGTGACCACTTTATTTCCCATTTTGTGTGAGTTTTTGTTTTATTTCCGTTAGTATTTCTTTTGAATGTTTATAAAATTGAAAAACTGTTTTACAAATTGATTTGTACTCGGAAAAAAAACGTTGGGTAAAACAAACTCTGGTAACAGTTTTTGTTTAGTTTGTTGCGCTTTGTTTTGGACGTAAAAAAAGTGACAATATCCTACCGTGACTTTTTTATAACTGAACAAACATTGTGGTAAAATATGTATGTTGGATTTGTTTTTTACTTTTAATCTCTTTGTTTTTCTGCTGTTTATGAAACTTTTGCCACTTTTATGTGTTAATGTACGTACATATACACACACGCTAAGCAACATGTGTGGACAAAATTATAGCAAAAAGGAGGTATCTTAGAAGAATTAAAAATATTTGCTTTAACTGTTCAAAATCCGTACTTTTCATATTAAACAGTTGAAATCGGTAATTGATATTGAAGTGTTCTTGGATTGGAGGTATATATATTCCAATTGGGTTTCGTTTTGTGGGAGGCGTGGCTCAAATGCCAACAAAATGTGTTGCGGTAGAGAAAATACAAACACCAACGTAATTTGTTTGTCTTGATTTAAAACTTTAAAATTTAAAGTAACATTTGTTTGTATTTCGCCCATGAAAAAGACTTCGTAAGTGTGAGTTTTTGCTGCCAGGTTGACGACATCATAAATTATATAATAAAGAAAAATATATAATTTAGAAAAAAAGTATCTAGATTTCTTAACACTTCTGTTTGTCCAATAAAAAAAAATTAGTAAAAAGATTAAAAACATCCTGTAATATTGTTTGTGTTTTTTCTATTAAATTTTTATGTAAAAAAACAAAACCAACAATAAGAAACAGAAAAAAATGCAAAACTCATAGAGCGATGTATGAAAATTAATTAAGGAGTGTTCTCGTCTTGGCTCGTTTTTCCACGTACTAACTATTTATTTTTAGGTGAGGTCGCCATCAGAGTTTTTTCTTTTTTGATATCGTTAAAGGAGTGTTGAAACGTTTGACTAGGTCAGGTTATAGGCAGACTGAATGAATATTGATTAATTCAATTTCCAACTTAATTTGCATAAAGTTTTTGCTTTTAAACAAGGAAACGCAATAAATGTTTGATTGAGTCTTTCACACAGAAACTTTAATTTTGATTATAATTTGAGGTGGACAGAATTACGATAACATTTTTTATTAGACTTTCTTTCCATCAATTCTAACTTCCTGAAAAATGTGATGCGTTCGTTTTTATTGTCGTTATAATTTTTTATTATGTTTAAGTACTCCTATTTAAGAATCCTTTTTTTAAGTGGTTGGCAGCACAATTTAGTTTTATTGATTCCAAACAAAAGTAGGATAAGATACTTAGTAAATTCGTTCCACATCTGTTATATGAAATCAAATAATGTGCATTCCCTACAAAAACAAACTCCTCAAGCAGATTTTCTTTTTTTATATTTTATCACGATCATTATTTTATTAACACGATCAGATGAGAAAATCTTTTACAAAATAAGATGTTACGTTGTTTTTTTTAGTAAAAATCAAAATTGGTCCATGTTGTACCAATTCTTTTTAAAAATAGAAGGACAAGAAAAGAAAAGCAAGCTTTAATAGATAAGTAAACTGCGTTCTAACCAAATGTAGAGAGAGCATTGAATTATGAAGAAAATAATTATCCACCGTATTATCTTTTTATAAATTGTTCTGTTAAGGACATCAAATTCTGCCAAGAATGCACATTCCCCCAACTCGTCTAATTTACATTTTCTGTCTTCTTTGAAAATTATTAAAAATTAACCCAATAATTTTTCATTTCTAATAGAAAGAAACTTAATCCCGACTATAATTATTCATTGAATTCGTATCTTATTTTTATTTTAGCGCCCTCATTAGTCGTATAAATGTTTTTCGGTTTTCTATTTAAATAATTTAAAATTTATATTTTTATTTTATTTTTTCAATTATACTTAATACAATTGGTTGTTTTTAGTTTTAATTAATTTTTAAGTTTAAAATTTCTTTACAATGGAGTCTATTACATTAAGTTTTTATTTTTGTGTGTGTGTTTTTTTGTTTGTTTTTTTTTCGTTTTCAATTACATAATTTGAGTTAAAATTTTTCAAGTCTGGAGGAAGAAATGTAGTTAATATGTTATTTATTTGTTGACTACATTTTTTATTTGTTTCACACTGAAATATTAATTTGTTTTAGTTTTAAATTTTATATTGGATTATTTGTTGTTATACATAATTTATTTCTATTTGTTTAATGGAATGTCTATTTTATTTATTTTTTTATTTTTTGCAATTAAAACGATTTACAATTTATATTTAAGAATTTATTCGTATATTTGAAAACTAAACATTTATTCAAGGTGTTATTTCGTTTTAAAATTCTGTAGAAAAACAATTCTTAACAAATTGGTTGGTAAATAATAAAAAATAAATGTCTTATTTAAGAGATGTTTATACCATTCGTTTGTTCTGTGAAATTTTGTATAGAAATCACTCCGAAAACTAACTAATTTTCATGTAAACTTTCTCGAGCTTTTGGACGAACATAATTTTAAAGTATTTTTTTTAAATAAATTTCAAATGAAGCTGTTTGTTAAATTTTGAAGTGTAAAATGTGGTAAATTAATAAAAAATCACTGAAAATTGCAAAGTTATAATTCAATTAATAATTTAAATGTGATATTAAAAGATATTCGGTTTTCTTCGTATACATTTTGCATAATTTTAGCATGATTTTCTGTTTAGCATTCTTCTATCGTGGTGCTTCTTTCGTCTTCCTTCTTCTTTTTTTTTTTTTTTTTTGGTTTTTTGTTTTATTTTTACACATACAGCACGCTTATATAATTAATAAAATATGTTTTTATATATATTTTTATTACATATTTTTTAATTTATTATACTATATGTAGGTATGTATTTATGTATGTATGTGTATATAAATATTTATATGTTGTATATAATAATAATTGTTTTTGTTTTTTTTTTTAACAAAAAATATCTTAAATAATTGCAAAACATTTAATTTAGTAGAGATATTATTATTTTATTTTTTATTTTTTTGTAAACTTGTAGAGTTAAATTTAATTTTACATTTACACTTATTGATTTTTTATTAATATGATATTTTTATTTAACTTATTATTACATATTTCATTAAATGTTATCGTATACATTGTTTTATTCGTTTTTATAGTCTTGTATTGCATTTTTAAATGTATTATGAAATATTTTTTTCATTTTATTTATTTATTTACATACACAAATTAATACTTTCCCAAAAAATAAATAACTAAAATAAAAAAGAAAACAAAACAAGTTGCTTTTAAAAATAAAAACGAATAAAGAAATGTTAAAACAGTTAAAAATATTCAATCAATTATTTATTTGTATTCCGGGTGAACACTTTAGTTTTAGTTTAAATTTTATGAATAAAGAAAACATGTAAACTGAGAATTATATTGAAAACGGCGAAACAAAACTTAGCAGAAATATATTTGATAAACACATTATTCGTAAAATGTGGGCAAAAAATTGTTAAGTTACAAATAAACCTTTAAACAAAACGCAAAGCAAAGAACAAATTTCACTAATGCACAAAAAATAAATGAAATACTACATTAAAACTTGAACAAAACAATTAAAAAGCTTTTAAAAGTGAAAATGAATCGTTTTTTAAACTTACTACAACACAACTTACACGTAAATATGCACCATACTTTCGTAAACGGCTTTCGAATTGCACATCCTTACAACTTTTAGAAAGCTTAGGAAGCTTTTCTTCTATTTCCAATTTTTTTACTTTTAAGAGTTTATTTTCAAAAATCTTGCTGTGGAAATCCATAATCAGAAAAGCTTTCAAAGCTTTTCAATAAATTTCAGTAGACCGAATTGTGGTGTTCGTAACTGTTGTGAGCAGCTGCGGCATGATGCAAGTACGATGGTATACTCGTGGTGGCATTTAGTTCTGAAGCTCTCCGTCTCAAAGCAGCTATACTGTGGCCACGCCATACATCGTCCTCGTTGGAGCCATCTGTGGGCGATTGCATGGACTGATGGCAATGAGATAAAAGCTGTTGCTGCTGCTGTTGTTGCTGATGCTGATGACCTTGACTATTGTTGCTTGCGTTTGAATCGGAGTGTTGTGGTTGCTGTTGTTGTGTTGGCTGATGGTGGTTTTGTGTTTGTTGGTGATTTTGCTGTTGTTGTTGTTGAGGAGTTTGTTGATTCGGCGGTGGTTGTTGTTGATGATGGGGTTGTGCACTCTGCGAACATTATTGCAAATAAAGGGAAAATAAATAGTGGTGAAATATTCTAGCAAATGTATTAACCACATTAGATGTGGTTTGTGACTGTGCTTAAACAATAATTTTATATATAAAACAGTAATGGCTTTTTATAGCCATCACTGTTTGAGTTTTTGTTTGAAAATACTGTGACTGGCAAATAACAGAATTAATTTTTGTCGAATTTGTTCATGTGTTCGTTTTGATTTCATTGATATTTTTATTATTACACCCTTTTTTAACAGGTGGAAAGAGATTATCTGCCAGGCTAACTAGTAAATTTATCGATCTCAATCTGTCCGTATTCTGATTTAATTGTATTTTTCAACTCACCATATCGCCGTTTAGCTCATTTTGACTAGGATTCGCTTGATTTGTTAGTGGCGGTGTTACCGATGAGCATGAATTCATGTTTGGTGGTGTTGCAGCCGTTGGTGAACCATTCCCTCCACAACCAACACCACCAACACTATGCTGGTACATCATTGAATCACCTAAAATACAAATATATTTTTAGACAAACAACCAAAAATGTTTTCTATCGAAAATTTTACGAATTATTAATTTACATTAATTTACAACATTTCCTCATGCTCATAAATAATTTTAAATCTTTTCTACAAACTAGTTATATACTGGTAATTTCCGATATAAGATTTGAGATCAATATTATTAAATGATAATTCTCATTATTATTGTTATTATTACTTATTTTATCGAAGCAAGTTTTATGATAGAAAAGAGGCATACTGTGATAAAGCTGTTAAAAAATGGAGTGTTAATGTTCAAGCCATTTTCGGCATTTTGTAAAAAAATTATTGTATAAAAATTACCAAAAAAATACATCGACACAAACAAAATCATCTAAAGCAATAATCGCTCATTTAATAAAACAATGGCATAACTCAAAAAATTTCATTCTTTCAGAAAACTAGTTTAAATTTTTTATACAATGCACACCCACAATGGAAAAATCAAAAAATATTTTCCTCTCAAGAGGCGATTATACAAGGAATTTTTACACAATATAAAAAACGATCTAAAAAATAATTCTGCATTCTCCGTTATTCAAGTAAAGAGGCGATATAAATATGAAAATGTATCTTTAGCTGTTTAATGCTGTAAATGTAAAATATCTAATGCGATCATAATGTAAAAAAAATTAATCATATACAAAATATATTTTTTGTTACACTTTAAATTTATTTTTTATTAAATATTTAAATATTAGTGACGCGTTTGTTTTATGACTTTTATATGATTTTTAATTTTCATGGCATGGACACGTGATGAACTAAATAATAACATACAACAATATCTAAAAAGTCACACTCAACACTTTGTATTCATGAACAAGTGTTATATTTAATTATAAAAAAATGAAAAATAATCGTATGGTGTAATCGATTACGGCTCTGATTAATCCAATATTTTTGCTATTTATTAAACGTACCTAAAGCATTTAGTCCATAATGTTGATAACTACCAGCACCCATAGCGGAACCCAAATTAATACCAGAATTTAAACCACTATTCAGTGAACTTGAAATCGAAGATGATTGATTCAGTTGACCAAAACCTTAATTTATCAAGTGTTTCGATAATTTGTTTTGTTAGTTCCATAAAAGATTACAAAGAGAAATAATCACAAAATAAATACAAGAGATGGAGAGAAAAATACCACACCGTTATGAAATAATAATGAAACTTTATCATACCTGCTGTCATTGGATTGACGCCAACACTCCAACGATCTCCACCAAACATGCCACTGCCACACAAACCCTCGCCCATTGCAATATTTGTAATATTGGCGCCGAAAGGCGGCAATCCATGTGAGGGCAGCAGAGCACCTGGTGTACGAAACACATTAGTGGTCTTCTTGCGCTTCTTCCATTTCGCTCGGCGATTTTGAAACCAAACCTAGATTTAAAATATAAAACAAATGAGAGAGATAATAATATTAAATATTTCTCTGTTACATTCAAATATTCTAAGCTTCCGTCTCCAACTATTTGCTGAAATTTATTAACATGGCTTATTAATGAAACATGCTGAAACATGATTTTGTACAACAGCAATTACCGCTACTACTACTACTACTACTACTACAGCCCAATAAATGTTTCTTGTATGAGAATATTAAACAGGAAATCCACATACTGTCTTGTAAACTTGTGCCTAAAGAGTATGCAATAGTTGTTGGGTTATTAAATGAATAATATGTGTATGTGTGTGTATATGCATCTGTAGTTTGGAAAGTTAATGGTCTCAATCTCAAACAGGCACACACTCCTTCCCACCTGTTCCTCTACATATTCAGATTGCTAAAACAATAATATATTTTATGTTTTCTTACAACTACAAACATTTATTTGTAAATATATTTTCAACACACGTCTGCGAACATACGAATGTTTAGTTGTTTAGTTTTGATTTACCTGTATTTGAATTTCTATCTATAATTGAGGTTTGTTTCTGTTATTTCAACCACACATAAGCTAAACTTAAAGATTTGTGAAGTGTATGTACGGGTGTGTGTGTGTGTGTGTGTATGTAACTTTGGAAGGAAAAGGACATTGATTGAATCTTCATGGGCTGAATCCTTGTTAAGAGTTCTGACAGCTACAAGATACATTTTTAAAAGGTTTTTTCTAGTTTCTGTAGGAAATATATTAAAATAATTGTTGTATACATTTGAGTGTGATATTTGAGAGCCGGAATAGAATAGAAACATTCTTTAAGGGTCATCTGAAAATACTTTGAACATTTGATGTTGAAATGACTCTTCGTAAAGATGTTTCAACACAACCAACATTAAATGAATACCGAAGATTATACCAAACAATCTTTTTGGTTGGAAACACTGTGAAAATGTAAAATAACGTGTAAAAGTTGAAAACATTCAGTAGAGTCATGATATTTCTACAAAATCTATAATTTCTATGTAAAATATAAATCTAAGTAAGAAGCCAAAGTGAAAAGCTTTCTTAGATATTGTTGTATATATTTACTTTTATGTTATTTAGAATGTCTCAAAAGAGTATTATTCTATAGAAAAATACATTTTGCCGGCGCGTGATATCATGATGTCTGTCTGCCAATGCAATGTTTTATATTTATTTCAAGAGCTCTTTACTGGGTTTCCTATTTTTACATAAAATATATTTACTGGAATATGTTGTCTAGCACAGATATAATTTATAAAGATTAAAATATAAACAGTAACCCCACAAAACTTCACATCAAATAAAACGCCGTAACAAAATAAAATGATTTCACATTAAATAAACAATTAGCTGTTGGCTTGAGCCTCGCAATGTTTGCTGTACTTTGTTACATCTATCTTCTATTATTTTATTAATAGGCAAACACGTTTTTTAGATCCTTTTTACGGCCGTAATACGGAACCGATTTTGGAAAGATTTTATATGTTTTTAAATGGGGTTTTACATAGATGTGCACAATCTTAATTTTATTTCAATCGGTTCGATATTTAGGCAGCTATAAGCGTTTAAAGTTGCTACTAACGCATTCACACTTATTACACATGCATGTAGCAGCTTCAACTTGAAAAAACAATTTGCTTTTGCATAGAATTTAGAATGTTTTCTGTTTCTGTATTTTGTCGTATGTATTTATGTAAATATTTAATATTGATTTCTAGAATGCGGTCGATTGAGTCGACCGCATTTTGTCTTAAGTAAAAACAAAAATTAGAAAGAAAAATGGTACATGAGATAAAAACAACGTGTAGCAATGGGTTAATTTAACGTTAATTAGTGATGGAAGAATTTGAATACTGATCATGGTGAAGTTGTGTTTACTTAAAAAAAGACGTGCGGCACTCGGGGAGTACCGCGGCAAAGCTATTTCATAGCATTTTTTATCAACTTAAGCAATTATAATTATTTATTTATTTTTTTGTATTAATGCACTATTTTTTTTTTCTTTGATATTAATTTAAGTTTTTTCTTTGATATTAATTCAAGTTACACCTTTTGAGCGTGGTGAATTTCTTGATTCGGTCGAAGCGCTCAAAGCCCGCGATAAAAGCTATGCAATAGCTAAAAAAACATGAATAATGCCTTCCACAATAGAAATAACTCTCGTATCCTTTTTCGCGTCGAAAGCGCATTCAACCGAGCCACCTAAACAGTGGCGGATACATGGAAACACACATAAACACTGATGATGAGAGTGTAGCGGCTCCCGAAAAACAACGTTGATTCTGTGCTGCCGTGTGAGTTGAAATTAATTAATGTTAAAAAATGTTCCTTGTTCCTTTAGAATATTTTCTCATGTCCAATTCTTCATTACTAAAAATGTTACGAACTTTAAGCCCAAAGTTTGTATTAAAAACCACTAAGAACCAATTTGTTCGAAAAATTATCATATTAAATAAAATGATTTCCAATTTGGAGCCGCTAATTTAATAGAAAAATATAAAGACATTATATCTAGGATGTTACAAAAAGTAGCAAAATTTTTAAATTTTTGTTTAGGTGTCACATATTTAAAACGACCTGTTTTGTATTTTGTAATTTAATTTTTGCTAATAATATTTTTTGGCAAAAATAAAATTGAATTATTAGGAAGCAGGTAACGCACAACAGACATGATTCTTTCCCTGTTGATTTGCAAATACATTAACTCCATTATTTACTGTTCTATATATAAATGAATATCGTCCAAATTAAAGTTAGTAATTTTATTTATTTTTAAGCAAAATATTAAATGAATGACTTTCTCTTAAAGTATACGCTCGTAAATTTATCTTAAGATAATAATGGAAATGTGTACGAATGCGAGCATAAATTTACGTCACACAGAATGTGGAATGTAGTCCCAATATTTTTAGTTTAAGTAACTTTACTTGTTCCTTGTTGATGATGGTCCCACGGGTATTTATCATCACTTGTTATATTATAGCAGAGACTCGTTTTGTGTCAGTTAGATGCTGGTGTGTTAAATAGGCTGGCAGACAGACAGACAGACAAATAAATACACTTTAAATTTGTGTTTTTATTTAAAAGAAAAGTGCATTAGCGAAAATATATTTATTAAAAAAAAGAAGAAAAAACTAAATAAACGACAATGCCACCTTTATTTTGTTTTATATTGTTACGTAACACTTTTACAAGGGCTGTAAATATGTAAGTTGGTGGTGTTGCATGTCTACTAACGGATGACCTTGGTTTTTATGTGTAAGACATACTGAATGAAGCTTTAATTTCTTCCCTTAAATCTTAAGCTTTCAAAATTGTACAGAAATTTTAACAGAAGCAATAACTTCATATTTTATTCAACAGAAATTATTAAAGAAAATCGATGTTTTTACAAGAAGCTAGAAAACGTGATTTGCATGTTCACTTTTAGGTGTGAACTTCCGCTAAAAAAAACTAAACTGATAGAAAACATTCTCTTATTAAAGGTCCTCAAAGCCGTCATAAATTGCCACAACATTAAAAATTGCTTTTGTTGTTTTTTTTGTGCTTCATCGACATCATCACGCTCGCACAGACACATACTCATTCATATAAATAGGCGTTAAATGAGGCGGTTTCACAAAACATTAAATTATCGCTTTTTTAATGTGTTCGCATTCTTTTTTTTAAGGGTGCTTAAAGCAACAACAAAAAAATTTAAGAAAAACGTATTTTTACAAGGTTTGTTATAAAAATAAATGCGCGCCTTTTTCAGCCGCCTCAATTATGTTTAATTTTTCATAACATCCACCAAGCGATTTAAAACGAATGAGTGAAATTAGTTCATCATTAGCTTTGTATCATTAGCAAACGCAAATGCATTCCATTCTGAGACCTTAGAAAAACTGTGTTTCCAGTTTTTCATTTTGTGACCTGGTTCCCGGAGTAAACTGAGAAAAAAATTTAATCCCATTCTGAATGGCCAATATTGGTGATGCATGAAAAACTACAAACTACAACAGTCGAAAAACTTGTTCTTCAATATCCTTTCAAATTTCAACAAAAATTTTGCAGTGAAATATACTGGAACATTGACCATCAAATATCTTCTTAGTTTTCATCACTTTCATTCGGCACCAAGGTTGATAGTTTAGGGTTGAAAAAAATCATATAAAAATGTATTTTGAAAAATGAATTCCAAGTGAAATTATCAATAGATCAATCTGGCTGCTCAAATATGCAGATTAAAACAGACGGTCCTACAGCGAACCAAAGATAAACAGCTGTTGTGTGAAAATCGCGCCTTCAAAGTATTACAAACTTTGACAAGTTTGAAAGATTTTTATTTTTGAAATTCTGTTAAAGATTAAAAAAAATAATTTTTGGGGTTTTATGTTAAATAAAGTGACTTTTTTCTTTTAAATAAGTAAAATCTTTTTTTAGAGTTTTTGAACATTTTACTTTCAGGAAACGGCTTAAAATCAATGGCGCATATTCAGAAATTACCACTGATTGTTAACTTTTTTAAGTACCTATTTAAGTTATTCACAGTCGGTTACTTGCAGCACAAAAAGTTTGCACTTGGTTATGGGTGAAGCTGTAACTAAATGATAACTAACTAATACGTTCAAACAGCTGATTGCTGTCTATTGCGTCCAAAAAACATCCGTACAAATAAAATACACTAGAGGTGCGTTTTTGTGAACAAGGTTCTATTGAATAACTTTACTTTTACTGCCCCGTATTTTAATTGATTTATATACAAGCTATGAAGAAAACATTACTTTTTTAGGATTTTTCGAATGTTTTAAAGAGTAAAAATAGTTTTTTAATAGCTTCATAAGCTTTTTTTTAATTAATTACAGTAAGTATCATTCAAAATATCTCTACATGCCAATATGCAGGGTTGAATTTCCTGCGTCAGCTGAAAGCAGTTGCTGCAATAGTTAGGAATTGTGAATAAGATCTACGAGTATAACTATCTGTTAACTATTTCATAGTTTATATTTTATTACTTTTGACTTTGGTTATGATTTCTGAATATGTGCCAATTATTTTTGAACCATATCTTGTTTTTTTAACGTTAATTGCCTTTTCAAAGGAAAAATTACAAGTGGACACTTTACGAAACGATAGAAAGGAAATTATGAAATTTTTTTTCAGCAACAGAAATAATATGCAGGGTATCTAAAGTTCATTGGTACTTGACAAATGAATTTTATGTTTGTTTTTATATATACCCGCAAGCCAACTGTTCGCATTGTCTCATGTGTATTAAGGCGGTGCGTATTCTAAATAAATAAATTTAATTTATTGTAAAAATAATTTCATCGACAAAATTAAAGAATTTAACCCAAAATGAAAAGAAAATAACGATTCCTTGCATGTTATTTTAGGTAAACCCAAAACAAAAAAAATCACTTCATCCGTAAGAACCTCCTTAATTAACATCAGACCGCACTATGTGTGTACCGAGCCACACAAATATTTATTTGTTTTTGTTCTTTGGACTAATACTTATTATTATTATTATTGTTATTGTTAACTTTTTTGTTTTGTAACAGATATGAATATTTCACTTTTTAGATTTCTCCCTCATGCATAAATAATCGAAAAGATGAGCTGGCAAAAAAGAAGTCAAATAAGACAAAAAAAAAACCCCGAGAAGTCAGTAAATGTTCAAAGGACATGCAGAAGCAATCCTTTGGTCGTCATGATTGGATCGTAATTTCGGATTTATAGCCAAAGAATTCAAATAAAAAGGTTATTAAATTTAAATATTAAACAATATAATCCCTTCTAATTGCACATAAATACGAACGAATTCACTAAAAGAAGTGTGAATTTATTTATTTTATAGATATAAAGTTTTTATTTTAATCTATCATCAGACTTTTGCTACAACGGCTTCCAATAGAATTGTACAATAATTACTTTTGCTTAAAAGTATTTTTATTTTTTTAATTCCAAATAAGAATTTCTAATTTAATTTAATTTATATCGTGTATTTGCATCAGTTCAATTGACTAAAATTATTTCGTTGGGAAATACTAGCTCCTCTTCCGCAGGAAGTTTACCGATTGCCCGCACCAATGGACTTATTGGCAAATCTTATTTCATACCTTTAGAAAAGCTTTAAATAATTATACAAGTAAGTTAATAATGAATGCCACAAGAAGAAATGATTAGAACAAACAATGTTGAAATATTTAATAAATACATGCGATCAAAAATAATTTGAACTGAAATCAATATTCGCAACTATTTTGTAAAATTTTGTTTGATTTGATTTTCATGTCGATGTCGATAATTTTAATAAAATTGTTATTACTTTTTCGTTTCATTTTATTGGACAACTACTATAAAAGTCAATGATAATAATCAATTGAAATTGTAATAAAAATCGAAATGATATTTTTGTTCACGTTTACTGAGTGCAAAATAAACATTTCGTCTTTTTACAATTTGATTGCGAATTCTTTACAAAACTTTGATGAAAAACATGAACCAATCAAATTTCAATTGAAACGGCTTCCATTTTGTAGATTTAATACAATCTGTCTGTCTGTCTGTCTGTCTACTCCATGTGCATAAATGGTCCATTTGTTTTATCTGTGCGGCTGTGCTGGAGTACTCTTTATGACTTTGCTGACTATTAGATTAATCCGTTTTATATGTAGCCACATTATTATAACTTTTTTCTCTGTTTTTATTTTTATTTTTGTCTGAAATTGTCAATAAAGTTTATGATTTTAACAAGTGCTAAAAGGCAAGTAAATTGCATGAGTTCGAGAGAGAAAAAGCAGGGGGAAGGAAGCCAACTGAACTGAAAGATTTTATTGAGTGGTTTATGAAAATCGCTTTTTGTCCAATATCTTTCCATTTTCTAAGAATTTTTTTATGTTTATTTACAACATAAAAACGGTTGGAGCGACGTGATTTTTTTTTGTAAAAGTATCTGCTGTGATATCACATACATACTGGCAAATATAAAGCCTTTACTGGCAAACGATTTATTTTATGTTATCCTTTAAATCCCATTTTACGACAAAAAGCAGCAGCAAATGCAACCGACATATAAAAACAATAGCAAAATGCTGAAGCAGTAATCGAAATGAACTCTTGCTGTTAATGTGTTTGAATATTGTTGTTGACAGTTTTGTTTCAATTTAATACGCCCTTCCAATAATATTAAAGCCACTGTCACTGCCGCCAGAAAATGAGTCTCAATAAAAAAAAAATGTGAAAAAGTCCTTTTTTAAATTTTAAACGATTTTTCTTTTATTTTAAATTTAAATTGTCATTGGCATATGATTATAAACTTATTACTCTTTTACTATCGGTTAGATATTTCTTGGATTTTGTTGGAATGAAATTAAATGAAAATGTTTCCAATGTTCATAATCGAGAAGAAATATTCCAGCTCCCTTCAAATAAAATACAATAAATCACAACCCCTATAACAAGAAAAATCTAAGTGTTAAGTAGAGAGCTGTGCCAAATCGTTCATTTCAGTGATCGGCCATTTTCGTTCAATTAGCAAAAATTAACCCGTTCATTCAATCGTTCAATTTGACGACCGTACGGCAACAATTCTATTTTTTAATTCATTATTTTCTTAAGAAAATCGGTTGTAAACATTTGAATACTGTAATTAAATTGAAGAAATTATTTAAAAAATGGATTTATTAATTACAAAATCATAGTTAAGTTCATTTTAGAAACAATTTCTTGTTCTTTAGACATTTTATTTTAGTTTAATATATACTATACTATTTATGGGTTGATTGATGCTCAATAGAAATGCATATTTATGCAAACTTTTTAAAATAACTGATTAATAAATCAAAAGTCAAATCAAACAAAAGAATATGACATAAAAAAGATCCATGAACGAAAGTAAATTTGACATAAAAAGTCACCTGGACGAACGAAAAAGAGTTTTATACTCATCTAAAAAATCAAACGGTACATTATTGAACCAAAAGCGTACAGTAAAATGACCGGATCACTTCGTTCAGTTGGATGATTCGTTCAATTTAACCCGTTCGGTCATGGGCTACACAGCTCTAGTGTTAAGTTTTTTCTAAAAGTATTGGGAATGATACCGGCCCACGATACAAAACTTCTATTATTTGTGAGTTGCAACCTTCCCAGCTTAAGGAATTTATCCATAAATTGGTAATTTTTTTATACATATATTTCGTGTTGGAGATTTGGGAATAATATATCTCATTATAACCTTTTTTATTTTTACACCAACATTTTTGTCATATATTTTTAATGAGGGTTGAAAAGGACTGCCAAATTAGTTGGAATAATTTCGTAATTTTAAATAAAAATTATTAAAAAAATACATGTAATTGAAGAATACTAAGTATAAAAACTATTTTCGTATTAATTCTTTATTATGTATAAAGAAATGTGCTCTTTAGTGCATTTTTGGAGATTAAAAATCGGAAATGTGGATTATGGCATCATGTAGCATCATTATATTGTCTCATTTGACAGTGTGAAAGGTCTTTTCCTCTTTATTTATTTTAGTAAAACAAAACGTTTCTTATCTTTTGAAATGTTTCATACAAATATTTTTTTTACAATTATTATTATTATTATTATTATTATTATTATTATTATTATTATTATTATTATTATTATTATTATTATTATTATTATTATTATTATTATTATTATTATTATTATTATTATTATTATTATTATTATTATTATTATTATTATTATTATTATTATTATTATTATTATTATTATTATTATTATTATTATTATTATTATTATTATTATTATTATTATTATTATTATTATTATTATTATTATTATTATTATTATTATTATTATTATTATTATTATTATTATTATTATTATTATTATTATTATTATTATTATTATTATTATTATTATTATTATTATTATTATTATTATTATTATTATTACTATTATGCTAAGGCCATGAGCACCGATTCCCGAGCGTTCACTAAAGTAGATGAAGGCTACGAATAAAGCCAATTACCCTTCACGGTGAGATATTGTATATTTCACTTGGAGTCCAAGGAACTTCTTTCCACGTGGCGTCACCGCCGGACAGTTACATAGAATTTGCTCCGGTGTTTTTTCTTGCGTTTTGCAGAGTCTGCATAGCTTAGTCTCAGAATTACCAATGATAAACTGGTGTCGTCTGAGAACGCAGTGCCCGGAAAACAATCCCGTTAGTAGTTTAAGGTAATTTCTATCCATTAGCAGTAATTTTTGGGATTTATTTTGGGATATTTTTTTGCAAAGTCAAGCAATTAGTCCGTTTTGTTATCTGAACTGCGGACTTTTAATTATATTAGCAGGCTCGGATCAAGCTTAAGATTTTGGCAAAAGGGAAATTTGATACGAAACATAAAATTGTTTTGATTTTCCTTTAGAAACGTAATGAAGGATATTTTCCCCTCCCCAGGATCCGCCCCTGTTTATTGCTGACAGGTGTTTAATTTTATTTTACTATACATCACCATAATGTAGAATTAATGTCCTTCGTCTAACGAAAGTCTTTCATAAAAGACAGAATATGAACACTCTCCCCAAAGAAAACCGACACAGACGTGGATTTAGAATTTCAGTGTCATAATTATTGTGATCATCATCGTAATCATCTAATAATTCTAAAACAAACAAATCAAAGGGCAATATTATGCAGTTTATTTATTTCAAATTCTATACACAACAGGTTCATAATATTCCCAAACCAAACATTATACGGATTTCAAGCGTCAAATGAAAGAAAAACACAAAAGTCAAACAGACAGACCATATTAAACACAGGTCCTCTTCTCCCCTTGCGAAATTATTATTGTATTTTTGGGTTGATTCACCACCCTGCATTCAACAAACAAACCAGAGGCTTATTCTTCGATTTTGAACAGATTTTTAACTTGTTCACTTGCGTGTGTATGTGTTGTGTGTGTGTGATTAAGTGAAACTGTGCGTACATTTTCACACCACGCACCCTGCCAATTATTACTGTGGGAAAACAGTGTACGAGTACAAGCAAAAATCCTCCCTTTCATATCACGAATTATTTGTTGTTGTTTGCTGTGGCTTCTTGGCAAAAAATAAAACTATTGACATTTCATGAACTACTCTACAACTCGACTTTTGTTTATTAAAAAGTTGTGTGTTTCTGGTCCGACAGTTCCGTTGTTTGGTGTCATCAGATTTTCGCTTAACTTTTGTTTGCTTCTCAAATCACTACAAAAGTAATTGCATGGAAGCATTTTAATTATTTTTAGAGCGGAGACACAGTTTTTATTGAATGATCTAGGAGACTGTGTGAAAGGGTTTTTATCTAAAACTATTTAATTATTTAAATTTAGTTTTCATAATGCATTAATATTAATTAAGGATGGGTATATTTCACTGTTGCTCCAAGCCTGATATTCAGCACTCCTAATTTGATTTATTGGTTTTATAGAAGGAAATTTAATTTCGTACAAACCGATTTTGTTGCAAAAATTTAATACCTATAAAGAAGTAAAAAAAATTGTATTCTGCTTCTGGTTAATTATATATTCCATTACTACTTTTTAATGAAATTAATCTAAACTAATAATTTTAAGTAGAGAACTCAAGCCGGATTTAATAACATCGTAGCTAACTTAATCAATTTCTTCTTTTCTGCTTAACTCCCTGCGGATCGTAGGGCATCGGTTACATCTGTTAACCAGTATGCTGAACGTTTTGTTTGATATCTCTGTTAACCGCGCTTTAGCTCTATTACCCATAACTTGGTTTTCCTATAAAGCGACTTATGTGCTATTTTAAATTCAGGGAATTATTTTTTCCTATCAGTCTGTGAAATTATATTTCGTATTAAGAGAGCTAAAATAAAATCAGGTATTTCGGAATGCATTTATTTTCTCTAAATAATATTAAAGTTATGTTGTATGTACAGATATGTAGATGCACGTATGCAACATATTACATTTTATATCTGTTTTTGTTAAAAATCTGCAAACTTAAGGTCAAACAATTGTGAAGATTTTTAATAAAATATTAATAAAAATTATATATTTTCATTGTGTTGACCGAGTTTTTCTATTCTCCTTGCTGAGCCCGGTCCCGTGCAACCTGATCGAGGCAACCTGCAACAGGATCGAAGTTCGAAGAATATTTGGAGGTTGCACCCTTACAACACTTTCACTATTTGTAGATAAAAGTGATCAAATGTGTATATCTATTCTGTACGCATGTATAAGATCATGTAATAGATCCCTTGCTTGTCTACGACTTTTAATTTAAATATAATCAGTATGTGGTTTGACCGGATGGTTAAAAGTTGAGTTTCTTTTGTTAGCAGAATACCCAGAAATAATAAAAAGCGCACACACAAAAGAAATTTTCTTAAACATATTTTGTCATAACATTTCATTGGCTTTTATTGTGAAGCAATAAAATAAAAGTGGGTGCAAAGGGAGCGGAAGGCATTGCAAGGCATTCCTTTTCAATCCACGCACTCTATAAAAACATCCATCCCCAACAAACTAACGAACAGAAAGTGGAGTTTTAAAAACAAAAAAATTAAAAAAAAATACTGTAAAGAATAAAATCAAAATCCATGACATCGTATTTTAATTTAATTTTAAATTAAATGTCAACATAAAAAATAATGTTAATGTTATTTCAGAATCTCTACTTTGTTATTTCCTTCGGTTGATATACACACATTCATAAGTACACTATTTATTTGTTTTGTAGATAAAATAGAAGCACATACATACATATTTGAATCTTGTTTTGCCCATAAAAGTCTTATAAAATAATCTTCTACAGAATATTTAGTAAAATTTAAAACGAAAGGTAACCAACTATTTAAATTTTCCGTTATTAAATAAAAAGTCTTAACAATGGAAAAAATTAATTTTGTTTAAGACAAACAATAAAGCATGTTGCAAAGTTCTTTTTTTTAAGATATTGGTAAAAAGTTGATGAAGAATTTCGAGGAAAAAGTGAGAACAGCCACGCGCAAGTCAACTTTGTCACCTATAAATAAATAGAAGAGGGTTGAATTCATCGGCTCTATTGTGAATATTTTTCATTATTGCGAACGTTTGGTCTCTATCTCTCTCGCTCTTTCTCTCATTCTCTTCTTAGTTTTAAACGAAAGGAATTTAATAACAAAATCGTATACTCCTCCTTCTGCTCCAAAATCAACAACATGAATACAAAATAAATAACTACAAAAAAAAATCAAAAACTTAACATGCACAAATGAATTTTCGTTTACGTTTACAAATATTTCACTTCCGGTTGCTACTGACAATGAAACAAACACACGCACGCACGCACACACCCGTAAACAAATTTGTGAAAAGGTAACTTTTGGAATTCGCATGCACACACACACACACACACACACACGCACAGCCACATCACATAAGAGCAGAGCATTTACAACTAGAATTTCGTAGCTAAGGGACCCAAATTGAAAATTCCAAACATCGACAATAACAACTTTTGAGGATGGATTTTTTTTTAAAGATGAATTTGTTTTTCTAAAAAAATCTAAACAACATAAACAGTAACAGAAGCAATAACAACAACTTTTGTACTTGACAAGAGATAAATATTTTTCGTACCAACATGCCACATAAATATTTTTATTTCACGAATTGGAATGATGCACATAAAGATATTTTTAATCTGAATTTTATTGTTTTCGTAGTCAAGGTAATCATTATCTGCCCAGAAAAATTAAATAAAAGAGAGAAGCAAACCAGGTTGGAAAGTAGATATTTCATGTTTTTTTTTTAATTAAGTGTTTCTTTATTTTTTACGCATCCACGTAGAAGTATATTTTAATAATTGTCCCAAAATGATAAACAAGAGTTAAAAAGTCGACTCTTGATTGTCGTTAATTTGAATCTCTCCATAATTCAAAATTTTTTCTTAAAAATGTTTCTTAAAAAACTCTCGATAGATTGAAAAAATTCAATATATTATTATCTCATTTGTAACTTAAAGTTGTAGGAATCGCATCTTGCTGGCCGATATTCAACAATTTGTGGTTTTTTGAGTTTCAAGTTATCGAAAATCTACTGAATGAACATTTCTAGTATCTATATGTAAATCCACTTAACTAATGCCACCCATAGACGACATGTTTTTTACATCTGACTTGTCAAATTTCATACTGTAAAATACGTATGTATGTACATGTCATGTGCAAAGTCATCTGACAAAATTTCAATTAGAGCGTGTTCTATTTTGATCTGAGAAACCTTCCGACATCAGCAGTTCTTATTTTATTTTAATTGCAGTTATTATTTAAATAATACTGCACACTGCAATTTTGTTACTTTTTAAATACATTGCACAAAAGAAAACTTTTCACAAAAAATTATACTAAAATTTGGCCTCAGATCAGCTGTTGCAAATAAACATTTTCAATGTCAGACGTATTTCTGTACATGAACGTTGATGAGCTAATATGATAAATCTTCTTTCGAATAATAATAATTTTGACAGATATCCACAATTACATACATATGTATTTGTCACAAAGGTGACAAGTCAGACGGAAAAAGCATGACGTCTACAGGTGGCATAACGAAAACTTAGAAATCAATTATGGCTTATTATACGAGTATAATACAATACGCAATAATCAATAACTATCACAATTTAAAATACAGAGAATACGTCGTACTTTATACGTTGCTTTTTTCAATTGACGTTAAAGTATCGGCGGAAGAGGTACTTTGTTGACGGACATTAAATCAGCTTCATTTGATTAAAGTACACATTTTCAATGGAATTCGAGTATATTCTGGTTTTTTTTTATTTTAATTTTTATTTAATTTAATTTTGTCACCACACAACACAAAAAGCTTAATGAAAACAAAGCAAAAAAAACTGATATTTGTCAAAAGTACTCAATGTACGTTAAAAATTAAAAGTTCCCCAACTTTAGTACTTTGCGTTGACGGAGACGTACGGAATGTGACAAAGCTCATAAGAAAACCTAATAGGCGTGTGTTCGTGCTTTTTTAAAATTCGAAAGTCAAAGAGGTAACAGTTGTGAATATAATTTGTTCCTTTTGTTAAAAACTAAAAAAATATATAGCCAAATGAAAAATATCCATCTCTTATAAAATTACTTTTTAGAAAATCATTCCGCTAAACGGACGAGAAAATAGCCTCACAACTGATACTTTTGGTGCTTTTTACAACTTCCAAGCGAGCAGAGAAATATAATTTGCAGCACATTCTGTATGTCTGTTGAAAATTCTGTTATTTTTTCCTAATGATTTTTCAAAAGTTGTATCATTGATAAACTTAACATTCAATTCAATACGGGGAGCTTCATTTTTATTTTCAAGAAATACGTCGTTGTTTCATCTTCATCCTTGCATAAACAACATAAGACTGAAATAACTAAATTACTTCTCCACTAAGGCTATTTTAGACCGATAACCAGTCGTAGTTTATTTCTGTTGAATTCAAAGATACCACCATACGAAAATGGTTCCATCGTGAAGTCCCTTATCGTGAAGTGACCGTTGACAAGTTGATGCCACAAAAGGCTCTGGGTTCATAAGGGGAGTAGCAGCAGTTCGTCTGGCTGCTTCATCTGCTACATCGTTTCCCTGATATCCAGTAAATATGAATCTTATTACCTATTGAAAACGTCTGCAGTGAGTCAAAGCGCTTGAATTTCAATTCCTATAAAAGGAGGAACTTAAGAGCTGCATGGGTACTGCATTTCATAAATACTACTTTTCAGAAATAATAAAAGAAGCCTTTTCAAAAACTTTTTCTTAAATCTACTTCTTTCAAAAACTACTATTTTCGAAAAGTACATTTTCCAGAAAGGACGGAGCCGTTGCTTATGATAACATTTGTGAGTTTTAAACAAATAACTTAGAAATGCAATTCAGTCCCTCTCTTTATTGACATTTCCAGCTCTGACCGCGGTACTGTCCTTTTGTAATTAAATTTTTAATATAAAAGTGCAACACTTTTTGCCCTTTTTATTGAAAATTTGCAAAATAAATTAGCAAATAATGTATCATCATTGACCATGCAAAATTTTTGTTTTAAGAAAACTGAATAACAATTTTTTTTATAAAAAGTAAAGAAATGTTAAATTTTTTTTAGAAACGAAGACGGCATTAGTATTCATTACATAAAGTAATTAAGTTTATTTATAAAAGTTTTTTTATGTTGCTTTCGTATTCTATTTGAAATAAAAACCGAAATTCACTTGGCGATTAAGAACCACATACACACATATTTTGTCGACAAATCGACAGCAAGTTTGAAATTTCTTTCAAAATATTCGTATTTCCCTTAAGGCTTCGCACGGTATGTTCATTGTGCCAACAAGTTGCATACTTACAATAAAATTAACAAATTTATCTCGGCAAGCATATAAATCCTGTTCGATGGATGTCTGCCAGTATATTGTTTTTAATAGCACCCACTGTGCACAGTAGGAAACCAAATTAAAACAAATATTGGTGGCAACATAAAAATGACCAACATAACAAATATTTTATTTGTAAAATATGTTTAAAGTCAACCCCCCAACATTCTTCATCCAAAAGATGTGTACGGAAAATAAGGACAATAAGATACAAAAAAAATTGGAAGGAGAAAAAGTTAATTTAGCATGTAATAAGTCACAAAACAACACTTGCTTTACAAGTTGGTTGGTTTGGGAGAACATAAGGAGCGTGCAATGCTCGCAGTGTTGACACGTGAGTTAATCTGCAAATACACAGCAGTTAGTGGTACACAGTGCTAATACCACCTCCCCTTCTGCCATATAGTTTTTTCTTTTTTTTTGTAGGCCTTGGTGCATGTATATTAGTGTGTTTGAAAATTGTTTATGTAAAATAATAAAATTAACTTATCATGAACATGAATCTTGCTTTCGTTCTGTTCTCCCTTCAAATTTACACACATTATTCTGTATCAAACCGAATATTTAGATGAACGTTTTAGATAACAACAATCTCTGCTATTTATGATCTGTTTATAGTATTTATTGGTTGTTTTATTAAATTTTCCTGTTTCTTGGTTTTACATTTTGCAACATGTTGCTGTGTAACTGTTGCAATGTCACGTGCAGAAAAGCAAAAAAAAAAAAGGAAAGCTCGACGTGTGTACGAACAACATTATGAATTTTTCATGATTAATTTAGTTTTATAATTTTTACCTTTTGTTTCTATGAACACGAACATTCAAAAAGAAACACACACATGCACATTCGTAAAAATCTTGACTAAAAAAGGGAAAACTTGTCAAATCCCCAAACTATGAAAAAATCTATAAAGATTTGTTTAGAAAATGTATATATTCCTGCAACATACATTTATAAGTATCTTCCAGATTATTTTCTTATTAAAAGTCTGAAGTTTCTTTTTTATAAAAACTTACATATTTCAAAGACGAAAAAAAAAACAAATGATAAATTGCTTGTATTCATTGCTGTGTTAATGTTTCACTAATAGACTAATTTCTGGACAACCATAAATCACAGATAGATTTATAGCAAAATGAATAAAATTTATAGTTCCCATTCTTTCTTTCGTTTTAATTCTTTTTGAAATGGCATGCAGAAGAAAGAAACGTGAAGACATTGTTAAGCCGACGGCAAAATTTATTAGCATTTTCTAACTGATGATTTTTTCATTTGTTTTTATATGACCAGGTTTTGTGTTCCAATTGACAGATCTTGCAACAGTTTACCAAATTTGAATAGAAACAATAGTTGCATCCATTAACCACACTTCGATTTGTTGGCTTGTCAGCAGGTTGTGCAACAAACCAAATTTAGTTTACATAAAATGCAATTTGGCAGTCTACACAATAAATTTTTGTTAAACATTGACAAAACATTGTCAGAATGTCACTCGGTTAATACAGCTAAAGTAACTTTGTTATAAATACTATAGAAAAAGGTTCAGTTTCACATTTTACAATTTTATTTATTAAAACAAAGTTAAAAAGAATGTATGCAAAATAATATCTGCCAGCGCCATAAAGAATGCTATTACATATATTTCACATTTAACGCCTAAATGTATACTTTATGAAAATCACATAATCTCAAATTTAATCGTGCTCACAGACACTGAACAATACTATTTCTAAAAAAAATACTACCCAGGGTGCAAACGGTAAAAAGAAGAAAAAAGAATCAGCAAACAGAAAATAAAACTTCAAATAAAATATAATTTTTTGCTCACCAGCAGCAAACAACTCTCTTTCAGCACCAGAGAAAGTGTGGTGTAGGAGCGATGCAACAGTCAGAGAAGACCTTTAATTTATGCGACAATCAAATTTACAGCTTCATTAAATTGGTTTTGTTTGCAGTTTTTCGTTTCTGTTCTTGCTACTTAACCTTTAGTCTGATCCTTGGTATGATTTTTATAAATTATATGCAAGCTCACACACACACACACACACACACTCACCCACACATACGTATGCATGTAAGACTATTTAAAAATCTACTAAACACACAAAAACTTCAACTTCATGCGGCAAAGTGTGAAAATGGCATTTTAATGTTTCCTTTTTGGTTTATACAAATGTCCAAAGTTTTTTCCTTCCATATTTCTTTTTTTTTGTAAACGGTATGTCTCCGAGAATAGATACACAAGGATGTGTAAAGTGTGCCTCTAAGAATACACAACAGGTGGCTAATTTTCTTTGTATCAAGCCCAGCTACAAAATGTTTCGTTTTCGTTTGTTTTATAAAGTTTTAAAAATTTTAACTGAATGTAAAACTTTCCGATTAAAAATCAAATGTACGAGAATGTATACCAATTTTCTGAAACAATTTTGGTTGCACGAGATCGCTCTGCCTCTTTCTTTCCAGTATGCTTCGAAGTAAGGGGTCTTAAGAAGACTTCTTAAAAATACATACATATTTTCAACATTTCTCGAACACTTTTGTACTGTTTTAAACATCACAATGTGATTGCAGATATGATTGATTAAACGAATCAAAATCAATTTCGCTGTTGATTCCATTTTCCATTTATGTATTCAGTTGAGATTTTATTTATTTACATGCATAAAAGAAAATTACAAAATATATTAAAACGTTTGTGATATCCTTTCAACGAATTTGCAACAAGCTGTTGAAAAGCAAAAAAAAATTGATTTGTGCAATAATATAAAATTTAAATTTTCCAAAAATTTTTATCATTTTCCCTGGAATATTTGTTTGTCTTTTGAGAAATTTAAAAATTGAGAAGGGAGGAAAAATGAAAACCAAAGTCTTTGGTAATGGAGATATCGTTACCCTTATTCTGCGTTAACACGGTGCGAAACATTAAAAAAAAAAAAATTTAAAACACTTTTTGGTTTCTTTTGATGGGATTCCAAGATAACTAAATATGACTTCCTTAAAATTAAAATACATAAAAAAATTTAGGTTTTGTATTTTTTATTGTCTTAGGACTTCACATCTTTCGGTAAAGTACGATTTTTCCACGCAAATGAAAATCTTACACAGAATAAGAAAAGAAAACAAATTAAAGTTAACCTTTAGATTCATTTTGATAAATGATTCTTAATAATTGCAAATCACTATAGATTCTAATGCAATGATGGACACCCTCTCACTGCCGAATACCGCTCACTACACCATGTTTAACGCAACATAAACAAGAAAATAACAACAGCAATAATAAATATAAAGTTCTTGTAGGTTGTGAAAATGACAGGGTGTTAACTGTGCAACATCCAGAGGGGAGAGTGTGTTCATTCGCATGATGTTTATTGGTGATTCTCTGGCATTAAAGACAAAAATATGTTTGATTTTAGGCTTAAAATGTCATTTTAAAAGCTTTAAGCGAATTAATTTCGTTGCAGGGGTGCGGGACGGGGCATAAGGAAAAAAGGAGAATATGTGGCAGTTATGTTTATTTTGTTGTTGTTATTTGTATTACATATCATTTTGCTGTTGCATTGTTAATAAAATTAGCATATAAATTAACTTTATTATGAATTATAATGTGGTTAATTTAAATATCACACAAACGTTATGCGACCGCATTTTTAACAGAACGCACAAAAAGCACAACAGAAAGCAAACAAACAAACAAAAAAAAAAGAAAAAAGTCATCCAAAATTATTGACATCCATTTAATAACAGTTGTAATCCTTTTTTCATTTCGTCTTGACGCAAAGCCATGTTATTTTAGTTATGAAAATTCTATTTAGAAGGATTTAAACGTTTTAGACCATTTTGTGGAGCTCATTAGTATGCCTGTGCATGCCCAGCTGTAAATCAATCTACCAGGATTAAGTATAATAGTGATGATGACAACGTAACTGCCAATGTCTTGCTCCAATAGTAAATGTGTAAATGTGGATGGGCTTTGATACAAATATTAAAGTTACATTTGAACTATTTAAGAACTCTGTTATATCTTTACATGCGCTTTGAATAACAAATATTTTGTTGGAAGCAGATACTTTCTTTTAGATTTTGTTTTTTTTTTATATTTATAAGACGTAACTCACCTGTACTCTCGACTCGGTTAATCCGATACGCATTGCTATTTCTTCGCGCATGAAAATATCAGGATAGTGGGTTTTTGAAAAGCATCTTTCCAGTTCATTCAGCTGTGCCGGTGTGAAGCGTGTTCGATGACGTTTCTGCTTGTTATTTTTGTCCAAATTCTGCAAGAAACGAAAGAGGAACACATACATACATTTGTGTATTATTATTATTTTAGATTAATAACTTAATATTAAATCGTTCGTCATTTCAAGGAACAAAAAACATGCTCGGGCAACTTTCGACAATAATACTCTGTATTACAATTATGTGTAGATTTTGTTTTAGTGGTATCAAGTAAATTACTAATTAAGCTTTAAGTTTGTAATGTTTTCTATTTGTTTTAGTGAATAAATATAAAACACACAGATACTTTTGAAAGTTACATGTTTTGAACTGTTTTGCAAAAATTTATAAATGCAGACCGTGTAAACGAAACCAATTTCTTTACACGTTTTTTAAAAAGAAATTATATTGCGATGAATTGTTGCTCAAATTGTAATTCCGAGTATTGCCGTCCGACGATTCCCTTATGTTAAAATTTAATTAGTTTATCAAATACACTTGCATAAAATTAATATTGATTATTATTATATTTCTTTTTAAGAAATATAATATATATATAATAGAATGAAAAGGATTTTGATTTCGATTGTTTCAAATGCTGACATCATTTACAACAGAAATTGTTTCGAGTTAAAATATTAAATAAAAATTGAAAAAGTGGTTTGACAAAGTTTTGTGAGATAATGGATTTCCGATCTGAGATTTGATAATTATTGAGAGTACGAAAAAAAAACTAAAGCGACTTGTTGTGCTCGATAATACATATTCATTTCTCTTTTAAATTTTGCGGCTTGTATTAAAATTTGATTTTAAGGATGTCTTATTACACATACTATTTGAAACTATGAAATCAAAAAATATACTCGTATAACAATGAATTCCTAGTGAAAAAGAAACCATTAAAAATGCATTCATATAAAAGTACTTGTGACTACACAGGTGGTTAAGGAAAACAATTGTTGTATCATCTATTATTCGACCTAATTTTTAAATGTGTATACACACACACAGGGATCTAGGCCATTTATTTTTTTCATATAAAAAAAAAAACGTTGGTATTCAATATTTCGCCACTCCTTCATAACACGATAAAAATGAACAATTTAAACATTTTTGAAAAAACAATTTACCTTTTAAAATAATGAAAAATGTGCAAATGATACATTTTTAAATTTCCAAAATATTTCAGAATCATAATGAAACGAAGTTAGTAAATTTGTAATTGTTAATACATATCTACATATCGTCATATGATTTCAAAAAAGCCGTAAGCTTAAAAAAAATAATAAAAATCGTCTTCTTGATTGATTACGACGCACCATATCAAAATACATGTCTCTGGAAAATTTTACGAATCCATAATAAGAAATAGGCTTATAATGAAAAAAAAAATTAAAAACGTTGGTTAACTCTTCATATTAGAGAGTTTTTTGCTTGTCCTGTAAATTTTTTTCAAAATAATTTAGGGCTTTTATGAATTCATCTGACGATATGTATGCAATAAATTGCATTTAATCCGGTCCTTTTGTTTCTACAACAACAAAAACAACAGACATTTTGTGTTTGCTTTGCTATTTTTCATGAATTGTCGTCAATTCAAGCACGAATAAAATTGTTTCAATTATATTTTCCCCGTTTTCTTTTATTTTTTACTTATTAAAAACTTTCTCACAGCACATTTTTTCAATTGTGAAACAAAGTTTGGCAATTCAGGAGAGATCAGCAGCTAATCAGCTGTACAATAATAATTAATATACTCGTATACTGAACATGCATGAATTTGTTAATAAATTGTTATTTATGAATTATTTTGAATTTTGTTTTTGTATATCAAATGTTTATAGATTTGTGTGCTACACTTTCTATTTCTGTTTCAAAATTGATTATTTCTTTTAATGATGCGTCATTAATTTCTAACATTTCTAACGCATAACGACTTTTATAAATATTTTCCGTTTTGCTTGCTCATGCTTCATTTTAAAATTATTCTTATTATTATTCTTTAATGCTGAAAACTTATTAAACAAATATAGAAACTTTGTAGTAAAAGAAAAAAATCAAAAATATTTTTAATTAGAAAAACTATTCACGATCACGAAAGCTCACGTCATGAATAGTCTTTAAACAATTGGACACAAGCGTTTATTCTTTAATTTAAAGTTAATTTAAAGTCCTAAACGCATATTGAATTTTTTTTTATTCTGAAATACAAATGCAGTTGGAGCTATTAAAGAGTTTGAGATCTTATTACAGTTGGAGTGGAGTGATTTAAAAGGTTTGCAAACGAAATTCAAAATACTAAATAAAAACATTTTAATAGAGCCAAACAGTGTTCTTATAACAGTATGAACTTTTGTCATACGGAATGCCAATTTGCCATATGTAAAATGTTTACACGTTGTTTTCCCCCTTTTATACATCACACATGCGATGCGTACATACAATATAAATACAATATTTATGGGAAAAATAATCTGACAGCAGTTCTTTAGACCATTTTGTAAAATACCGAGTTAGAACGCAAAAATGACATTCCATATGACAAATAAATATCATGTGAGCATAATTTCAATGTCGAAGAAACATTAATTAATTATTTTTACAACAAATACTTATAAAAGAGTATTAAAACAAATAAAATCACACTTACTTTTAGAAGTAGAAGGTAGTAGTTTGTATTTTTAATTTTTAATTAAACAAGCAGTCGTATATCAAGATTTGATTTATATTTTTAAATTTGTACATTTTAGACATCCGGGCATAATTTACATTTAAGTTGCACATCAATAATTATGAGTTTAATATAAAAGTATTTTTATTTTTTGTTTATTTTTTATTTTAATGTTGTTTTTATATTTAAACGTTTAGGATTAAAAGTAGAAAATACATCAAGGAAGAAAAAAACGAAAAAAAAGAACATTGATTAATAATTGATATGTTAAATTTGTTTTTGATTTGGTTGATGAGTATTTTGTTCAGCTCACCTGGTCTTGTTGTTGCATACTGTTATTGTTGTTGTTATTGTTATTATTATTGTTGTTATTTCCAAGTGAATTTTGCGTATCGCATAAATTACTGGAAACATGCAAACGCGCACTTACGACGCCGCCGCCACCACCGTTTAGCGAGATGTCATTGTTGTTGGGTGGGCCATTTGTTAAATGTCCAAAGCTATTGACACCGGCATGAAGTGCTGACAATGCAGCTTTTGGCAAATCACAATCTTTGGGTCCTACAACAAGAAAATATAATAAATATTGATCTTTTTTATGTTTGATTCGTTTTTAGCAGTAAATCAGGCTTGAAAAATATATAATTTTAAATTTAAATTATTCGTTTTTGTGTAATTTTTATTTTCAAGAATTTGAATCCATGATATACGAGTACTGCTGATTTGGCATAAGCACCAATGATATGCAGGCTTATAGACTAAATCAACCCACAACAAATGAAAACTAAAAAATAATATATTTTTTTATATCCATTTTTCAAATTATATTTTTAATAATTATTTATAACTTTTTCGTACATTTACTAGATACGCTCACAACACTACGTTCACGCGGAGTACGATTATGAACCAAGGAAGAAATTATCACGAATAATCAAAAGCAGGTAAAATGTTTTTTATTTTTATTATTATTTTAACTTAAAATGTCAGTCTATTGTAATTTGTGGAGTGATACCGCGCGTATATATATACTTATGTATGTGTCTCGCTTAACTGAAATGTTAAAGTAAATTGAATTTTTCAACAACCTGTCATTCAAAAGATGCCAAAAACACCAGTAGAAAAAATGGAGAACAAATCACAGACACAAATACATACGTTTACGGTATTTTAACAGACAGACAGACATACAAAATGTTTGAAAAAATCTCGCTACAAAACAAATGTAAATTCGAATAAAACAAAAAGAAATACAAATAAAACGTGAAAACAACAACCAACGACAGTCACTCAGTCAGAAGAATAAATAAATATATACGAGATACTTTCTTAAATGTGAGATTTTAAACTTGTGTAATTTCACAAAACGTTGGAAAAGGGGTTAGTTAATTTTGCAGTTTATATCTACATACAAACACGAATGTACGACGTATACTCGCCATAACTGCACATCGTCCCTTGAAATGCAAAAGCGCCCAACAAATGTAACATTTTGAATTAATTTTTCTTATTGATAATGATGCATTTGTATCAATAAACATGTCACAAAATGTTAGTCTTCCAGACTTTATTCATCATTTATGTGATCACAATATTTGGCATTTCATTAAGGCGCTTGCTTATAAAGTCATGCATTCCAGTTCCTGATCCCTTTTGCATTTTATAGTACGATATGTTTAAATATCTACCAGATACGACTTTTGCCATTGTTTCCTCTTTCCTGCCAGTTAATAATATTGATGCTGTTGTTATGTCTTGAATATGAATAAACAACGAAAAACAAAAAAAGTAAATGAGAAAAGAATAACGAAAATCCATTATTAATCCAAAGTTTTTCAATCGTTCGTTCACACATTGGAGCCAACAAAACATACCAGAGGCTAACAAACAACAACAGCAACAACAATAATGATGGCAACAAAATCACAGTATCTGTATCTGTATGCTGTATGCGAAAGAGTTTTGAACAAAAAGAATATTTCCTAAGAGCGTCCGTCAATCAGTCTGTAGTTCGGTCAGTTAGCCAGTCCGGGAATATTTTTTAACACATACTTGTGATTTATTCTTATTTTTGTTTCTTTTTTTTGCCAAGTCAACAAAATAAAACTAACTTAAGAAGTAAAATAGAGAGAATATGAATAAACTCTGAAGTTTTGTTTGCTTTTCAACTCTTTGGGTACTAAAATAAAAATATATTTGTAATACACATCGATATATAAATGTATATTATTATTTTCTTTTGTTTCTTTTTTTAACAAAATCAAACATTTACTCATCGCTAGTAGTTGTGAACTCACGCCTGTATGACGACAAATGTTACTTATTTTCTTAAAAAATCTTTTATCATATTTAATCGAAATATTTACTCGCAAAAAGCCAAACTCAATAGCATTCACACATACAGTCACAATAATTGCTAACGATCAGTTAGTTGTTCTTCAATCGGAAATAGAGTTACAAAGAAAATGCATTATTCATTTGTTTCATTTTTTTTTTTGTTCAGTAATTTTTATTTGTTATTTTCGTTTTATATTTCGCTGGATGGATACTATTCTCTTTCTGTAAAGTTTACATTAAACTGCAACCAACGTATGATGCTTTTGTATTTACGGGTACTCGCAAGTGTAGGTGCAAAGTGATCAATCTGCTTGTTCACATCGTTTTTGTAGATCTATCTTCAAGTTTTGTTGGGAATAAAAAAATCATGTTCGTAAAAGTCAGTAAAGGAAATGTTTATTTTATTTACAAAAGTAACATTTTTAACATCATCTTTTTAAATCCGTATATAGTCGTTTATCATAAGTTAGGGTATTCCATGGGTTAGCCTCTTAATCAGTTAACTGATTCGATTAATTTAAAACTCACAATTTGCAAATAATAAATAAAATTGCACCTAAAAGCATAAATAATTACATATATCAATATAGATGGGCATGCGTTCAAAGTAAAACCCCATCAGGAAATCAGTCGACTCGTAAGTTATTTTAATTTAAATGTTTAAGCTAACATCAAATATATTCTCCTATCTTGTAAATTTTCTAAGTTATACAAATGTTATTTATAATTTTTCAATTTACATGACGTCACATCATTCAATTTAGATGAGCTTGTTGTCTTGAAATTTCGGTTCTTCAGCGCTCTTCTAGGATAAACTATTTATAGGAAATTTCATTGAAATTGCCGAGGTTCGATCCGAATTGGTTTTGTTTTTCGATGCAGACTCCATAATGAAAAATTAAAAAAATATAACGTGCTTGCAATAATTTCTAGTCTTCATTAACGGATATTATTTTTTGATTAGTGTTTATCATTTTATTTGACTTTTTTAACAATACGAAAAATATAAATGCAATTTAAAGTCAATGAAATGTTTTAACAGTTTGTCTCTAAATTTCTTGCTGCTCAATATGTTCCCACAGACTTCTTGGTGGTCGATGGATGACTCCCACTCGAGAAGCTTATCTTTATAGGCAACTAAACAGTCATGTCTCTATCTGTATGCATATTCATTTTCTGTTTTAAGATCTTTTCTAACATATTTTTTTTTTGATGTTGTGCAGACAGAAGAATAAAAAGATTTTGAATTGAACCGGTTAGTTTATTATAGTTTATGGCAGGTTGTTTATTGGATTACCTGTCGAATATTGACTACTGTTTATAACAGGCCCATAAACGGACAATTGTATACTTTATAGCACATTTAAAAAAAAATCTTAAAATGATGTTAAAAATTTTAACGTGTGTTCTTAATCGACGATTCGGCTTTGCCTTTGAAGATCAAAACGGAAAAGGTGCTGAAAGTGTTATGAAGATCTTTTTGTTATACTGCTTGTGTGATATAAAAACAGCAAAAAAAACATTGAATCTTTTCTTTTAATTTGAACATTAAATGACATTCAGATACAGATTTCAAATAACGTAAAAGAGTTGTGTTTTTTTTTTATATGAAAACCTTCGAATTTCGAGTATAAAAGCAGCAGTTTTACTTTGTGAAATGGAAAAGAAACTTAGAAGGATAGAAAATTGGGCAAAAAATCAAATTTTAAATCACTCATATCGCATAAAAGAGCAAAAATCCAGGAATAAGTTCCAAAATGAAGCCAAATGTACATGATGTCTGTTGTACATGAAAATTTGCTACGAGTAAAACTAAAAAATAGTACACATGCTCGCTCACTACAAAAATGTTGATTCTCATGATCACAAAAAGCGTTTTCAAATCTCTTACGACAAAGCTAAAATGTTCAGAATCTCGCTTGCTCACGTTGAAATGAATGCCAATTATTTATATTGTAATATGTACAAAAGTGTTTGACGGTACTATGAAATAACTCTCAACAAAAAAAAATAAGTCCAAACAAAAATAAAAAAAACTCAACCGCAAAATGAAGTATCTCGAATAGTTCGGATAATAAAAATAAAAAGTAAAATGCTCTCAATGCAAAAATCTCCAAAAGATAATGAAATAACTCTTAATGAAATAACTCCCAATCAATTATGATACAGCAGAACTGAAATAATTTGCAATTCAAATAATCTAAACAGATTTGTCTATAGAGATTATGCAAGACCAAAGGTTTCTTTGAGATATTTCAAGAACAGTCTACTTTTAGGAACAATTTTGCATTGTCATTGCACTTCGGCCACGTGCAAAAGTATTTTCCGCTCTGAGGTATGACCAAAACTGTATTTATTCATTTAAGGTTTCCTGCATTGCTGGCTCTCCTTCGAGGATAAGAACTCCTTTCTCCTTTGAGGTTTTGAACATAATGCACATGTGAAAATCACAGGCAATGCAGAAGAGTTTAAGTAACTGAAGCCGCTTTTGGCATTTACCTTAGAAAAGAAAATCCTTGCGCCCGGCCGCACGTGTTGAATTTTGTACACTCAGTGAGAATACAATAAATCGGAACGTACTCTGAACTTACGCATTGTTGGAAATTGTTAAAACTTAAATGACCACAAATGGTGTCGATTATGATAAACAACTTGTTGTCGGAACGTAAATACCCCGAGTGTGATAATTTGTTCCATCTATAGTTATTGATGAGAAATATTTTATTTTGTAGACGTCAAAATGTTGTTGTAGATATAGAACAATGATGAATTTCTGTACAGATCCAATAAGCTAACGATGTGAATAAATATTTATGTCTAAGTATACAAACAGACTAACAGAGGAAAAAATTTTAATTGAAAAATACCTTTAAAACTTTAAAATATAATAGTAATTTTACTATTTGTTTGATTTTACATTTGTTTGATTTTAAAAACTTGCGACAAATGCTTTGTGACGTCGCTGCCCCCAAACGGCTGCAGTGATATACTTTCTAACCCTGCAGCAGACACACGATAAAGTTTTTCTTTCAAGTTTTTCACACATACTGCTAATCAAAATTCATTTGAATTGATAGCTGCATGCAATTTTAAATCAAATTTTATTTTTGTAACTGTCAACTTCAAATGGTTGCTCTATACATCGCACAACACTATTCTACTTATTACTTTTATTCACAAACATATTTGATTATTTCATATTAATTAGTAGTTTTAAAATGCGGCAGAAAATTTAAAAAAACAAACAAAAAAATTTTTCTTGACAGTAAATTGAAACACTCGATGGAAAGAGAATTTCAAAAGCAAGTTTGTATCAAGTCGTATTTAAGCAGGTGACAGCATTACAGCAGCTGACTATTCGTTGCGAATGTCAAAATACATGCAAAATACTTTTTTTCTGTATCTGTTTTCTTTGTTTTATGAGTTAGGTTTTTGACATACGCAATGAAACTACACAAACAAAAATGCCTGTTGTTCTTGTATTGTTGTAATTGTTTTCCTAATGCTGTCACCTAGTTAAATATACCTTGGTTCGTATTAAGTTTTAAAAGTATAAATGTATTAGTAAAAAAGTGTGAGTGTATTGAAACTTGATAGACAAAACTTGATCGTGTAATCCCTGAGTAAGGAAATAAAAAACTAAATTGAAACTGATAAGCAGTTCAAAGATATTACACATCTCTTTTTCGGTCGATCATGAAAAGGAACATCAAATCTGGTTAAAAAAAAGGTTAAATTGTAGGAATCGAAAAAAGTTACTAAAAGAAAAAAACTTTTATGTCACCAGTAAAATTGAGGCATATAGAGAAGCTGGTTTAAAAATATATACAAATATATAGAAAGAATTTAATATGAAAGTAAAAAAGTTTATAGAAAAATAGAGCCCAACAAAAATATGTTATACCCGAAAAATACACAGATGCCATGAAAAAACTCCCGAATGTTGTCACCGTTTAAAAGTAACAAATATAACAGGACACAGAAAGATGTCTGTCTGCTTTCAGACATTCGAATAAAAAAGCAACTGCGCTCATGAATTACCTACCGGTACACTTCTTGGCTTAAAGTCGCTCCTTTTAGATTTACGGTAAAAAAATATTTATAAGAAAACAAAAGATCTTCACTCATTGCAAGTTGTGATGTAATCAGTCAGAATATACAAACATGCATTTTCATGCATTTCATACCAACATCATACAGAAAGAGAGACATTCATACGCATACGAGTACATCAGTGTCGTATTCCATGCGCGATTTATATGGATTTAAGTTACCAGACAAGTGCTAATTTCTACACATACACCAACTTTGGCTACTGTTAATTAGCATTATTCTTTTTCTCTTCAAGTCAAGTCGTCTGTTGGTTACTGTTGTGACTGTTGGTCAGTTTTTAGGAAGTTGTGTTAGAAATAGATTCGATTATGCATGCAAGAGGTTAATAAATTTACATAAAGAAACTTCAAAATAGTATGAAATTATTATTTTATAACCGAAGTACGAGTGATTTACACGGTGATAAACGTTATTAGAAGAGATTTTGATTGTGTATTTCTGCTAATCTAGAATAAAGTAAAATCGTTTTGCTCAAAGTCTGCTTCCAACAATTGAACAGACATACTTTGTGAAGTAAATAAGAAGACGATGATGCACCAGTAAATCTTAAGACGATTCGTGTGCAAGAAGGAAATGTTAATATAGTGTGAACCAAGATGAGCGTAACTGTGTATGTAAATGTGATACGAACAAACTAATCTAAATAGTCCAATGTGAAATAGAGAGAATACAAACAGACATGGAACGAACGTCTAGACTCTCGAATGCAACGTTTATCGCTGCCAACCTTAGCAAATCTAAAACGAGTGACCGAAAGTTTTAACGCTTTTGTCGCCAGTTTCACTATTTGTTGAAATGTTTTTGTTATTGCGGATCAATTGACTGTTTGCTCGGTCAACGATTTACTTTTACACCACGTTTCGATATTTTATTATGTACGATTTTGTTGGTTGCTCTTTGGAATCGTGATTAACAAATTAAAGGTGTGGTGTTAGGTGTGATTATTTAACTTTAAGCGGGCTTTTTGGCTTTTTCATATTTGTTTTTCATTCCCTTCAGAATGTATACACATGACTTTTTTTTAATTATTTATAAGTTTTATCTGGTGGGAAACAAGTTATTGTGAGAAGATGATATATTTCTGTAAAAACAAATCTTTTTTAACTTCTGTACTGATACACTTATTATTTTCCGCTGCGGTAATGGCCACATCACTAAAAAGATTGAATGAAATCTTGCGCAATGTTTTTTTAACAGTGAGAAGATTAGATACATTTAAAAATTAAAATATTAAAGGAAATGTTTGCAATTGGCAATTCGGTAACCTTTCATTCATTTTTATTAGGAGTTGGCATCAGCATAAAAAACACCTCTCGAACTTGTTTAGTAAGTTAGTTCGGCAATATGTGCTGCAAATGAATATTTTTGGCCCGAAAAACTTATGTATACCCTTCGCAACTGAATCCACTTTCGCACTACCCTTTTGAAAAACTTATATAGACATTCAGGCCGCCATAAATTTTATATTAAAATGCAGGATCTGATAAATTGACTGGAGCGTGACCTCAAAAACAATTGCAGATGTTTTGTACGGTAGTGAATGTAACATTTAGCAAATGATCCAAAGTGTCTATTAACAGAGCTTATAAAAATAAAAAACAACAAAATAGAATTTAAAAAATCTATAACAATAGATGTAGTGGTCTGAAAAGTTCGAAACTGCCGACTTTGATTTCATAATGTTTGTTTAATTTTTTTCTGAATGTGTATATAGAAATTTATTTTGTCTGCATTACAGTGTAATAATAAATTGTATAATCCTTTTAACGTTTACCGGCATAAAACAAGCTCTTCGCAGCAAAAAAAAAAAACAAAATGAATTTACATATTTTTCTTTATTCTTTCAAACCCATTTAGTTTCTGTTTGTACTGAAGGAGTGAAGGAGCAAAAGTCTTTGAGCGAAAGTGTAGTTTTGCTGCTGTGCGACTTTCCTCCCTTTGGTTTTACCAATTATCAAACAATTTACAATTTAAAAAGACTTTAATAATTGCCAAAAAAAATATGAAAAAACTGTGTGCCAAAAATATTACAAGTTCTAATACAAATGTTGGCACTAAACGAGAGCAACGTCAGGAACTCAAATAATTTATATTTTTCTACTGCTACCACATTTACAATAACAGCTTACAACAACAATAAATATTAAGCAGTGGTGTTGTAAAATACCAACAGACAGACAAAATGACAGAATTTTATGGAAAACACCTATTTATTTACAGTTAACATTTTAGGGCTTAAAAAGTTTTTCTATAATGTCAGCGATGCTTACGCAGGGATTAATTAAATTAATTTAACGATTGCATTTGTAATTTAATGTTGCGTTACACTGTTTCACTGTTCCATATTGCCTTTAATAGCAACAGACACTACAAGCAGACAAATATGTGCAAAAACTAAGTAAGAACAAAAAATAAAATAAAACAGAATTAAATAAAAACTTAGTATCTAATGGTCCAGATTGTTAGTAAAAATTTCACATGAGTCCATTTATGCGACCAAGCATACTACACACACACTTACATATGTACTTAGATATCTGGGTAATTGTAAGCAAATTTATTTGTTGCAATTGGATTGTAATTGTATGCGTACTATTATTTATTGCGGTTTATAGGTATAGAATGGTCGTACGCGTACAATAAATGACTACTACTGTATTCAAATTAATTGTCTTTTGTTCGTAATCGCAGTCATTGTAATTTTCAAAAGGCGAATAAATATCTGTGTAGTTTGTTTTGTTCCTGGCAAAACTTCTATACATTCTCAATACACGTTGTAGCGTTCTATTTCGTTAGAAATAGTGACTAAATATAATCTACCCATACATACATACGTACTTACATGCATATGCAGCTAAATACATTAATACATACACACAAATTTACACATACAAATGTCCAAACGAATATGGTTTGGTGATGGTAGGTGGTTTTCTCTTGCATATTGTTCTAGCGATTCGTTAATTTTTTCTAAAATTTCTTTTTGGTATTCATTTTAAGGAAATTGCCTAAAATCGCAAACTATAAATCTGCATTTTACGCAACTTTTAGTTCATTAATCGCTGGATGCGTGAATGTACATTAAGTTGATCCCATTTATTTGAACCAAAAAGAAGTTCAAATCACATATTTTCGACGACGAGGGCAAATAATACTTTTCGTAGGACAAAATAAATATGCATTTCTTCGGAAATTCTTATAATAGTTTCATAGATACACTTCCTTTCATTCTGTACATAATTGCAAGATTTTCTTGTTTCCTCACATATATTAGGGATTTATTGAAATTGATTAACTTTAATTCATAAAAACTATCTTGCACCCGTACAAAAATACTTTCATATAACATTTTTTTTATTCTCTGAAATTTTGCTTCAACACAAATGTGGTCCTCCTAATGTCAAAGTTGTGTTTGTGTGTGTGTGTGTGTGTGTGTGCATTGTTGATGGCAACCAGGTTTTAATTGCTCACATAAAAATGAATGTTTGTGTTTCATTCGTAGGTTTATTGTCCATAAGTAATTTGTGGTTTTGTCTTTAGCAAACGTTTTTCAAATTTCTAACTAAATTTCTGGTTTTAGTGGTCCACCACTACTAAGCCGCGTAAAAGCAAAATCGTTTTTTTTATGCGTCAGCCGGCATTAGGCATTGATCAATATGTACAAGTTTATAAAATTTTTTTATTGTATGCAATAGCCAATGGCTTTTTCATTTACTTTAAAAACATTAAAGCTGAAGAGTACTCCCAAAACATTTTGAGGGATCTACGAGTGACCGTTCGTGAGCTTAACCGTGTATGGTATAATTTTTTATTCATAATTTCGTATTTTCGGGAAAGGCAACATAAATGTACAAACTATTACATTTTTGCAATTCCAGTGGTGCATAAATATCGCCGTTCGCACCATCAGCAATGTGATTTATCATTAAAACTTTGTTTTTTTACGAGTTTCTATAAATACGAAAAAGTAAATTTTTTATCCCCTAAATTCATAGCTTGGTTTGTTTTGTTATGTTTCCCAAAATATCGAGAGTTTTTTCATTTTGTATACTTTCTTTTAAACAAACTTGGTCAATAAAGGCCATATCAGATAAAACTTGTTCTTCCATCTATAAGATAGAATGTGGATACTTACACCAAACAGGTCACATAATGCACAACTATACCCGATTCCAATAAATGGTCCAATAACGTTTTTAACTTTTTATTTTTATAACAAATAATTAAATGGAAAAATTATCAACCGCTTTCACAGGTAAACAAACAATACGTGGGTGTTGTCAAAGCTTTTATTATGTTATACACCTTTTGCTTTAAGCTTTTCTCTTAAAGTTAGATATGTTATGTAAAGCGACGTAGTTGTATCAGACTTGGCCTTAATGCCATCAGCAATATGATATTCCTCAAAAATTTATGAAATAAGATTTCTGTGGAATATCACATTAATGATGGTATTCTTGGATAAGTTTTCTGCTCCGTTGGGTGCAGCTTGAACAAAACGTTCAAAACGTTGGAAAAGAATTTCGAACTGTGCAAAAAATACAAAAGTATGTAAACTTTTAGACACGGTAAAACTAACGAACGGCTATCGCTAGACCCCCAAAATGTTTTGGAAATCCTCATAAAAGTGACTGATACGAGTATGCAATTTTGTAATTGTAAAAAAAATGTTTTCCCATGAACCGATTATTTATGTACATAAGTAAGTAAATGTTGTTATGTACATGTTGTGAGCAGGAGCAGCGACTCGCCCACACGTTTAACTCTTAAGAATTTATTATTGAGCGTACACAACTTTCATAGTCTGCAAAGGATATTTCGGAAACTGTAAATTATAAATTCGTGGGTTGACAGACAGACAGACAGACCAGCACCCAAATGTTGTCAGTATTCAAATTAACGAATGTTACATTCTAAAACAGTCAGTCTTAAAAACGGAATAAGTGAATTTTTTCAAGAGAACCAGTTTACTTGAGATACTCGTAATAAATTTTTGTTTATAACTTTTGGGTGTTGGGTGTGCTGGTCTATCAGTCTCATTTAGGATTTTATCGGTCGCATAAAAAGTTTTTTCGTTATTACAACTTAAAGGCAAGATCATCCTACATGTAACTTTTATCGCGAGATTTTGCCATTTGAAGTGGCCATATTTTGTGGTCCATGAAGAAAAAATAAATAAATTCTAATTTTTTTTTTAAATGACTTGAAGGAAAATAAATATGACATGGAAATATGATAATTATTGGCGATCAATTGTGTTGTTAAACCATGAATAAAGAATAACAATAAATAATAAGGTTTTTTCCAAGCGCAGGAACGTTTCTATAAATATATTATCAACTACATACAAATATATATTTTGTAATTGTATTATCAAAATATAATTTATAAAATATAAAAATGCCTATTGGATTATTTAATTGTTAAAACAATTTTATAACTATTATATGGATACTAGCAGAATAATTAATATGTGCATGAAGAAAAATTAATATGATCGGTAACTGTAACTAGAGAACCAACTATACAATTATAAATTTGAAAATTAATGACGGCTTGAAATTGTGGTTCTAGCAATAATGTTTTTTCTTTGTGTGTTCGGTACACACTAACGTTTAGTTAGTTCAATATAAAATGTTTTTTTTTTTTTTTTTTTCGAAAAAAGAAAGTAAGAAATTATTTAGTTTAACATTTTAATCTCATTTGACAAAGGAATTCTTAAACAGAAGAAGCTTACATAGTACAAAAACATACCGTTTAAAAAAACCGGCATCCAAGGCCACATTTTGTATGCAAAAAAAATAATAAAAATATAAAAAATCGTATGTATGCAGGTATATTAAAACATTTCAAATATTATATAATTTTACACTGTGACTTCCAACTATTGTCCCTCTGGGCCATAATATTAAAAAAAAAATTAAATAAAAAGCACGAATTTTATTCAAGTATTTCATGTAATAAAATATCCATGTACACTTGACCCAACCTAAAATTGCTTTACTATGTAAAAATTATATGCATTAAATAAGTTTTATTAAATAAAGTTCATATTTCGATTTGTGACTATATTTATGATCCTCAGTCCTTCTTCCACCTTTACCAATTTATAGCAATTTTAAAACAATTTTTTAAAGGTGTAAAATATATGGCAATGCAATATCATATACATACACACACACACATACATATATATATATATATTTACGTGTATTTATACATACAAGCATGCACTCCAACAAATGTGTCGGTATAGAGGTGTTGGCAAGTATAAAAAAATGCCATAAATTAATAATCGATTAAATTAAAATAATTAATTACTAGTAAAAACGAAATGGCTGCATGCAACAGAACGTAAATAAAAATATAAAATTGCAATAAAATTTAAAAAGTGTGATTGGATATCTAGTGAATACATTCACACACACACACATACATATGCACACACACCTATACAACTCATAATTCATGCAGTAAATTTTGTATTTTGCGAAAATAAAACAGCTAAAATGCAGCACTTTTGACCTGCACAAAGTTGAGAAGTAAAAGATATAAAAATATAAATAAATTAAAAAATGAAAGTGCTTTAAATGTAATGTTAATAATGTGGTGAGAATACATAATTAACAAATAAACAATCGCACACATATGCAGATATTCATACATACCAGATGATACATGTTAATATTTATCCATTTGTTCGTTTGGATATAAAAAATCAATGTAAATTACTTTAATAATTGTGTATTATATAAATCATTACCATTATGACTACAATAAACAAATTATTTTAAAGAGCAATTATAACAATTATCACTATCGGAGCATCATTAACATTCACACACACATATGCGCCACACTCAAATAGAGACGCACTTGCCATTTTTAATTTGACAGTTGAGTGAATTTCTTCTTTTGCATTTTAAAAACTCTGAAATGTAAAAGAACATTCATATCTACATCATGACTTTGATCTTCATTCATTGTTAATTTTACATGGAACTTCGTTTCGCTTTCATTACATCGCCGATGCAAGTGCTCTCTGTCATACGTTCATGTCCGTCATTTAGTCAATATGTTCATTCATTTAGCACTGATTGTGATTATTATCACAAATTAAATACTTTTCTTTTTTTTAATTATAATTATAAAGTTGTCTCTATTCCAAGACTGGGTGTGTGCATGTGTCTGTAGTGGATAATTGCAAATCGGAAGTATATTTAAGAAATTAGTTTAATTATTATGTCTAAAAAGTTTAAATTGAAGAAAAAAATTATTCAATGATTAACATTAATTTACTGTAACCATATAATTGTTTAATGTTTAAAAAAGCGTTTGTGTTTCAATTTGTCATTATTAACTTCTGAAATGAAAAAAGTAAATATTCGTGGGAATTAAGAAATTGTTACACTCACCCAAAACATTGGCCCCCAAATTGTTCAGCATGTTTGCCGAAAAATTTCTAATCGATAAAGTCGACAGTTTGCCGTTTGTTCAGTGGCCTTGATTCAAAGAGAAATGTTTATACACTTAAGTAATTTTCCACGATTGTTCTTTCTAAACTTGTTATCACAGTCGTTTCGTATACGCATTTTTTTCAATAATATTCTTGTTTCAATCTTGCGCAGATTGTAATAGATCTTGATCTGGAATTGAATAGAAAATGTTTAGTAGTTACCAATTAGTTTATTTGCTGAAAACTAAAATAAATTTTAATAAACAAAAGATTAATTTTAACCAGACACAGATCGTGGAGCAGGGGCGTTCCTATGCAAATGTTAGGTTGCATATATGCCCTCATGATATATCAGCCGCTGAACATTAACGAAAAGTCAATTAAAATGATTATATATGATTGTTTTGTAGTAGATCGCTTTTAAACATTCAAGTAAAAATTCATGCCTGCTAGTATATACCAAATTATAAGTTTAATTAATCCATTATTCCGTATGAGAAGATAAATCATTCCACTCTAATATAATGAAAGATGATTTAAACAAACGAAACTTTCACCAGAAGTTCTCTTGAATGTGGAGAATACATACAAAGGTGATATTGAGTCAAATATAACTTATGTCGACTTAAGCATTTATTAGTTACTAGTGTATTCAGCGGTGGACTCAATCGACCGCATTCTAGAAATTAATATTAAACATTTACATAAATACACACGATAAAATACAAAAACAAAAAATATTCTAACTAAACAGCAACTCTGTCCCATTTTTATTCAAAAGCAAATTGCACATTTTTGTTATTTATCAAGTTGAAGCTAATACATAAATGTGTAATAAGTGTGTATGTGTTAGTAGCAACTTTAAATGCTTATAGCTCCATAAATATCGAACCGATTTAAATAAGATTAAACCCCCTTTTATAAATATATAAATCTTTCCAAAATTGGTTAGTATTACAGCCGTAAAAGGGATCTTAAAAAAAGTGTTTGCGTATTAATAATATAGATTAGGAAAATATCGAATGTCTGATAGGAAAAGTTGTGCACTTTATTGTAAAAAAACTAAGTTATAGCTCGAGAGCATTAAAAATTACGCTTGCAGATGTGCACAACCTTTTTCAGTTTAATATATTCCAAAAAATATTTATTCCGAAATTTATTTTGAATTTTTATGTTTCTGACGCCCTACTATGGTGGAAAACCCACTAAGATTTTACATAAAAGTGTCATAGATGTTTAATCGATGTGCTCCCGCTTAGAATGTAAGCCACGTTGTCAGTAGGTGTCACTAACATTGCACTTACATCGAAAGCGGTCTTGTAAGCAAGCTTGACAACATGCCATGAAAGACGCGAATTGGAATGTAATGCATTACAGTCCCATTTACAATAGTAAGTTTAAACTGGTACCACTAATCCTATAGTTTTTGTAATTGAATGAATAATGCATATAAATTTCTCTCATCAAACGTGTTAAATATCCGGAAGCAAAACCTTTAAAATTTATTTTGGTAAATTATAATTTATATTGAAAACGTACGATCAACTTTGAACCAACATGCGCTCATTTTTTCTATCATATTATTTTCATAACAATTAATTACTATCCGCTGAAAGCAGCCAATTGTTATCCTTGTTGTTTTTCCCGCTGGGAAAACAATATAATTTTGACTTAACCAGCAATTTTTGGTTATAAAAGATTTATACATTTAAAAGAGAAAATACATTTAAGATAAAATACAGCATATTGTTTCATGAAAATTATCAGCCGTACTGATAATGAAGACATACACTTTATGTACTGAACTTATCCAATACATATTAAGATTGTATGCTCGTTATGTTACGGTTTATTCATGATACTTTGTTATCCACTGTCGAAGAAAAAGTGTAACATCTTCGTTTAAATGAAAATCAATTGTGTTTTCGACATAAACAAATTCTTTTTAAATTTATTATAGTAAAATTTACAAAAATCGAAGGAATAAAAGTATCTCTTCAAAAAAATTTTGCAATGGGATCAAGATGAAAAGATAAATTTTATCGTGACCTATTGTTTTTTACGCTGTTTTTTTAACCGCCAATCCATTGTCTATTGGTAGATTGAAAAAAGTATTATGACTAATCCAACAGATATGCAGTGCACAATTTATGATTATGATTTCGGCCAAATATTTATTACGAAGTAGTTTTATACCTATTTCGTAAAAAATTTAAATCTGCAATTTATTTAACATATTCCACGAGGGATTTTTATCCAAATATTATCTGAAGACTTCAAGGTACTTATATACCTGCATAGATATGTAAGTATGTATGTATAGTTTCATTAGGGGTGACCCTGCTGTCTAATGAAAAATTAAAGTACTCAAATTCCCTGTTTACCCCCAATAGATATTAATGCCATTTTTTAGATTAATTAAATTAAATATAGAAGCGATCGAAAATGGAAATTGTACGATCTTTAAATAATAACTCAAAAATTGTACAAATCGTAATGTTGAAAATTACAATCTAGATCGTCGAGATTTGCACTAGAAAATTTTCAATTTGTGTTTTTTTTTAGCAATAGATGCTGATCTATGAGTGAGTCAGACGATCTGGACACATTTTCAAGGACCCCTTAATGCACATACAATGTAAAGGTCGAATTTACGAATATTTTGTTCACAAAGTCAAAGTTACTTGAGAGTAGTATAAACTTACCTCTAAATTGATGACCATTTAAGCCACATTTGTAAAAATCCATAAAAGAACTGGGAAAAAGTATTAATTAAATGAAATGTTCTGGTTTTATGGCACAAACAGCAATTCAATAGCCATAAAGAGAGTCATTAAATAGATGACTTTTATTTCCTTTACAAGCAACCAACAAAAAAATAAAATAAAATCAAAATGTTGCTGTCACGCATACACTGATACCTTTATTCACGTACACGCACACATAAACACGCATGCTTCTGTTTAATCAGTACAGGCATTTAGTTATGAAAATCGAAAAACATTTAAAAATTTTATTCACAAATTTTGTAATACTGATTTCAATTGTTCACTGTTTGTATTTAATTTTTTTTAATAAATAGGAATTTATTTTTGTAATTGTTATTTTGCACCCAGGATTATGTAAAATATTTTATATGTAAAAATTTTAATTTAAAATTTGTATCAATGTAGGTATTGATTTATTTTCGTATACTTATTTAATCGTTTATTACTTTCTCGTAGTTTATACATACATTTATATATAATTTTTTTCTTTATTTTTACCCTGGGGACTAACTAAAGTTTCATTAGTACAAAGTTGGCACTTCCGGTTCAGTGATTTATTTATCTTTTTAGCTTTAAGTTGTTAAAGTATGCGTGTTCTGTTGTGTTGTTAAACCGCGCGTTATACTCGCAGTGCAGACGTTTCGTATTTGACAATGAAACAGACCAAAAAGTGTCGAAACGCTGATATCTATGCCCCAATAGTTTACAAAACAGACAAACGCAAAATAAATTCAATTGTGTTGCGAATTATACAGGATAGACAGATAAAAACTTTTGCCCACAAAGCGCCCACTCTTCTCATTTCTCAGAACGCATCGCAGACAGCAAACCCACCCCATTTTCATTGGAAATACGCGAAAATCATTTTTTATGGATTTTGGATAAACTCTATACTTTTGCCTTTTAATTCTTTTTGTTCTGGCTACAAAAAAACAAAAAACAATCAAATATCTGTCTCCTAATGCACACATTCAAAAGCAAATGTCTGTGTTGCATGAGTGTAACAAAGACAAAATTATTCAGATATCAAACTTCATCTATCTCGACTCCATTGATTTTTTACAAGATGGCCCTTTAAATGCGGGTGGGGATGTGTTTGGCTGTGCAGCTGTGTGCTTGAGTTCTCAAAAATTCATCTCATGATTTTCATTCCCTGTTGTGTTGTGCACTGAGAACAGCAGGTTGCTTGGCAGCACTTGTCTACTTTTGTCACTCTCTTGCATGCATAATTAATGATGCTGCTCTTTCATACGCAGGGCGTGTCCAACTAAATAATTGCTTGCTCTCTCTTTTTTTCCTACTATTGTGAATGATTGGTTAACTGAAATGTCTATACACCTGTTTTGTGTCTGATGTATTTTCGTTTATTGTTATCGTGGTTTCTTTTGTTTTGCTTATTCAGAAAAATGCCTCGGAATTCGGAGCTTATTATGAATTTTATTTTCAAACAAAAACATTCCTTCTTAGTTTCAAATTATATCTTTTTGTACTGTTTATTTAACAGTCAAACTGAAGTTTGTAAATTTTTTTTGTACATTCAAAACTCAGTTTCTTCCGTACTGCAATAGAAACAATTTGTTCCTCTGAATCTGGAAATTCAATTGTTTGTAAATTATGGCAGTTCGATTTTTATTTGACGATAGCACCAAATTTATTTGAAATACGAAAAGAATTACATGAACAATTACAGGTCTTAGTACTCGTATTAGAACGTAAAGTGATTAGGGCCACCATTACTACACATATTCCAGAAACCGGCTATTAAATATTTGATATTTAAAAAACCCGATTACTGGTTTCAAAATTCTAAAAACCTTAGTTAAGCGGATTCCATTTTTAATACAAATTCTAATAATTATGAAAGGCAAACACAATTTCTAAATTTCCATACGTTAGATAGAATTTGTGTAAAAAAAACTCGAGTTTTTTAAATTTTGTTCTTATTTTCCGTATAAGTTACAGTTTGAGAAAAACAAGACCTTTAGAAAAATGGAAAAATATGCTCTTAAGTTGCAGTATTTTCGTCATTCAAAAAATCGTCTCTTTCAAAGAAAAAATCACCAAGCCTTGCAGCCATGATTGAGACTAAATAAAATTAAACGATTTTTTTTACAAAACTTACAAATCATAACTTTTCAACTGATCAGTTTTTTTACTGAGAAAACCCTGCATTTCATTAATACAGAAACCCGGCATGAAAACCGATTGGAAGACCGATTCGATCACTAATAGTGGTTCAATACCATCTAACGAGTGGCCAAAATCAGAAAAGCTGTCCTTTGTTTATGAAATTAGGTAGTTAAACAGTTTTCAATAGATTTTACCAAGAGAAAATACGATTTTGAAAAATATCGGGTCAAGGATTCGTGTGCCTCCCATGTGTCTGTCCTGAAATTAAAAAAAAAAAATTATCAATTTTCTCGAAGGTTATTATGCATTCCTGCATTCTTTACAAACTGACACCAAATTTTATTTAGGCACTTAATTTCTAAAACTCAACTTTTAGCCGTGAGAAATTTTGTATCGGAAAATTTTAAATTACAAAAACAAGTCCCAACTCGTAGCTTTGCGTTTTACGAAATAAGACCTTAAATTTTATGCTGAAACATAAAATAGTTTTTCTCGTTACTCATACGTACAGTGTCTAAGTGATTATTGCAAAACACGCTCAATCTATCTTCTATCTATCTATATTATTAATAGGCAAACACGTTTTCTTAGGTCCCTTTTACAGCCGTAATACTAACCGATTTCGGAAAGATTTATATGTTTTTGAACGGGTTTTTACATAGGTGTGCACAATCTTAATTATATTTAAATCGGTTCGATATTGAGAGAGCTATAAGCGTTTAAAGTTGCTGCTAACACATGCACACTTATTACACATGCATGTATCAGCTTCAACTTGATCAGTTTCAATTCTCTTTTGCATAATAATGAGACAGAAATTGAAGTTGTTTATTTAGAATGTTTTTTTGTTTTTGTATTTTATCGTATGTATGTATTTATGTAAATGGTTAATATATATTTCTAGAATGCGGCCGATTGAGTCGAACGCTGGATACACTAGTTCTGATATATATATCTCATATCTCTCATATATATTACTTTTAATATAAATACATTCATACATATAAGAAAGAAGTGAATTTAATTAAATTTTGAATCTAAACATTTCAATAATTGATAGCATTTATTCAACAACAAAACGAAAGTAGTAGATTCAAAAGTTTTTTAACCTCAACGTTTTTTATTTTTATATAATAAAAATTAAATATCGGAATTACCACAGAAAAAACGCATGTCAAAAAAATATGTTTTTTGCTTTTGGCGAGTTTCTCTTTTATTCAAAGTTAAAAAATTATGTTTTCAGTTTTTGCACATCAAAGTTCACGTAAATTTAAAAAATGCACGTTTCTCGATTGATATTTGTTGATTGCAATTTGTTAATACTGAAATAACCATTCCAGTTAACTGGGAAATTTAACATAAATTTATACGAAAAATACAGTGAATTTTTTTTTAATTTGAATTTCAAATATCTCGCAACGTTTAATCTTTTAAAATGGTGCCCTTACACTTACGTTTGCCTCTTTCAGTAACCAACAAGAAATAAAATATTAATAAAAAAAAAAGAAAATATATTTTTGTACTTCATGATTTTTTTGCACTCGTGTCAATAACATTTTTGTGAATTCTTCAAAGGATAGTAATAGATATTATTGTGATGTTTTAGTAACTTTTGATTTCAGCTCCTGTTGGCAGATAATGTTATTTCTTTTTTGTTATTAAAAGTTGTCATGGCTACTTGAAATTCCTCAGAAACAAGTGGCGGGTAGTGGCGTTCAGAGTTTTTCTGGCGTGTGTCTTTTGTGAATTTAATGGTTGTTATAGTATGTATTTCCTTGTGTTGCATTAGTTTTTAAACCGTTTTTATTAAAACAATAAACATTTCTTTGCGTTTTATCTTTTACGTACTCTGTTCTTTTACGTACTTCATTTTAAGGGTGAATAATTTGCAGGTACTTTTTTAAAATAAAATAAAAGCTTGAATTGTATCGGATATTTTTCAGCATGTTGCACTTTCAAGTTCTAGTTTTTAATGACGAAACTGAGCATTTCAATAAAGCGAGTAATGTTGGCCTCTAATTGCTCAATCGTAAAGGAATCAGCCTAGAGCTGCGGTGTCCATTAACACAATTTAATGGTTGTCCAAAAACCTCTAGCAACAATTCCGTGCTCTCCTCTTCTTGACTGTTTCGCAGGATTTTTTTTTTGTTTTAGATAGATTTTTCTATAATAAAATATCACAAAAAAAACTTAAAATAGTGTGAAAGTTGAAATAAAAATGTCTAAAAAAATAACGCTTTACTTATAAACGTATTTCAATGATTTCAAAACCTCTTTGTTGAAGGTTTGAGCACAGGAATTAAAATATTGAAAAATCGGCTTTAGATTTTGTTAAATAAAAAAAATTCTTGTATTCAAGAAATTCATACAAAATCTCTCCAGTAAGCCAAACAATCGTACTTAGCATGAAACCAATTTCTTAAATCCTGTGGCTTACCTGGTTACTGCTATCAGGCCCTTCCAATCGAGTAAATATATATACATTCAGATCAGTTGGAATAAATAACTGCGGCATTTTGTTTCAAGGTTGGCGTTTGTGATTGACTAATTAATGAAATGTAATAACAAATCAAAGAAGAATTGTATGTTCTTTTATTAATTTTTCTTATAAAATTCCAATATGAATATTTCAAATATTTCTTTTCAAGTAAAAATATGTAAGTTTGTAACTGCAGTACACAGAAAAAATTATTCTTCATTATTATTAACATGGACCAACCAAAGAATTTGTAAATTCAGAACAAAAAAAATCTGTACAAATTAAATAAAAAACAAAATTCAGCTAAGAAGGTATCCTGACTTTAATAAATAATTGTGTAACACTTTTTTCATTTTAAAATCAGTAGAAGAACTTGTAAATTCAAATAAATTTATTTACTGAATGCGGGCAGACCTTCAGAGATTTTTGTAAAGCCAGATTACTCATTTTACCGAAATAAACTGGATTTTGTTGTTGTTCTTAGCGTAAATAAGGAGCTCAAACTGAAATAAATCACTCACTGAAATTTAAAGTAAATTTCAAACAAATGTTTGTCAGAATTAATTTTTTTCAGTGTATTTTAATATACACATTTGTGTACACGAATTCTCATACACAAATGCACATACACTTTACAAAGAGTTTGTTATTTTTTTATTTTTGTTGGAAAATTGGAATTCTTGTGCAATCCCAAACCAAGAAAAACAATATTTTCCTTTACGAAGGAGTATACATCAAATAGGTTGACCATTTCTTAATTAAACATTTGTCATAAAGAAAACGAGATGCTTCACCAAAAGTTGATATTTGCTTTAATTAAATGATGGATGATGGGATTTTATTCGTAAATGATGCTAAATATAAAATTCAAAGCAAAACGTTCAGAAAGTGTGAGACGAGTTGAAATAAAACATTAAATGCAGGAGCGTTGCTCAACTTAATTTTAATTATTACAAAAAACAAAATCTAAAATATTTGAAAGTGGGCACGAATTATAAAGTGTTGGGAGGATACAGAATACAAACTACTCTTTCTTTTGGTATTTAAATTAAGAAAAATATCAAAAGTAAAAACAAAGCTTGTGCCCTAATATAAGTAAGTATTGATGTACATAATTCTGTTTATTTGTACCTATTTTATTTTTGTTATTTTGCAAAATATTATCAAGGGTCGGTCGGTCGGTCATGTTGTAAAGAGTAAATAGATTTATGCGTATAATCAGTCAACATTTATGACATTTCAACCACAAAGTTAACTTCAGAGCTTAATTGAGCCTTGATGACTAAACAAAACACACACACACACAACAGCACAGCACATTCACTACATCAAGTAATCCTTAGCAATCAGTGTTGCCATTAAGGTAAATATTCGCATTCTTCAAAAGCAAATTGAGAAAATCTTATAGTGCCTCATGTTCTTCTGACTCCTCTAATCTCAATGTTTTTCAAAACCAGAATACAAACGTTTGTATGAGGGCGCAACGAGCGGGTCAATGATGCCAATACAATAAGAAATAAATGGCAGCATAAAAACATTTTGTTAATGCTTGATTCAAGTAATTGCATCTTTATTTAATTTTTTTCTGTTATAAGAATCATTTCTTTGATACCATGAAATCACATCAGATATGGGAATTCTAATTTTATGCGAATTAGTTAATAACTTTTCGCGACAAACAATTTTGATTAAAATGTTTGCAAATTAAATTGAAATGAATCAAGTATATATTTATCATTAAGAAGAATGTATTTTCTAGGTTTACTTATCACATTTTTAAAAGATTTTTACAAATTAATCTAACAAATAGAATTTTTCCATACCTGGCCTCAATACAACCATTTATGACGTGTAATTATAACACACTTTTGTATGAAAATTGCCAACAAAAAAATACAATACTGTATAATTAGACGATTACACAACACATACGACAATAATATGAGCTTGTGAATTGAACAAATATTTTATTTATCAAATTTTATATGATTATTTTCGAGTAATTAAAATTTGTTATTCCAGTAATTGAAAATACAATTTTCATTGTAAGTTGATTGATTATTTGAATACGCATTTTCAGCAAATAAATGCGTATATTACATTTATTAAATTAAAATATTGTCTTTTTATTTTTGACCACATTGGTAGTTGGTTTAATTAATAAATTATTTAAAACCAATTTCAATTTATAGAACAAAGTTTAATGGTCCATTTATAATGTATAAAAATATGTTTGATAAGACCCTAAATTTTTTAACGATTTTTAAAAATTTTCAATAACTGAAAATATGAGTTTTGGTAATTGAAAGTAAAATTTTTGCTAAAAATTTAAAAATTATATTTGCTGCAAATTTGCAAAACTTGAACTTTTTTTTATATAAAAAGAAAATAATTAAGATTTCAGTCTTTAACGACAAGGCTAAATACTGTGGGAACGAAAATCTTAAATTCAATAAATGAAAACGTCTCATTATAAGTGGAACTCGTAGACCCATTCACGGCATATTTTCGTAGGATGTAACATAAAATATTTGGAATGCTTTTTGACTTGTGCATAAAATATTCTCATAATTACGGCAACACTGCTTCAAATAAGACTTTGAAAAGTTCGTTTGCGGATACGTATGCATTTGCATGAGTGTATATGTGTGTGTGCACATGGAAATATATATATTTATTTATTTGTATACGAATGAACTTATGCTTCTGATTAGTTGAGGAGAGAGAGAAAGGAAATTAAATAGAAATTTTGGGTGGGACAGTAATAAATAAACGAAGGGACGCACAAAGATTAACAATGAATATTTTTCAGAACTTGAAAGATTCATAACATTGTAAAAATCTTAAAAGTGTTTCTTTTTGTAATATTCAAAACATTCAATGCAATAAAAAACGTTTTCTTTCGAATGCGCTGTTTGTTGTTTCAAAGTAATTTTTATCTAAACGAAATGTTGATGCCATTCTTCACACTCACATTTATAATGAACATATTTAAAGAAAATGAATGAGAAACAATATTAGAAACTCTTGATGGATTCTCTTACGCAATTTGTCTTTTTCGTAAATCAAACTTTTTCTGCTTTATTTAAAAAAAACATATTTTTTTTGTTGTTGCTCTTGTATAGTGGTGCATTTTTGCTTTCATTGTGTTTTTTTCTCGTGACTATAAAAGTACATATTTGTGAAACGTAGAATCAAATAAAATTTCTACTCAGAAGAACTAAAAAAATATTTGTTTGAATAAAACATATGCTGGCATTATTTAAGCCAACCAAAAATAAAAGCACATCATACTTACACATGGATAGACATACATACGTACGTACGTACCAACCAACACACTCGCAAAGTGATAAAAACAAAAGAAATTTATAGTGCACTTTCATGTATCGCATTATTCTTATTTAATTCAGTCGTTTGTTGTGTGAATGTGTGTGTGAGTGACTGAACGAATAAATGTCGCTGAAACAAAAAGAGAGTGGCAAGTAACACTAAATAAAGATTGCAAAAAATGAAAATAGATACATTATCAGAGCATTCCAAGTAATTTTTTGTTTGTTTGTGAATATCTTAAAAAAATAAAAAATAAAACATGACGTTGATGGGCACTATTTTCTTGCTTTTCTTTTGCAACCACAAACAGCACAATGAATGTTGCATTTTAAGTATTTAAAGGACGTAAAGGAAATGCTCGCACAACACACATCCTAATCCAATTTTAATGTTTTTAAAATAATACAAAAATCTTTAAATCATAAAATACTTTAGAGAAGCGTTTAAATTCCAAATCCTTTTTGATAAGCTTGTATAATGTTTTTGTCGAAATCGTGACTGTTGATTTATGTATGTTTGCTTCATCCTGTTTTAACAAAAATGATCACAATAAATTGTGCCACTAAAACTTTGAACACTTTTTCTTACAAGTATGTAGTACATACTTACAACTCTACTAAAAAAAACTAAAAGGATTTTAAGATCGAACATACAGGCGACCCATGTAAAAGAATATAATAAATTAATTCTATAAAAAGAACTTGAAGAAAGAAAAACACAATTTTTATTTGTATGGAAAAATTGACAACAGAGAGATTTTTTAAAACTAAAAATGCTCAGGAAAAATTTCCCTATTCCACGTGAAAAAAGAAATACAATACAAACCCCAAATTGGTAAAAACCGGCCCTGGTTTAAAACAGTTTGAGTCAGTCGTTGTCACAAACGTTCGTTGTAACCCATAATACCCTTGACTGTGTCGGGTAAAATAGTTAATTTTATTCGTTTCAAAATTGTTTATAATACTACAGCATTTTCTTTGTGCGTCCAACAAAAAGCTTTTTATTAAAAATATGCTGAGAAAATAAATAAAATCCATGTATTCGCTCCTTAATATCAATGAAATCCTTTTTCAAATGTTTACTATTAAACTCTGACATTAGTATTCAATACGAGTACATGTTGAATACTCGTTCATGTGGTGAGATGGTTCTGTATGTATTCGAGTATTTATGTAATACGTACAAGGATTTGTTAAACTTTTTCAGTATCGAGTATCAACCATGTCACTGGATAATATTCAGCCGTATTTAGTTTAAGTGATTTATGTATGAAGTTTCTGTTTCTTCTTTGACTTTTTTAACGACACAAATGCAAAAACAACTACATGCAATGAATCTTTGAGAGTAACAAACAGTCAACGCCATGGCACGACACATACACGTACAAGATTCGTTATGGCTTATAAAAAAGTTAATAGGTTTGTACGTGTGTTCATTTCTTATTATCTAGAAAAAGAAAACCAAAACGAAGCTTAAGAAAGTATTAAAAATATCAGTTTAAGGGAAAATTGTACGAGTATATCATGGAAATGTTTTGATGAACCTTGATGCACCTGCCTGCGTGTGCAACAAGAAAAAGACGTTGTCAAAAATTTAAGGGTAGCGAGCAATTGTCACATGATCGGTTAAGCTCATGTTTGTATTTTTTAAACTTGTTTTTTTTGTATTTTTATAGTCACGATTTTGTTTATACTCGTCGTTGAAGAAAAATTTCCATTAAATATGACTAAATATTATTTCGATTTATTTTATCAAATAACTGTCAACAATTTTGAACAAAAAAAAAATGAAATGTGTGAAAGAGAAGCAGAGCTAAAACAAACAATACTACCAACAAATGTTACCAAAATTAAAAAAATATTTTCGTTTGCCAGAGGAGGTCTTAATAATTAACACTTTGAAAGTGATTAAAAAGAAGTCATTTGAAAACTGAAAACAGAAAATATAAAAAATTACAGACAGCACTTTTAAAACGAACAACCGAACGAACAGCTTCATTTATTCATTATATTTTTGTTTCTTTGAATCTAAAAATACGAAATAGATTTTATAAATTACATTGAGCAACATTGATCTAGAATCTGTCTGATTTCTGAAAGAAATCAAATTATTTAATTAATAAATTATACTAATTCTTAGATTTAGAAAAATTAACAACGATTTTGATAACGAAAAAAACGAACTTGGTTTTTTATTTAACATTTTGTTTGATTTTTTGATATTTTTTTACAAAAAATAATTGCAATATTTTAAACATTTAAGTTTAATACTTCTGTGATAGTTACCATATCATTTTGCCTTCATAAAATGTTCATACATTTTCCTGCAGAGAATTATTATTATTCTTGAAATCTTTAAATCACTTTTTGATACATTTGTCCTTTGCTTTATGGGTATTTTCATCAATGCCCAATAGATCCTAATTGGATGAAGCTGCGGGCAATTTGGGTGGTGGCCTTATATATTATGGAATGGAACTATGTCACTCCATTGTGTCATTGGCGTATTGAATGGTGTCTAGAGTTGGCCAAAATAGACAACATTGTTTAGTTAAATAATCTGCTTTAGAACTATTTTCCGCGTCAGTATCACCAGGCATACGTTTGGTTCCGGAATCTATTTTTTCCGAGTTGATAATTCTTCCCTTAATCGTCGTTTACATCCCTTGCCTCATCATTGCATCCTGGGAGTCGGATTTTAATGTATTTGGACACAATCCTTTCCCTCGTTTTTTCTTGTACCGGCGAAATTGTTTGGGACAGTAAAATATGTTGAGGCGTATTTCCTTTAAAATGTGTTAATTAGAAGAATGTTGCTTACATGTTATAAAAGGGAGAATCGTCTTTAAAACGTTGCGTTATAAATATTTTTTTTATTAAATATTTGTCATACATTTTGAACCTGAATTGTTAGAGTTTCAAGTTTGTTTAATTAATTCATCAGCAACTGATAGTTCTGGTGGCGATTTTCACATAATGATTTAAACTTTACAAATTTATAATTTCTTCTTTAATGTAATGATTTCCTGTTAAATTTTTGGTTTCTTTGATTTTTTATAGTCTTATTTTTTAAAATAACGTTTTACAATTTTTTAAATTTTGATTGAAGAAAATTTGAAATATCCAAAAATCATTTTCGAGACGCCCAAATTTAATTTTTTTTACTTTTTGTGAAATGAATGTGTGAAAAAAACCTTAATGTCGTAGTAAAAATTTTTTTCCTCATGCCAAAAGCTATCGAAAAATCAGTGGCACAATATCGACAAATTTTTGTCCTTACAAATCGGCCCACCCTAATTAGTTTATATATAAAATGCATTTAATTTTTATTAAATTTTATTAAATAGTTTCTTCAAGCTTTTGGTCAACAAACTAAATATAAATGATTTATTTTACCCAATATTTAAATTTTTGTAATAAAACTGTATATTAATTAAAAACAAAAACGAGTGGGTAAGGAAGTGCAATAGAAAAAATCTTATTAGAAATAAAAAAAAATTATGTTACACTGAAAACAGTCCTCATACAAGATATTAGGGGTATAGAATCAAATGCAGCAATCGCAATTGCACCAGTTTTTAGCAGAAATAGCAAAATGTTAAACCCAAACACACAATTTAACACACATATTTAATATATTTTCTATTCCGCTATTCAATATAATACAATTGGGCGAAGACATAAATCAATTCTGAACGAAATTCGCCCAGAGGTTTAAGGATAATTTGTTTTAACGGTTTATAAAAATAGTTATTTTCTTTGATGTTCGTTCCTATTAATTTTTAATGTTCTTGAAAATGATATTAAAAAATTTCAAAAAATTGTAGGTGGCTATAATTATGCACTGAAGTGTATTAAATATATTCAAACGTAACTTTCTGAACTGTCATTAAAATATACAAAATACACACTTTATTAAGAAAGACATACTTGAAAATTATGTTGTGCAAAGCTAAAAAGTGAAGCAAAAGATACGAATTGTATCGACAAGTAGATACGAATTGGTTATATGGTAATCCCTCGCCACATCAGTTGAAATCTTTAATCTGGATCCACTACTGTATCTTCTATATTTGTATTTCACTTCAGATAACAAAAATGCTCATGTGGCTCTTTGTTTGAAATTTCCCCTTAATATTGTAAAATATGTCCCACTATTATTTAAAAAATAGCCCTACCTGCTCTGGGCCTTTTCTAACGTTTGGGTAACAAAATGTTAAAATTATTTTTTGTACTTTTTGGGTGAGTTCTTTGAAAAAGAACGTAATTCGATTTAGTACTGTTCATACCTCTGCCTCCAGATGGCAGAAAAAACAGTCTTGTACCCAACAACCGTGGAAGTACAGTTTGAGAGTCAACGCAAAGGCGGTTTGTTCATTTGCTAAGTCTTTCTTGCTCTACTTCAACAAGATGTCCATTTATGTGACGGGAAGTTTTTGTGCAGACATAAACCTCATTTGTTCAAGGCTTATGCCGAAACTTGTTTTGTTTTTAATTTTATGTTCAACGATATAATTCTACAGTAGTTTTGATTTAGGTGCCTTTTGGTTAAGAGCGCTTTTGACTTAACTGCATAAAACTAATAATTTCCGTCACTATTCTCTAAACACCCATACAAATTCCTTTTTTAAGTGCGCTTTTTGTACCTGCTCATTTAAGATAAATGCCCAACATTTTCGTCATTTTAAAATTATTTTCATACAAAAAATCAACGTTAGCTGCGTTTTGACTCAACTGCCCAAGAACACTTTTTTCTGTTATTATTATTCCTGAACTTTTTAAAGTGCATTTTGTATACCTGCATATTTATCATACATTTTGGTAGTTTTAATTAAAAATGTCTTCATATAAAAAATCAAAGTCATCTGCAAACATTAAAAAAAATATCGTGGTCACTGTTTCACATAAAAATCCAACTTAAGCCATTTATAATAAAAAAAATGCAACAAGTCACACAAATCGCAAATTGTAATCATTAAAATTCATCTACTTTGTTTACATACATACATTTAAGATAACAGCATTTTTAACTTATGTGCACAAAAAACCGTGTAAAGATGATTGTGCAGCTAAGTCAAAATTACCTTATTATAGATTTTACGTTCACATTAATTATTATGTACCCGCATTTTGTTTTCTAAACGAATAATAAGAAAGCGTATTTATAAATTGTGTAATAAAACCAAACGATTTTTTATTTTTTTATTTGTAAAAATTATCGGCGAAAACGTTTATAAATAAAAATGACAGCTTATTAAAGGTTTAAAATGCGGTAGAACCTCCAATAAATATGTACATATATGAAAATTAATTCATGTTTATAACAGCTTCATAGCGCTGTAGTACGTTTATAAATACTATTTATGCGATTTTATGTTCATATTTGTTATATTTTGAAGAGAGAAAGACACGAGTTAATGTCATTTAATGGCATATGTACTTACATATATATTCATTTAGAAGATAAATGATAGAAAAAACGGGTACCAAACGAGATGCTTTTTCTTAAGAATGGATTTCGTATGTAATAATTATTTTGGATAATTATTAACGATAAATATGATGAAAAATTGTCTTTAAGCGTTAGAAAATGAATATTTCTCACTTATAATTATTTCGAATCAATGATAAAAAATCAATGACTACAATAATTACGTGCAACATATTTATGTGGGTATCGATGTTTTTTTTTTTCGTTACAAAACAAATTAAAATCAACTTTCATAATTCTTAAAAAGTGCCAATAGCTGGAAAATTGGCAAAACTATTATTTTGGGTCCTGGTTTTTATTTATTAATGCATCTTCCTTTCATTTCATTATGTGGTAAAATAAATTTATCTGTCCTTTAGGCAATGAAATTAGCATAAAAGCATAAATACGAGTATGTAAAAATTGTTTCAAAATTGGGTCCGCCCACTCTTTTAAGGACAACAATTGAAAATCAAAATTTGTTGTAACAATCTTTAATGATGATGTTAACAAATTGAATTGAGGGTGACAAAAAAATGCCATTGATTGTTACCTCTTGATAAACTTTTCACTTTTTCAATTACAATTATGGAATGATTTTTTTGATTAAATTTAGTAAGAAAAATATGAAAAATGGGAGTTAACCACTCACAAATGTTGCAAAAAATATTTATAGAACATTTGTTTTCATTTTATTTCAAATAATTACTTTTATTGCATTTTACTTTCTGACATCTTTCAATATTAGAACAATAATAAAATGAATGAAAATTTAATGACTGAAATACTCCACTTGTTGTAAATATTCTACAAAATTCAGACATTTCTAAATTTACAAGATAATTTTCGGTAGACTGACAACATGTCTCTGCCGTATATTAACTCTCCAAAATTCAAATAAAATTTATCCAAAAATAATTTCTAAATTAAGAAGAACTCAAGCCATAAAATTTTCATTTCAATATATACCTAAACAGTTCAACAATTACGTATAAATATTAATTTCCAAAATCACGTTTCCTGAACTACGATGGTCTTGAATATGGAGGCATCTGATACCAATATATTGGCGATATATTTTCTGTGGATGCAACGATACTCTTCAAATTTCGAAATCCATACATTTTAAGTCTCTTTTTATGAATAGGCGTAAACAGTAGACTCATGTCCTTTACTTGCAAGAGCAGAGCATAAAAGCAAAAAATAAAAATTGTAGAATTATAAAAAGCTGATTTTTTCCAAAAATTAAAACGGCATTTAAATTGCAAAAGTTAATAAATCTGCTATCGTTTTTTAAGCGCTTACTTGTCAAATTTTAGAAAAAAAAGGTATTTATTTTAAAATAATCTGTTATCAGTTGGGCCTTTCATATATGAAAAACAAAGTCTTCAAATATCACATTTAGATCGACTGTCTGAAACTGTTGCTGACATGGTACATCTTGTACAAGTTGCAGCAATCCTCGTGCTGCTGGGAGATCCTGGGAAACATAATTTGAAAGCCCGAGAAGGATAAGTCCCTGCTTTGGTTTTGAAATGAGTTCTGTTGGATGTGAGATACTATTTTCCACTGCGGGATCTCTTTCAAGCAGACTTGCGAAATGTTTTTATCTGCCAAATTCTAGAGCACTTTGCTTTTTAAATAAAATTTTTATTTATATCGTTTTTCTGTGCTAATAATCTTTTAGGCTGTAATTTTGCTGTAATTTTTTTTTTGTAATTAAAATAGCTCTACTTGTCTTTTATTTATTTTACCTTCACTGCGCATAAGCCCGGTATCGTATCGGCAAAACGATGCATCAAAGATTCAAAGTTCTTATGACATTTTTAGGTAAATGTTGAAAAAAATTTCAAACAATTTTATGCAGTTTCAAACAGAAATCCTTTTTATTCCCTAAAAGAGAAAAACTATTTTAAGACATACGCGGTTATTCATGAAAACCACTGAATTGCGATTTGAAAAATTCTACATTAATACTTTTATTATTAATGCGCCATCGAAAGAAGTTGATACATTTCTTAAGGAAAACAGGGCGTTTTGTTTGTGTAAATATCCTGCCAATTACATGAGAGTGATATGTTTGTTTCCTCTTAAGACACATATTTCTTCACTCACGTCCTTTCAAAATACAAGCTGTAAAAATTCTGCAAGGAAGCAAAAAAAAATAAAAATAATAATAAAAGCCGGCAGAAAATATGTTACGCCTTTAAGCCGCTAATGATCACTCAAATCATACAACGAAATACTTTAAAAGAAAACCACAAACAAAAGCAACAATATCGAAAACCTTTACTCGAAACAAAGGACACATGCGGTGATAAGGATCTTGTTACTTACTTTTTTCATTTACAATCACAACCACAAAGATTTAGACGAACAAATGAAAACATTAGCATTGACAAGAACTCATATATAATGATCTTTTTAATGTGTTGTACGTGTAAATAATTCGGTGTCTCACAGGCTGCATTGATCCATTTGTTTTTTTTTTTTTTTGTTGTTCATTTAATCCCACTCTACTTTATCACATTCTCTTCAACGCCATTGTCTGATGATGGTTTAATGAGTAAATGAATGCGGATGGATTTTGTTTTTTCATCTTGTGTTCTACGAGTATGAATAAAATTGTGTTAATTTTTCAACTGATTTTACATTTTGCAAACCTTTAAAGCGGATTAGTATTGGAACACGGCATGAACATTTATTTGTTTTGAAGAGCGGGTGTTTGCTCTGCGGGAGCTTGTGAGTGGTTTTATTGCTAACAATCGTTGTTTTTAATTCTCATCAGATTTACCGAATTTACTTTAAAATGTAAAATTATGTGTGAAAATCCGACCGTCAAGCTGTGTTTTATCATAATTAAATTACTCAAATTAACACAAATATGTGTGTAATTACAATAAGGGAATTAAGATTTCAATAAGAATAAACGAACGAACTTAAGAAAGAATACAAGTACGTGCAAGAATAAAAACGATAAGTAGAATTAAAATAAATTTATTTTTTATTTATTTATTTGACTACCGGGAGGTGTTATGCGAAATACGAGTATATTCACAAATAAAAATGAAAAATGTATTGTAATCCTTGTATACTTTAATTAAATTGGATTATGAGATTTTCAGGAAAATTTCCCTGCCTCATGGAGCAGCACTCTTGGAACCATCCTACCAAAGCACAGGTCTCTTAGTATCAGTTTATTCTAACATCTTGCCGCATGCCTGAAAACACATTTGAAATACAAATTGATTAAATACTGACAAGCGTCATCAGCTTTCAAGAGTCTAGAAGACACAGGCGATATTAAAAAAATAAATTCGATTTATTAACAAATATATTAAAAGTGTAAAAATCAAATTCATTCAATATACCTGGCAAATGAAGGAAACTCGTATCCTTTATTTGTTTTTATTACATTTTATTCAATAAGAAAAGAAGGTGAAAAACAATGTTTGCATCCATTTCGTTTAAGCCAAAATGTTTAAGGATATTGAAATTCTTTTAAGCACTATTTACAACAACATCGTCGTCAACGAAATATTTTCAAACAAATTTCCATTTAAATTCTCTGCATTATTTCCTAAGTTGGAATGAAATACTGAAAAGGGTTTACATTTCCCTTAAATCGTTTCCTGCAGTCAATGTTAGGAGTGTTGGATGACGATGATGATGCTCGACTTTGTGGTAGTAACCAATGGCAAACGAAATTTTCCCATTTTTCGAAATTATAAAAACTAATTATTTATTCAGAAGTAAATAAGTTTGGCAATTTCGCAGAAATAATTGTTAGCAAGAAATATGATTACTTTGGACAACAAACAAACTTCAGCTTAAAAAAACAAAAACAAACTGAAGCGTCAAAATATAATAAGAAAGTGCAATTGCAAGGACTTAACAGGATATTAATGAAAAATTATTTTTGAAAGAGTTATCAAAAGCAATTATCTCAATTAATATTAAATGACTAAAAAGGATATTTGCGAAATAATTTTTATGTTAACAATGAAATGATTACAATTAATTGCAAGCAAACATCGTTATACACGAAATGACTTTTGCAACGAAATACCCATTTATGCACTCATTTTTAGCATCAGCTAATTTGATTCTAAATTGCAGAGCAACAAAAACAGTAGCGCGGAACATGAAAAACATTATTTTTTTTGCACAGCGGGTGTAGTTGTTTATATTTCTAAATGTTTGTGTGTAATCCAACACAAGCCTAAAATAAATAGATTGACTATAAAACGGAAACGGAAACTGCATTAGACATAATTTACTTTAATGTCGTCATCCTACAAGAAAAAAAAACTAAACATACATACACACACATAGTTAGTTAGTGAGACAATTACAACTCTCTCTGTGTAAGAGACAAATATCGTGTCCTGCTGTGACAGTATTCACATGACCGACATCTGTCATACAACGATTCCTAAATGTCGTAAGCTTAAATGCAAAATTATGTTTTTAACAAAAACCATTTTCAAATTTTCTGGTTAAAACTCGTTAAAAAGAAAAAAACGAATTTACTAAAACGCAAAACAAAAAAAATTCGTGAATTTTGTTTTCTTTTATGGGACTATTACATGCATTGTAATGTTCCATTTCAGCCAACGATATATAGAATCAGTACAATTGAATCGAGTCGTATTAAATTAAGTTTTGAAAAGTACGGGTGTACGCTGTTGTAAAAAGCAACATTTTTATTTACGTAATTGTAGGTTTATTTTTGATTGTAATATTTTGATTTGTTCTTGATGGTCCCCTTCCAAAAAAAAAAACAAGAAATCGTTGACGCGTGGGGTTGAAGTTCGTTAATATTATAAACAAAGTAATTTGATTTATTTTTAAGAACTTGGCAAATGCAACGTTCATATTCATAAAGGTGTTGACACTAAAATCCTCAGGCTAAAACGCCGCATGTAATAAATGTACTCGATGCAATCTTAAATTTACTGTTTTAAATTCCAATTAAACCATCTCAATATGTATGAAGTGCAAGGAGCACAAAAATCCTCAGACGCTTTCAAATTTCTATTCCAACACATTCAAATAATTCAATTAGTTGTAGTACTCGTTGTTGTTGTTGTTGTTGTTGTTGCTGTTGTTGTCGTTCATTAAACATGTAAATTGTTTTTTTTTAACATTCACAAACATTCATTGCTAATGTCGTCTTTAATTTGAGTGTTTTGATTATTATGCCATTGACAATTTGCCAAAAAAAAGTGAATTTTAATTAAATAAAAACCCTTTTTAATTATTCAGTGTATTCATGTGCACATACATACGCACACACATACACAAACTAGTTCAACGCACATACATACATACATAGATAGATTTGTATAGCAATAGAAATGAATATGAATCAATCACTTGGCGCCATTTTAGTTTCACCCCCAGAGATTGTTTTCACATGATTGAAAATATTGATTTGAATTTAAGTAAATAAAACGATGTGTTCACATTAGAGTTTTCAAATTTCCGACTGTTTCTGATTCTCGGGAAACGGAAAAAACTGTTTCTTTCCGGGATACCCGAGAACTCCCGAAATTTAACTTGACTTTAAAATGTTTTTTTTATGAAAACAAAGCAAAAAATGAATATCCCAGTAACTGAGAGTTTATATGTTTAATATAAAAATAACATAAAAGGGAATTAATTAAGAAACAAGACCGATTAATAAAGTCTATGAATATTCGAACTGAAACACCGTTCATAAAATAGAGATAATAATTTTTTTAATGGTGCTTGACAGCGCGACTCACAGCGAATTGGCACAAAGTCACCAATTAATCGGCCTCGTTCAGAAATAAATATCTACACATTTTAATAAAGTCTTTAATACAATAAAGTGATATTTCGCAACCTCTAACGCAGTAATTGTCTAAGCTGACAGTTTTGATAACAAGGGTCGCGTTCATAAGACGTAGCTGTTGAGCTCAACTGTTGAGCTCAACTGTTGAGCCCAACAGTTACGTCTTAGAAACGGCTTGATGAATAATTGGATAATGAACAGCTGATTAATGTAAATAAAAATGCTGCAAAAGAAATAATTTAAATTTGCTAAATTAATTAGTTTGGCTTATACTTAAAAGTATGCAAAACACAGAATTTGCAATGAAGTTTTTCTTGGCAGGAATTTTCCATTTTTATTGTAAAACCTGCACCATAAATTTAATATTCACAACATAAAAATGCACAGAAAAATACTCCAATAAAATGATAAACTTGCGCCGATAGCATTTATATTTCAAAGCTAAGCCGCCACTATGTTCGAAAAATCTTTGAACCTTATATTGAACCAATTATGTAATTAATATAAATAGACACCATAACAAACCGAAGTACATTTAATGAAATTTGTATTATAATTTCATTTCTTTATTTTCGTTACTTTATCGCATTTGTAATGCAAAATTTAACAAATTAATTTGTAGTCGCCACCAAACAAAACGGCGTTGCATTGGAATGTAAAAGCGCATAACTCTCTTGATCAGCTGTGGAGCTAAACACAACATGTTGACTAAATGTAACAAACAAAATTTATGATGGAAAAAATGGCAGCAAACTGTTGTGTGGAGCCGAACTACTCAACTCTGCGTTTCTAAGACAAACACTCAACGGTTGCGCAACAGTTACGTCTTATGAACGAGACCAATATTTGCAGAAATTAAAAAAACCTGTTCGCTTTTTATATTTTTACATGTAAAAGTGTGTTCTAAAACCAACATGGTTACATTTCCTATCACACGTCGATTTCCTGGGAACCAGCGGCAAATTGCTTTATTTCTTAGAAATTGTTTCCCGGCGCTTTGTGGGTACAAAACCCAAGCACACATGGACAAAAATCCAACCCTTTTGACATTTTGAAAATGAAAATGGCCCGCACCTATAAATATGGAAGTATGTAAATACATTTAGTTACTTGATCCTTTTACGCATCCGCGTTAAAAATTTAAAGTGGATCTACAGGAATGACTGCTTAGCAGAGGAGCTCGTCGTATTTTCACGGCTCTTCTTTTGCTCTGCTTGCGAAACATTGTGGTTTCTGGTACCACAAGATTATTAGAGGAAACTCGGCAATTAGAAAAAAATGTTTTTTTCTCCAACTATTTTTGTAGAAAGCTTTGCTTCTTCCGGTCAAGCGATCACATAAAAACGTTTCAATTTCGTACATAGAATGCATGTTTTTATTAAATGAAATGAAAGTTTCGTATGAGAATTTCTACTGAAAACAACAAAAAAATATAATAATTTATTTTTATTTTCATTTCATTAAAACTGCAAATGTATGCATCAGTTATATTCTTTATTTGCCAACTAATACATTTTGTTTTGAGCAAGTGTTAGTAATTTAATTTAAATTGTTTTCTCACTCTGTGATTCTTTTGTTTGTGTTTGTGCTAAACTGAGATTTATGGATTTGTTTAGTTGGGTTTTGCTTTTAATTAATTTCAAAATTGTTTAATTACAATTTAATTTATAACGTTTTTGGTCGTATGCGTGGTTTCGAAAATTCACGAATTCACAAGGACATGCAATATTTTATTAAACAAAATCTGCACAAATTTAACTTATTTTTGAACAAACTCCAAATGTGATTTTTTTTCTTGAAATCGATTTGATACCATCAACTGTTAAATCTGCACTCCTAGATTTTAAGACGATGTCAGGCTTTTGCTCCTTAGATTGAATTATTTTTTAAGAAACTTCTCTACAACCAATCATCCTTTCATATTTGCTTCCTCCATTTTGAAAGTGACTATCAGTTGTTAGGAATATGAACTATTTGACTGAATTATTACTTCTTTATATCGTTTTCTTATAACATTAACAAAAAAGTTTTTCAAACTACCATACGGCGCGCCGCCGCGGCGTCGAAAAGCAAAATTGTGTTCGATTGAAAATTCGTTGCACAACGAAATTTCCCAAAGTCCTGTCAACTCATAATACGAATTAGACATCCGATTCTCGATGTTTAATAGAGAGCGAAGATCGATCATCGAATGGAACTCATAATAAGGGCCAAATCTAGATGAAGATGAAACAAAAGATACTTACACAAGTACTCGTAGGTATTAATCAAATCAAATTTGTTACTTAAATAAAAAGTAAACATATTATGCATAAAAGTAGAATACGATATCACAACATACCATCTTTAATATGGCCTAAACTATTTTTTTTGTAATAAAATTCCATTAAAACTAGTAATATGTATCTGCGTGTGTGTATGTACCAAGAAATTTATGTTTCTAAAGGAATTAGATTATCGCAACTTAACTCCGCGATTTCAATTTTAATTGCTTTTAGCTTTTCTATGTCAGGCTCCTTTTGTGCTGTTTTTTTAATATTTCAAAGATTTTATAATTCTGCTATAAATCCATTTTGCCATAATAGCCATAACAAAACGATCAATTAGTTATCTTTTTAGACTTGAAAGTAATGCACATAATATATATTTATTAAGGTAAACAATAAAATAGTAAATACAAAGAAAACTACAAAGGAAATAATTGATTAACGAATTAAATAACTAATCTTATCATAAAACTTTATACAAACTCAACTCATTCACACACCCATTTATGAAAACTTTTAATATTCGGAGACCAAAATCATGTCATGACAAAGAAGATGCCAATGAAAAAAGATAGATCTTCATCAGTGTTCACTACTTGCTGCAAATAGTCTGCAGAAAGAAAATTGAAGAAAATTTCATTTAAGTGTATCGTCTTTTGTGAACATCTTTCAAACCACTACCACATACGTAATATCTTGGCATGTACATTTCAGTAAGGAAGTTTTCTGTGTGAGTGAGATTGTTCCATACCATACCATCTACACACATCCATATTTATATACACATACACACATAAAAGAATGTATGTGTGTAGATGCAAGAAGCTGTGTGTTTCTTCATCTTTTATGATTGAATTCTACTCCTTCAAGGTTTTTGTCAGATTTAATAACAATTTATTCTTCGAAGAATGTCTAGGAGTGCATAAGAAAGTTTGTCTGTCTGCTTTCCTTTTATTTTTTATTTTTGTATTGTACAAACACATGCATATGTACATAAGTAAAAGACGATTTGTATGAACAAGTGAATAGAAAATTAAATTGAATAACTGGGAAAACGAGCGAATGATGAAATTAAGTGAATGTCTTTAGCACTGAATTTTGATTTAGTTACATTTACAAAGTAGAATAATGAATTATATGAAGGAGTTACTTGCTATACAAACCAATCAAATAATTAAATGATTGTATACGTAGATGTTCATGTGTTTTTGTGTGTGTGTGTGATTTTGGCAGCGACTTGTGTTTGTTTTTAAAATTTGCTACTCTTTTTTTAATAGTTTTTAATTCATTTAAATTGTTTTTTTGTTTTTTGTTAATTAACAAATAAATAAGTATGAATTGATGTTTTGTGCATTCATTGTTTTTTTAGCACTTGTTAATCATATGTATTGATAATAATTATGTGTTTTATTAAATAATTTTTACTAATTAAAATTATTATTTACTAAAAAATTATACGTGCAAAAAAGAGTGCATAACAAAGGTTGAAAAATAAGTGTTTTTTTAATAATTAAAATGATTATTTACTTACATTTTAATTAAGTCACAACCAACAACAATAAAAAAACACATACAAAATGGTTTTTAATTAAAAAATAATTATTCACTTGTACGAACAACATACGCAAGCACACGTACATACATACTACACCTTCACTTCATCAAGCAAATGCATCATACGCGTATGATACAAATGTTATTGAAAAAAAAAGAACAGCAGGGATGGAAAGTCAACTAAGAAGAACTTTGTACTAAACAATTTAAGTTAATTCTTTCTTCGCACTGGGATCTGCAAATATAATAAAATGATTGTATTGAAATATATATAAAAAAATTCTCTTCAATATATTAATAACAAATTTTGTTTCCACAGAACTAATTTTTTTTAATTTTGATAAATAATTTAAATGATAAAGTTTATCTAAGTACATCATAAAACGTTATTTACTCGTATTAGTAATATGGGGGCGTTACAAAATAAATTAAAACTTTTACTATTTAAAGGTACACCCAGAATATTTTTTAGTAACTCATTGTAGTTGATTTAAAAAGTGTCGCTACACCATGTCATCAGCGTGCTTTGTTCGATTTTACCACTTTCGACGGTGTTACTAGTGATTAGGAATATTTAACGAATTGGAATACGAAAAGTGCAACTTATTCATTTCTCACAGTACTGATCCGTTCTGCTAGTCTGATGAATAAATTGTTCCAAAAAAAGTACTCTCTGAATAAAATAACGAATTTATCCAAAACAATTTCTTAAAAATTAAGAGGAAATGGGTAAACTCAGTATTTTAAATTTTTTATTCGCACTTTTTCCCAAAATTAATGTTTTACATATTTAGTAAAACATTAATAATTTTGTTAAAAACAAATTAAAATTGATTATTGAGGGGTATAGCTTGTTCATATGCGCATTTTACTGTTGCTAATGCAGATCATCAGGGAACTTCACCCAAATATTTCTTAGAACAACTAGAGATATTATATTAAACTTCCATTAAAATAAATGAAAAGTTTAAACAATATCAAAGTTTTAAAAATAACTCAATAATCAACCAATTGTTTCAGATTTGAACTCAAGCCAAAAATTCATTTCAATATTTATTTTATTTATAAAATTATATAGTCTAATATTCCTTAATGGCCTTTAAAAATACGTTAATATTTAAAGAGCCTGAAAATTTATAAATCCTAATTTGTTTGTGTAAAAGTTATTCCCAGGAAGTCGAAAATAGTTCATCAATATTAATATGTTTCATCCTATTAAAATGATTTAAGAAAATTTTCTGAAAATGAATTTCATATTATATTCTTGTAAATGCAAATTGATATATGAAATATCAGATCGTATTAACTTTTCCATCTGTGCAATGTAAATATTTTAAGTGACACGAAATTAAAAAATAAATACAAACCCATCATTAAATTAATTATTTCATTATAAGAAATTTCAAAAATGGTTGCAGAGTTACAAATGTAGTAAACAGACAGGAATTGTGTGTCTAAATGGATGTTTTCATACTGATCAAAATAATGACAAGAGTTTTAATTAAAATTTAAAGCTGGGTGCTGCTAGTAAGCAACCGAATAACTAGTTAATAGCTCTATTAATGCATTTGGAATGGGGACAAATTATAGCTACGACTCATCTGCAGAGTTACATACTTGACATTGACTGACATTTCTTCCAGTAAGTAAAGTTTATGCTGGGCAAGTGAGATATTTTATAATATGTTCAACATATACATACACAATATGGAGAATAATACAGTTTTAAAATTTAAAACTGTTCAAATTAAAGGATCTTGCACATGAGTCCTTTATAATTTTAAAACGCATTAACAACACATTTCTACATAAACACTTATTACGTTAAATTTAATTCAACAATGAATTCTGAGATCACTGTTAAATGAATTAACAACATTAGCATAAGCATTCGATTCTAGGATGCATTCGAGCATAATAAATAAAATCCATTTTCATATTTACATACATATGTGTGTGTATGTCTGTAGTATGTGTGTATGTATTTGCATTGAGTATGCCACGATTCATGTAGTGTTGATGTTGCAGCACTCTTTGTGTCAATTCTCTTTATAAGCACACCTTGGCACATTTCCTTTTTCAATTAAATGCCACCATTTTCCATTAATGAATTTGCATACATATTCGTGCAAATGTGCTGTGAACTGGCTGCGGCAGAGAGGAAGGTGCTCGTTAAAGAGAAACAAGAAGAAGAAGAATACCAAATAACAAACATGTCATATACCACATTGCATCATACCATGCCGCACCACACATCCTTGTTATTGAGTATTTCTATAATAAAATTAAATTAGAAGACCAGAAAATTAAATCATCAAAGCACGATGACAACAACGGCCGCACACAAATGCATATATGTACACACACACACAGCCATGCATATAAAAATATATGAACGTACATACATATGTAATTGATTTATGTATATACACAGGATTTGAACGAATAAATAAATGTAACTTGAAAAATAAATGCTGATGTGGAGCCTTAGGTGACCAGCAGAGAGGGGTTGGGCTAAGAAGAGGCAGTTTCAACCGAAATGTGTAGACGTGGAGTGGCTTCTCAGTTAAATGGCTGCTTTTTTGTAGATATTAAATTAAAAAGTTGTCTTTTCCTCTCACTCCATGTTACTTCTCTTCATTTAACAAGCAATTTGGAAGAAGGAAAAAAAACAATCTTCCTCCTCCATAACTCATTCATTCATACATAAATACATATGTACGTACGTACGTAATACATTTAGTTTTTATGTAATATTTATTAAGTGCTCCAAACATTTTGCATATTCAATATTAAAAGTATAACAACACAACAATAACTGCAAAAAAAAAACATGAAAACAAAACATTGGCGTAGAAAGAACATTCACGAGGAGAGATCGTCTGCCCCCTTGATTTTCTTGGAAATTTTACTGTCGGTATGTAACAGATTGAGTTAATCAAAAAAAAAATTACACTGCTATTGGTAAATCTTTGAAAACAATTACCTAAAAAAAGCAGCTACGCTTATGACTGATTAAAGACCAATTGACTGACCGGCCAACCAACCAGCCAAACTGCAGACCATTCAGAGGGGGTGTTACGGCAACTACATACATGCTCTGCCTGAGAAAGCATACTTGCATTCATCATGAAATAAAAAACAAATTTTTCCTTTTTGTTTTCGTTCTCGTTAATGTTGTCGTTTTTTTCTGTATTCAAATTGAATAAAGACTGGACACATCCTTAATGTGGTTGTTGTGACTGACCATGTATCTCACATGTTGTAGGAATATGACATCCATGTTGTTCGTTTGTTTGTATGCATAACAGCAGAAATGAGTTGAGTTCAGTCAGGTTGAATGGTTTGGGCACATCAATGGAATGCACGATGCCATGTTGTGATTGGATTGGGTCTGTGGGACATCATAAATTAAATTCTTCATCAACTCAAATACTCATTAAAAACCAATAAAGCTGTAAAGAGAGCATTAACTTTAATGAAAAAGTGTGGTTAACATAAAAAAAAACTCAAGCCCCATTACAAACACGAACCCAAAAATTCAACAAATGCACCCATACTATGATAACTTTTATAAAGGTGCATACGTTCCTAAACTGTTGTACGCAGAAGCTCTCTTTTGCTCTTCCATTCACCAACATGAAGTAGGTATGAGACCAACTCGTTTTAACTCCACCCCATTCACCGCATTCATCTTCAAAAGATATACATGCACACATACGTACATATAAGGGGAAATTTATTTATCGTTTGAATTCGGGGTAATTTCATTATAAGTTTAACCTCAAAGTTTATATTTCAATTAAGTCTTGTATGTATTTTTTGTTGTTGTTATTTTTTGCTTGCCATCCGTTTAAATATACAGAATTAACAAGTAACAAACTGTTGCTTAAACTAAATGATGAATCTCTCGAACATCAATTAATTTTAATTTTTAGCAGCTACTGATACAACGACACGGCATTCAAAGAACCAATTAATATGTATTAAGTATGCAAAATAAAAGGATGTAGATGAAGACATCATTGCGATGTAATCTCGGGTCAAATAAACTTAAACCCGATTTCATGGAATAAAACTACATCCCTCCAACAAATTTTTCCCCACCGTCCGGTTAACCAATCGACCATACTTAACAATTCCAATTAAATATTAATTAATTCAGCTACACACTCGTTCCCCGAATTTATAATGCATGTGTGCTTTTCCAAACAAACTACATACCGTTTGCATTACTTTACAGTAGTTATATAACTACTTTCTACTAAATAAACAAATTATACACAAATGGTTTTCTGTGCGATTTTTTAAATAGTGTGTGTGTTCGTGAGAACAAGTTTTAATCGCGTAATAAAATTGATGAGCAATAGACCAGTGAGTAAAACGCTTGCCATCAAATGCAACAAATCTTTCAAAAGCACGAGTTCAATACTGACGTTAGACATTCTTATTATGTTGTGTGTATTCAGTGACTTCTAAGTAATGAAAATTTTAGGTCGTTATTTTTAATCCGACGTTGTAAGTACTTTCCTTAAATGACATCACTCAGTTAAAACGTCAAAGTGGAAGTAATGTAATTGATATGATTCTTACTTTTTCTTCTTTGAACTTTCATTAATATTCACACAAGTCATGTCATGTGACATTTGTTTGCAAATACCTTTAGGATTAAAATTACGAATGAGAGAGCAAAGCGAATTGCATCTGAGTACTCGTTTCTGACTCGTCTAAACGCAGACTTTGTAATTTAACCTATTTCTATGTCATCAAGTTTTTCGCTGGGTACATCGAAGCTGTTTGTTTATTTTCAGCATCCTACTGATACCCAAACAAAGATTGTAGATAAACATCCATATTTTATTTTAATATATCGACATGTAACCCGACTTTCGCATAATTATTTGGAACTGGAGACTGAAAACGAGAAATATCTATTATTTGAAGGGGTTTATATCAGGATATTTCACAGGATGTTTAATGGTCTGTTGTTTGTATTTTTGGGTCGTATGCTCGAGCCCTTCTGATATACTTCCAGTCATGATAGAAAATGTATTTTTGTGCATTTTAAGGGAACACAAAACTTTTTGGAATAGAATTAGACAGAGTATATTTTTTCTATAATTTTTAGTCCAGACATGGTAAAAAAACAAAAATTTTAAATATCGAAAACTTTCATTATGATCAAGATACAAAATACATACAACATAGATATTTAGTTTTTATTGTGCTTTGTGGATTCAATCACTTCCAAATGTTGATATTTTTAAGCCATTATTTTTAAGCGAAGGTGATAAGTACTTGTCACCAATGGCATCACAATGTTAAAGTGGTGAGTTAAAATGCCACAGTGAAAGTACTGAAAATTGTGTTCTTCATTTGTTTATTATCATTTTAAATAGGCATGTATTACAAAGAGAGGTCCTGAAAAAAGTTTAAATTTGTCGAGAGTCTAATAATAAAAATATGTGGGAAATATGTTTCATACATAAAAAGATTTTATAAAAATATTTATAGTGAAATTGAAACACAGATTACATAAAAGTTGGATGCAAGTGCGTGATATGTATGTACATACTTTAATACACCAACCAAATGGAGAGGCACAAACTGTCTACTGTATTGTCCACCATCGAACATTTTTATGTCATAATATGAATTGTAATAAACATTCTCTAAATATTTTTTATTTTATTATTTAAAAATCTAATCTAATCTAAACCATAAAAGGTTTTAGCAATTACTTGGTTTTTCTTTCATACTCGTATTGACTGAAGGCAAAGGTATTTCAATATATTATGAAATAATATCCTGTCAAGCTAAAAAAAAGGAAAAGATATCAGTATTTCCTTAAATCATTCATTTTTTCGTTTGTTTTTATAGACATACCGGAAAAACCAATATGGCTGCATATAAAAAGGAAACCATATTACAAAAGGGAGAAAAGTAATAAACCAATAAGAAACACAACAACAAAAAATATACTGTACCAAACAGGGATATACATACATACATATATTTGTTATGAGAAGAAGCGTATTGCGTTTTAATGTTTCAATCAAATAATAAAACAATAAACTGCAACAGTAGGTGACATCATCTTTCAGTCGGAAATGGAAAAACCAAGTGTCTCTTATAGAAAATATAAAAAAAACTTCAAGATTTGGATCCACTTTCATAAATAAATTATGTGCATTGGACTCTAATGATTAGAACGACTCGCATTCTATGAAGATGGAAAACGTGCTTTGTTACACCTTTCGAATTAAAGATTACTTTGATTTATGAGGATTCCCAAAACATTTTGTGAATCTAGTGATTACCGCTCGTGACCTGAGCCGTGTCTAAAAGTGGTTAATTTTTTTTGGCATATTTTCGCATTATCTACAAAACAGCATATATAAAATGGTACATAATTTGAGCAGTCTTTTCTTAAACTTTTTTCCATGAGTCGCTCTAATGTACGTTCATCCAAATTTACATTAATTGTTGTTGTACGGTAAAGTTTTTAAATTTTAAAGTCGAACTTCATGTTAAATGATATGATATTTGAAATATAATTAATTTGACCTGGGAAACATACCATTATCACCAAAAAGAGGACTTTATTCTCAAATTGGGAAATGGGTTTATTCTCTATTTATTTCAATGTACTTTTCCATGCTGTAAGCGCGACATGACACACACTTAAAAGTCTTCAGAAATTTTTAGAAAAATTTTTGTTGCTTTTCTTAAAAGTTATTGCAGCCAATTTCGTTTTTGGGTTTGAATAAAAATTACGAAACAACAAATTCTCAAGTATTTTTCTTAAATTATAACTCGTATAAAATAATAAAAAAGCAAACATTTTAATTTAAGGATTCCTCATCATATTTCAAGCTCTTGATCTGGTGTTAGTTGGGAAATTGCCTGATATAAATAAATATTTGTTAGAATTCATTTGTGTTTAGTTATATAAAATATTCATATTTAAGTTAAATAAATTATTAATTTAATTTAAAATGTGATTGCAATCCACCATAGACGTGGAAACATCATTTTCCATTTTGAGTTTTAAAGTGTCACTGCATTTTTGTTATACGGATGCAAAACCCCATCACTGTATTTAATTAATTTTTGGTTATCAGTAGTCAGATTATTTAGGCTCTAAAGTAAACCTGATTATACTTAAATTAGGAAAAATAATGATTTGCAAATTCATATAATTTTACTCAATCAGTTTTCAAAATTACGATAATACATTTTGTGGTATGAGAACACTCGTATGGGTACTTCAACTCAAGCAGAATTAATATCTAACACTATCTAAAATAGTACAATCAATAGGAAGGCTGTTGAGAATATAAAAGGTTTTCACGCTATTTTCTACTTTCGGTAGAATAAAAGCTGCTTAGCTCAGTTAGCAGCACGCGTTAATACAAAGAACAAACACATTTGAACAATTGCTACAAAGATCATTGTTTGTCAAAAAATACAATGCCACACAATGAAAGGACTTGCAACAACCTCTTCAGCTCTCTCTCTCTCTCTCTCGCTCTCTTAAAGGATATTTCATTTGTGACATATTTTGAGCTTAAAACAACAAAATACTCTCACAGTACAGAGGAAATAAAATCAAACTCCGCCTTATTTGTTTTGCTGTGAATGTTTTGAGGTAAAAATAATCAACATTCCCAACCGGCCTCTTTTCTTCCATTTATTAAACAACCACCAGAACAAGTTTCCAATTTGAATTTGTGTATTAACATTTCCCCAGCCGCAAAGTTTGTTTGGAAGAATAAAACGATTTTTGTATTGTTGTGCTGTTGTTGTTGTATTACGTTGTTGTTACGTGTTGGCTTCTGTGCTAGAATTTTTTGGATTTCGTATTTATTGCTACCTTTGCTGTAAGACAGAAGGTACGTTTCGTGCTGTGGCGCTTCAAAATAAACGGATTAAACGCGATGCAATTAAACAAAGTTTACAATAAATGGCAAATACTTTGTGAAATAATTTATTGAACCCATTTAACAAGTTGAATTGGTAGTCATATTAAATTTCGAAAAAAGGAATATGCCAAGTGACGAATTGTTAGCAAAAGAAAAAGAAAAATACCCATCCATCAGAAATAGCTTTAAAGCTTTGCAAGCTTTTATTTATGAAATACTCACACATGAATTTAAAACAAGAATAAATTAAAAATCGTTTTAGCTAAATAAAGTGTTTTTACTGTGATTTAAATAAAAAATGAAAAATTCTCATAAAAATTTAAAATAAAATAAGTTTTATTCAAATTTTTAATAAAGATACAAATAAACAAACAAACATATAGACCGGAAGAAACATGGACATTAAAACCACACCGCCACCAAATCAAGCTTCAACTGGCACATCATCTAATATGACCAATGTGTCCTCAACACCAGCAACACCTCCGTCGCCTCTAACGGCCGCTCCCATCACCAGCTTATCCGATGCTCAAAGACAAACCTTTCAACATATTTTTGAAAAATTGGTTGTGGGTAGCGGCGGCAGTGCCAAAATTCCTCCAAAGCAATATGAATACTTTCGCAATCTATTGGAGAATGTTCGCGACCCCAAAAATTTGCAAATGATTGTTGAAAAATTCAAAAATCTTGAACAAGTGGATATGAATTTTTCACAAAACGGAATTAAATTACCAATGATGGCAGAAGGTAATTCACAAAAATAAAAAACGCACCACTAGCAAATAACATTTTGGCTGTTTGCGACGGACACTGTTTATCTTTCTGTTAAATAATCTTTTAAAAAGTTCAATGCCTTTTGTTTTGCATTTATGCCGTGGCAAATAAATTCGTATGGAAAACTTTTTTTGTAAAAGCAAAAATTGTAAGCCTTTGCCTTGACAGTAAATACAAAATGTTAATACATTCAAAAAAGTGCATAAAAATATTTTCTAAAAAGTTTTAATTAAGTTTGAAATCAGAACCTGTGTCAAAAGCAGTTCCGAATTGATTTGTTAAACCCTTTCAACACGGATTTTGTTTAAAAAAAATAGTGTACCGTAACGGAAGTCGTAAATATTTCCCTTCATTTCCTTCGTTACGGAAAATTCTATAAATTTTAAGAATACTTAAAGCGCAATATTTTTCAGAACGGTTCCGCTTAGCAACCGTATTCTATATAATCTTGTGATATTTAAATCAGAGGAAGAAAAGTGACATTCAGTTGCAATTTAAGTGAAGCTTATAGTTGTCTTGCTTATTTTCTTTTTCAAAAATATAAACTCTTATTATAAACAACTCGGCCTATGCTTTTTATGGATCGGAGTAAGTTTTTTTTTTGTATCACTGTACTATGAATAAACACAATATTACCAACCAAATACACACAAACTTATGCATTTTACAAGAGTGCAATAAGCGCTCCCGAATAAAAGGAAAGGAATTACTGACCAATTTAAACATAAACATCGAATCTAAATGACAGAAAATTTAAACTGATTTAATTAACAGAAATTGCAAATAAACACGCATAAAAATTAGAAAAACAGACACACACACAGACACATAGACTCACTCATATAAAATTTCATTACTAGACATGCCACGCTGCAATCTAGGAAAAACAAAATTTCCATTTCATTATTCTGTTGCCTGTGCTTCGAGCAACAATTGTAGCAACACGTGCATAAGTTTACATGTTGTCAACAACATTTTTAGTAAAACATGAACAAACGAAATAAGGGGACCCCCGATATTTTTTTTACGATGAAATCATTTCAAAATTAAAACTAATTATATAGTAATTTTCATATAAAGGACATTCATACGTTTAGCGAATGTAATTAAAATAAAATGTAACTACAAGAACTTTCAAAAATACAAGACTCTACATATCGCATATGTGTGTACATGTGCGTATGTATGGATGTCTACATGCATGTATCCGACATGAAATGACACTATATTGGAACAAATAAACACACACGATATTCAATTGCTAGAAGAACTGAAAAATGCAATTTGGATAGCTCCACGCCAAAGACAAGAAAATGAAAGACTTCAATAATAATCGTTGCAAATTGTCGTATTGCACAAAAAAATAAGAAATATCATTGAACAAACTTTTTAGTGATTATAAAGATGTTATTAAAATTTTTATGCGAAGCCTTTTTCTCTTGTCTGCAGAAACACTTATAGTATTTGGTAGTATTCGCGATCACAATTTTGATACTGTTGCATCTTGTGAAGCTATAATGCATTACAGCTAAGCTGTTCCATCAATCAGGACTCTTTTTTAATCTTTTAATAACGGGTTAATTTTTTATTATTCGGTAACCGAATAATCGAATATTTAAAGTTTGCTGTACAATAATTGGTTTCAGCAAATAAAAATTCTATATTTATTGTCTTAAGATTTCATTAATAGCGTTTTTAATGAACCATTTAAATCAACTTTTTTCTGTCAAACTTTTATTTCGATCAGTGTGCAAATATTTGGGATATCGTCAGCCAACTGTATTTAGTCCACCAATTTTCATCAATAAGGATTTGTGTCCTCGTACGCTCTCAAGCAGGGATGCGTTATTATCTCTAAACACATTTGAACATCATCAAATTAGATGAAGATATTTGAAAGAACCGCTGCACAGTGGTTCCTATTGAAAAATAATGGTAATAAATCTGTATCTTACAAACTAGCGATCCGATCAGAAAACAAATTATGTAAAAGTCATAGAGGAGGACATAAGATTTAATTAAATAAAGTTCTTGACAACCCCATTGGAAGACACGATGGGCTGTCTCATATATTTTACGAATATTACCCGATTTTTATAAATTTTAATTTTCAGCAAAGTTTACAAGTAGATGAAGAAAATCACAAATAATAAAATATTTTTTTGGAGAATTTCCGCCATGCTATTACCAGACATATTTGCGAAATACAAAATAAAGTCAAGGTCAAATATCTTTAGAACTATCAAATACGTCTTAGTAAAATACTTTGCGAATAATCTAATTTCATTAAAATCGGTTATGTGTTTTACAGCCATCATTTTGTAATCGGATAGCAAGTTCAAAGATATAGATTTATTGCCATTAATTTTTCAATAGGAATCACTGTTCGCTGGCAATTTATAGAAAGTTTATTCGGATAAGCTAATCCTTAGGGAAAGCTTGATGTAAGTATTATTTAATCTTATTCAAAATAGAGCGAGAGCTTCTAAATCTTTGTGCAGTTGTTGACGACAGGAATAATAAGTTTTAATTGAAAAATCCTTAAAGTTAGCTTTCCTTGTATCCCAACTGTTTTGGCTGATTTTCGTTCCGAATACGAACTATTTTAAAATGGGAAACTAGCAATCATTGTTGCAAAGAGTATAAAGGAATTTTATCAAGGACCCAGTTTTGAGTGGGCACACATGTATTTTCTTCTGCATCAAATCGAAATCGCTATCGGCACGGGCACCACTTATTTCCTCCGTATCTTCTTTAAATATGCTCAAAATAACAATAAGATTTTTTTTAAATATTTACATATCGCTATATAGCGGCTGAAATATCGACAATATATCGCTCCTTCATTGCAACGTAGTCATATCTCAAAAATAAACTCGTTCGTCAGATAATGAATTAAAGTTTTTAATTTACATTTAATGGAAAACTAATAAAGTATTCTCCCCTCAAGAGGTTTGCGATACGACGAATATTTCTCCATTCTTATATCAAAAATCACGTTTTTGAGATATGACTACGTTGCAATAAAGGAGCGATATGCCTTTTTATCAATCCCACCACATACTATTGTTTATTTATTAGTACTGTTAACGACCAAGAATTCATGCGAGTAGTAAATTAAATGTACTCGGACTTCTTTGACTTAGAGTAGGAAGTCGCAGAGAGTATCAATAATATCATACCTCTCTCTCTCTCTCTCTAGCAATTTAATTCTCTTTTAGTGGTACGTATTTCTGCTTGAACCATCTTACAATCAATCGTTCGGACGTCTGAAAGGCATTTGGTTCCGAATTCCTCTCCCGAATCCTGAAACGGATCCTGGTTACCCCTTTTTTATTTTTCCTTACGAACGCAGTATCCTTTTCTAAACTCCAGTGAATAAATTTATCGTCAGTAAATTCACGACAACCTAATTATTCAAAATCTATAAGAACTAAATATTGTGGAGTCTCATACATTTCTCTGTTTTTATATCGTTTTCTAATCTGTTTAATTTTTTTTACAAATATTTCCGTTTTATTAAATTATACATTAAATTTCTCTTGTTAATTTAAAAACATGTCTGCGGACAACTTTATGCGTCCTTTAAATTACAGTCGCCGTGCATTGAGTTTCGTGACCCAAGTTTGACGGAAGGGAAGCAAAAATGTCATTGCATTATGAATTGCTTGCTAATTTACAGGAGATTGTCGTGCTACTAATTGTGCTTAAGCATTTTTAAAAACAGTTTAAATGTTTTTTTTTGTTTGTTTGTTTTCTGTTTTAGTTTGTTAATCTGTTGCTGGGGTTGTTGCACATGATTTTAGTCAAGTATTTGATATTTCTGGAATACAAATTTACTTTTTTTTATGTATATATCTTTTTTTTTGTAACCAGATGCAGATGGAACTATTAAGGAAACATCTTGTAGATACACCAATACAAATCAAGTGATTACACCACGTCATACAATAGATGCAATTTTAGGCATAAAAAATCGGCAACATTTTAATGATGGTAAGTGATAATTCATTATAATGTATTGAAATGAAATCTTTATATGCGATATATAAAACTTTTATAACATAAGTCACTGAAGAAAATAAAGGATAAGGCGTTGAATTGTAATGAACGGGGGGAAACCGCAAATATGAAACATATGGAAGCGGATATAAAACATTTATGCTTTTCCGAAATGAAAGAATTGAGTTTCATTGATTTGTTAGTGGATATTATTGTATATTTCAGCATTAAGAGGATATTTGCAGCATTTTTTTTTTAATTTTTAGAGGATATTCAAGGATGTTAGAGCATATTTTGATCCTTTATTGATATTTTTTATGCTAGCAAATGTAAAGAATTCAGATCAACATTTCTAATTTGTACATCTATCAGTTGAAACTTGTTGCTTCATATTTCAGCAAGATCTAATTTCCAGTCTTCATTTCTTTGAACGAAAGCAGTCTTAAAATATGATGTTAACGAAGTGTTATATTTTAAATATGCCCGCATTGGATCAGTAGACGTTGAAAGGGCATTTTTAATGTATAAAAGTGTATTTAATGTAAGAAATATTATTTGAAAATCTACCTCAATATTTTGTTGTCTATTGCAATAACAATAACTAATAAAAATCTTGAATTTTTTTATCCAAATTTTGAATTCTGTTATCGAGATTTTTGTGTTTTTATTCAGTTGTTTTATTTTGTGTTCTATTTATTTTATGCTTATCTGATTGTAAATGTAAATGTAAATTTAATTGTCGAATAAAAAATATATATTTATGTATATATTCTTTGCCTTTTTGATTCTTTTTAAAAGCATTTGATTAATAATTTTAGAGCATATTTTCACCTTTTTATCGCCATATTTATTGCGCATAAGAATCTTTTAGAATTGTGCCGTTTTCCCTGGTAGTGAAACATAATCTTACAGTAAAAAATATAAACCGAATCTTTTAATACTGAGAATTCAATACACATATTTACGTTTTTAATAAACTGATTATTAGAGATATTCTCACAATTTAATTTAAAAAATTCATATGGAATTTAACTGTAAAAGGATCTATTTCAGAAATAGTAAATTTGAATACTCCAAGTATTGGATAAAGCAATTAGTAGTGACAACTCAAATAAAGATCGTTATTATCAATATCTTTATATAAACAGGTAAATGCAGAACAGTACAGAAACATTTGTACAACTGTTTGTTAGCCGAGTTGCTTCTTCCTTTCTTTGTTTGGCGGCTGTTGGCGAGCTGAAGTCCAACAGGGTGTTTTTACCTAAAGAAGATCGACTCCCCACTTGACTTAATTTGGATTAATTAAAAAGTAACAGATATTTTTAGTAATAATATATTCAGTCGTATCTTTATTGCTTATAAAATTAAAATTTAAAAAATGATTTGAAATCATTTTTAGCAAAAACCAGTAGTTGACACATTATTTTGATATACTTCCGCTTTAAACTAAATACAATATTGAAATTTACACTCAACGAAAATATGTGTGTGTAAATTGTTGACCCGTTAATAAAATCAGTATCAAAAAATATAATTTTTATTCGTTACTTCACGATCACTACGCCTCTGATCAGTGTTCAATTAATCTGCATTAATAACCACTTAAAACTTATTAAGTGCTTACAAATGTATTTAATAACATCAAAAGTCAAACAAGGCTTATTAAACTGTCAATCAAACATATAAATCAAATACATCAACAACAACAACAACAACAACAGCAACTGCAAAGCCACACAGTTCCCTCCGAAGCAAACAAATAATAAGTGAGAGAAAATCATAATTCGAAATTAAAATGAAAAAAAAAATTAAAAATATTAATGAATTGAATCGTTCAATAAACCTCGTTTATAAAACTCTTTTTCCACGTTTGATTTTGTGTGTTGTGTTGTGGTACGGTGTGGTGTATTGAAACCAATTAGTAGCGCTCTATAGTGGACTTAATTTATAACTCAAAAGAAGACAAAGAGAAACCAACACAGCCGGTGATGATGAAGATGAAATTAAGGAAGAAAATGCATTTATCATGACATTAACATTGTTTGGAGAAGATTGAGTAAAAGAAAAAGAAGATACGGTCAGACAAAAATAAAAGAACAGCGACAGACACACTTCCACATTTGTGTACGAATGAATAGTAGATAATGGACGTTTTATTAAAAGTTCTAAAAAGTCAATAGAGACAACTTTGCCGGTAACTACTAATGGACGTGTGGCCTGAGAACCTTAAGCTGTCATTTTTAAAATGATATTTGACAGCTTCTAAACCACTATATTTACAAACATGCTTAATTCTTTAGCCCGGCGTGCTTAACAAATGCGTCCAAAAAACAAATCTATCCTTGAACAATTAGTATGAGTAACAAGTTGCTGGTTGGTGCTCATTTAATGCTCGTAATCGAAATGAATTTGCAAGATTTATTTATTATTTTATTACTTAACGTCAATTATGATTTTTTTCTGCTATTTTTTTATTTTTATTTTTTTTTGAAAACTAATTCGATTAATTTTTATTTCACTTTAATTGATTTGTTTCTTTAACACAAAATAATCCTCGGTATGTATTTTGATATTTTCTGTTTGAAATTTCATCTGGAAATATGTCCATTCCTGAATAACATTTTAATCCCTGAGGTAAATTAAAATGAGCTACAGCTTTAAATTCAATTGAACTTTTTATTAAAGTCTATTATTCAATTACTTTTTTTAAAGTACAGTGACGTCGCTCTAATCCATAATAGGACAGACAATACAAAATTCTTTTGATTTCGACGGCTTAGAAATAATAACTCTGTAGTTCAAACTTCAGTTAATTTTTTGTCTTCCTTGGGTTTTCTTTTCAAGCCTTTACACCTGTTTTGTCATCTGATTTCAATTTCTAGTTCCAAGAAAGCTCCGAATTGCAGTTAAAATGCAGATATTATTTTGAATAGAATACAGAATAGATTCTATTTTCAACTACACAAATTCGGACGAAATACTACGAGTATAAGATATTGTAAAATAATGCACAAAGTATATTCATGCACAAATGAGTTCATATTTCATTATATAAAATGTTTCTAAGTCGTGACTTATGTACATTTATTATATTTTTATGAATTAGAAAGTTTGAGATACAAACTTTATTTCAACTCAGAGTTTTTCATACGAATTTTGAATGACTGGGAAGTAATCGACAACTGATATTCAAAAACCTCCACATTAAATATACTTGAAAATAATAACAAATGCCTTTATCAGCATATTCAATATGTTTGGCGACTACTATGCTAAAATTAGCAAATTTTTTCATGTCAGCATATGTCAGCAAATCAAATGTCAAGATAAGAGTTAGCATACGATTTTTGTGTTTATACGATATGTTGAATTTTATGTGGTGCTACAAATGCTGGCTGAGTCGTATAAACATTTGTTTGTGAAATTAGTGAGCTTGACAACAATTTCTAATTATTATTCAACTTATGTACTTATACGTATAATTTTTGCAATAAAATTTATTATTATAAATACAAAATAAAAATAAACATAAATGATGTCGTCGGATGAAATATCACTAAGTATTGCAAAACTTACCAAGTACAAACTCAAGATAAATTAAGTTAAAAACACATTCACGACAGCAGGCTACACGGCTACAAATGTCGCTTTTTGATTTTACAAAATGTAACTTTTTACGGAACTTTTTCTATTTTTTATTGTTTCATCGACTTTTAAATGATATTAAACATTTAAATTTTCCCAACGATTGTGCTTAGGCATGAAGAGTATATGCATACGAAATTGGCATATGCTGAAAAGCTTGCATACGCTTTTCAACAAATAATATATTTGACAGCATAATAATAATCTGTTTACACGATATGCTAAAATTACCAACATAAGTTTGTTTTGTTAACAAATTGTTAGCCAATGTTGTTAAACATACGTATGCTGAAAAAATTTTGCGTTTACACAATATGCAAGCACTAGTTTTCAGCATAAATATGCTAATTCAACGTATCGTCCAAACTTAGCTTTATACAATTAATTTTTTTTTTTTCGAATTAAAAACAAAACCCTTTATATCTTAAAAAATTGTTTAAATATACAAATTTCAAATTAAATGCAGTTTTTCATAATTTTAGCTGAATCTACTCGTAGAGTAGAAATCATTTGCAGACCAAACCTTTAACATTCTGGTCCACTCCATGTACAGCCTAATATACTAAATAAGTAAACGAATGGCAAAGTTTACAAGTTTAATACCGAGAGAATATAAAAAAATTAAACCATCTTATTATTTTTTTGTTCTTATAGCGTAAATTGATTTTAATTATTGTTATTACTCGTATTATGGTATTATATAATATTATTTGAATAAAATGCTTGAGTTCACTAAATTTTTTTTGCCACTGTACAAAATTGTGAATTTTTGTACAACAGAACTTTATATCGTTCAACGGCAATTCAACGTCAGTCAATATGTTCTTCTTTGTGAACCAAGGGGTTAATTTTTTAATGTTAAAATTACTGTTTTTAATTCATAGAGTTAGAGTAAGAAAAATATATACTAAAGAATAAAAAACAACATCTGGACGGATAAGTTTTCAAATTAAGTACAACCAATTACTGCAAAACTAAATTTATGTTTTTAGTTAAATAAATCATAATAAAAAAAATTAACCAATTCTTGAGTTTTGTTCGGATTAAGGAGACTTTACTGTATCTTTTAAATTTTATAAAAAAATTTTCTGTTTATAAAATATCTCATTAATAAAAATGAAATCAAACTCATTTTAACGAATCAAACTACAGGCGTGGAAACACAAGCAAAGAAAAAAACGTTCTTTTTATCACCAGCGAAAATCAAATTACAATAAATGCTTCTCATTTTTGCTTTTATAAAATTTAACAAAAACGATATAATTTCAAAGGCGAGACATCTCGTTTTGGTACCATACTTTTGTCCTTCTTCCTTTTCTTCTTATCGCTAAGAAAAGAAGACAATATTTAAATACAAATGTGTACTCAAAAAAGGCTCACCAACAATAAATGGAAACATGAAAAAAATCTAAAATAAACTTAAATTGCCTTTTAAAAAATTCAACAAAAACCGCCCATTACAGACACTTTTTAGTTAATCCCCCACAGAAATTAATATCAAAATAATACAAAAATAAATAAAAAATAAACGAAATATCGTGAAAGGATAAGAAGAAGGGTTAACCTTAATCCATTTCGTTAACACTAAACTAACTTTTTCTTGTTATCTTCACTTGAAAATCTCCAAAAAAAAAAAGTTATTGAGTTTTTGTTGCTTTGGAAATTTGGAGGGATAAAGATTTTTTTAAACAGTTTTCAATTTCCCATACTAACTGCTTTAGTGTTGCCAGGAACTTTTTATTAAAAAAAATTCAAAACCTAAAAAAGATCCTTTAAAACAGGCAACATTTTTCTTCGTATTTTCAATGGTGAAGACGGATTTAAGCGTAGACGTACATAATTGTAACAAAGTGGCATAACACTGCTTGGAAAAATATACAAATATGGAAACACAGTACAACCTTTATAATCTGGACATTCGCTAATCTGGATTATCCAGCAGTCCGAACAGTTAAATGCTTCGAATCTTTTATCTCTGTACTTACTCCGGTCATGACCTTGTGTTTTGTTTTCTTCTGAGTTAGTGACCCTTATTTAGCGCTAGTGTCAACACACTATTGCGTGTGATCACTTCCAACGATATCATGCGAGAATTCCGCTCCTGGTAGAATAATTTAAAAATACAGATATACTCTTAAAAGCTTCGCGAGCACATCTGGATCTCATAAGTTGGACTAAAAGCATATAAAAAGAAGAACTACCTCTTCGTTGAATGTTGAATGTCGATTTTTTTTAGAATTGGTTTTGAAATGTGAATCGATATCTACCGAATGCTAAGAAGCTTCTGAAAACTTTCTTCATGTTCAATAATGTGCCATCATTTTGTTAATATTAATCTTACTTTCTTAATAGTAAGTATTGAGGGTTAATATTAAAATCTGATTTTATTTGTATACAGATTTTTCTGTATACATACGTACAAATAGGTTGATATATTGCTTGTGTATGTATATCGTCATATAAAATGCAAACGGACGTAACTGCGCTTTTATTTATTTTAAAGGAGAAGCTAAACACATTATAAAGTCAATAACAATAGAGTATTCTTTGCAATCCTTTTATTTCATTTTTTATAATACAGAGGCTTATTTATTTTTAAAAATATATGCACAGTTTTTGATAGCAGGTGTCTAACATTTTTCGTGTACATATAGCTTGACAAGACATCATAATCAATCAAAAACTCTATTTCGAATATACGTGTAGTTACGTCCGTTTGCATTTAAGGTGGTTATATATACTCGTATGAAGTTAATTTTTATGTTCAACCTTTAATTTTTATTTTATTTTACACTATTTACATGAACTGTTAAATCTTTTTTTTTTCAATAAAGCAAATTAAAATCAAAACTTATGTATAATAATTTTCTCACTAAAACCCGGTTGTCCGCTTTTTCCTGAATTTTTAAAACCGAAACCGGGGTTTTCAAAATTTCAAATATTCGAACTATTCGAAAACCGGCTTCGGAAAAATTTTGAATAATCGATCACCCTAATGGATACTCTTTTAATACACATATCCCATTTTCCTATTTTAAATGATTTTGAAATGTTTTAACGAATTTTTGTAGTATTCAGATATTTTATTAAATTGCCCTATTTTTAATTGTGACATTTTTTAACAGAACGACAATTGGGTCTAGAACAGTTGGCACAAATTTCCTGCAGGTGTCGAACATGTAACTGAAACTAATTTTGATTTAAATGAATCATAAAAAGAATTTAATGTTTAATTTAATAATTCTATTTTTAAGTTAATCGGTTGCTCTTCAAGAATATTTATAAAATTGTTTGAGATATTCTACAACTCGAGATCCCGCTGATGAGTTGGCACAAACACCCACGAAATGCATGAATATAAATTATTAAAAACATCAAAGACTGTCTTACAGAATTTCACAAGTAAAAATTGCTCATAATCTCAGACATGAATTTTGATTATGATTACGTGACATTTGAGAACTTTAGTTCTTCTTTTATTCGGCTTTCAGCAATTTAGCACATTAGATCCTTCAGTGTTATAAGTATTTTTTCTTCTTTTGCCACTAACAGGTTCACTAAATGAACCTGTAATTTAGTTTGTTTGCAAAACATTTGTCATCAAGGAAACTAGTTCGGCTCGTAGTGTAATGCCAAAATAATTGCCCGTAATGAATGGTTACAAAAAGATTAAATCTTTTGGTGAAAATAACGAACTTACAGTTTATTTTGTAGCGGGCATAAGGATACTTTTTCTATTGCAACTTGAATTGGAATGGCTAATAATCTTTTGTATAAATGTGGAAACGAGAAAATAATACAATAAGTTTATTATTACCACATTTACAAATACATATGGCCAAGTGAGGCAAAAAACGTTGACCCATAGAATTTTTGCAAAAAATCATATGAAAAATTTAATTCACACCATGACTTTTATTAAAATTAGCTTCTGCGTTAAAATTCAATAACTCTTAATATTAACACACTACCGTTTTTTATTTCTGCTACATATTTTTATTTTTATTTATTTTTTGTTTATTATTAAACCCAGCAGGTTATGGCTTAGCAAATTAAATGCTTTAATAATATAATTAACGAATTAACAGAAATAAAAAACTAAATAAAAAATGCAAAATAAAATAAAAAGCACTTTAAACAAAGATGTGAAAAAATGATTGAGTATAAAACAGATAAAACAAATTAAGTAGCTCAACTGGAAGCTTTAACCTAAAAAAATAGGCGCAACCAATTCGTTAAAAGCCCACACACATACAGGTTAATGAACACAGTACACATTTCTTTCCTTTTTTTTATTAAAAAACAAAATTTACATTTTTAGTGTAACCAATTAAATAATTTGTAAGAAATACTTACACATTTATTAATGGACTTTGATTTACAGTGGAAAAATGAAGGGGTACGATACTGATTAAGAAATTGAATTAAAAAAAATATATACGAGTATGAACAACAAATAGGTCTGTCTACCTTTCATTTGAGTAATTATCTGCTGGCAGCAAATGGATCAAACCATAATTTAACATTTAATTCTCAAGATAAAAATCAAATTGAAGTTGTTTAATTGAAATTTTTTGTTGTTAACTGGTTTGTTTAGAAGTTTTAAACATTTCCAGATCTGTGTATCAGAGCATTTTTCATTAAGAACACATGAATTAGATGTAACTTACAACGGAGTTGGGCTTAAACGCCTTTTAATTTGACATTAATCGTGTCAAAATGATGATTTGACACATCTAAACACGTTTCGATCCTTTTCTTTAGCTCTGCCTTAAACTACACCGACTTTTATCTCATGCATTTTAAAAAGTGACAGTAATCCAGATTCTGGTATCTCAGACAGAGAAAGAGAGAGAGAGAGAGAGTGGGTGTGTGTGTATGTGTGTGAGTTGCACTATCGTTAACAAGAAAGTGATGATGCATCATCATCATAAGAAACTAAAATTTGTTCAGAAAAATAAGCGGCGGCATAGTTAATTGAAATGTTATTAGTTGGCAATAGCCATACTGCGATAAATAAAATAAAACAAACACAAAGAAAAGAAAAATTAAATGTTGTATAATCATGTTTTTTTAATGGACTGTAAAATCGTCCATGTTCACAATAACAACAAGATTAAAGAAGAAAGAAGAATAAAGATTATAGGGGATGTATTTTCAATAAATTTTGAATATATATGAAAAGAACGTTTCTAATTAAGGTACTTAAAGGCAAATGTTCAAGCCAATGTATTTTATGGATGCGCATGACTTTGAGTCAAATGTAACATCTATAAGAGAACAAAAGTTGTTCAGTGAACATGAGCTAAACTAAAATTAAATCTTTATATTTCAAATAAGTTCGATTAATTATACAGTGTATCATTTGCTAATTGAGGCTTGCGGGCGCAAAAAAAATTTTAAATGAGTAATTTTTTACATTTTTTTAATTTATTTTTAAACGATAATGTATTTTTTTTTATGAAATTTAGAATTTTTTAAATTTTTGTTTAACTTTTGCATAATCTTTCGCCACACTTTGCAAGCTTATTTCTTTTGCAGAGACCCTAATTGACTATTAAAATTATTTTTGATTTGAAATAATTTTAATAAACGAACAATTATATTTTTTTATATTTTTTTTTTTTTTATAAAAATTATTTTAGGAATGTTCTTATAATAATGATTTTAAATTTAATTTGTTATGTTTTGCATGCGGTTGGCAACAGTTATTATTGGAAAAATTAAATTTTCCGTTGCTTATAACTCTTATTATCAACGAATTTTTTACATTTGAAATGATTTGTGCAACTTTTTTAAACTATTTCTGATGTTAAAAATTTTTTTGTGAATTTTCATTGTCATTGCGATTTTTTTCCGAGTTTTAAGCATTCTTGAAAATATTAGCTATTTTTAATCAATATTCATGCAATATTTCGCAATTTTTACTATATTGGAAATTGAAGTAATTTTTTATAGTTGTTGGTACTTTGTTAGTTTTAGCGATTTTGAACCAATGTTAGCATGTTTTTGTGCTTTCGTAATTTTGGCGACATGTGGCGGTCATTCATGGGACGGAGAAAAATATAATTTCCCTCACAAAATGATAAAAATACGCCTCATTTCTTTTACGCTGCCAGAGAAAACTTTAAAAACTTTATGCTTTATTTAAAGTTTTCTTCTCTCCCAAAAGCTTGAACTGGACCTACTTCAGGCCCTCTAATAGCGCTTTCATTTACAAACAAAAGTAATTTTCTTAATCACAACTATCTATTGTTAATGTAAAATATGTAAATGAAAAATAAAATTTATAAGCAATGGAAACCATTTTTTCATAAACATAAATTTTGTGGACAGACGAAAAAGTATTTGAAAATTACTTCAAAACGAAATCATCTGTTCTCCATTGTTAACAGTTACGACTAAATAAGTGAAAGTGAAATCCTCATGAAAGGTGAATCGGTCTAATGTACATATTTAATTGCAATCTCAAATTAAATACCATCTGATTGCACAGTACTTGCAGTTCAGTCAAACAATAACGATTGATCGTTTAACTTAAATGCTTTTCAATTAGACTGTTGTTACCCACTGACTTTAGTATCACGAATAATTATAAAATATAATCAAATAGAGTCTTATAAAAAGTCATTTTATACCAATGACTCAGTACAGTCAGAGTCAGTTATCAAATCAATAAAATTTAATTAATCCTAGTTGAAAAAGCAATTATCGAAAACATCTCTGGAGGTGTAATGGAAAAATATTCAATTCACAATAATTGTTGTAATTGTAATGTTCGTGTTATTGCTGCTTTTGTTGTTGTAGCCCTCCATAACAATCGTACATTATCATCAAAATGCAATTACTCAACACAACATAATTGTACATTTTTCAAACTATTAATTGGATTCGAAGTTAAACAATGTAATTGCATTCATTGTTTAAATGGAATGAAATGAATGGGAATTGTGCACTAATATGAATCAAACCAAATGTAATAAACAAGGACGCCGGATAGTATGAGCAAAGCACGAACACTATTACAAGTGTTTGTATGTATGCAAGACTATAATATGACCACAAATTGATTACAACTGGAAAAAGTCAATTTGTTGCTGGTTTTTTTTAGGCATTATTACTCGAACAACTAGCAATTGGTTAAATATATGCACATACACATGTACATACACATACGAGTATTTATTTACACTTATTCCTTGAATAGATATATTGGTGCGGGAATGGTTGGAATGAGATGGAGATAAATGTATACAAAAAACAAATATAGAAAGAAGTATCCTTTTTAGTTGTTAGTCCTTCACAGTTCTAGCATTAACACTACCCAAACAACCCACTTTATTTGACTTTTCGTTAACGTGTATGTATTCTGTTTGAGAGAGTCTAATGACTTTCTTGCATGTCACATGATACTTTTGTATTGTTTTCGTTCTTTGCTGTAACTTTGGCAAATAGTTAAAGTATATTGCTCAATAAAATTAAATGATTTCTTTCTTCTTTGGCTGTGTTTGTCGTTTGGTTTTTTTTTCTTTTTATTTATTTTTTTTATACAGTCTCATGAGTTAATTTGTTATTTGGAACTGCGTTTAAACTCTATTCAGCAGGCGTTTGGAAAATTTTTATTATGCCACATTGTAAATATAAAACGGCGGCTAATTGAAAGTCATTTAAGTTTACGGAGACCAGAAATAAATCCAATAAAATCGACTTTATGTCACCGTATTTGTCTAAATGCTTAAAAATTTATTCACATTAATTTCATTTAATTCAAAGATATGAAGCGAGTTACAAACGCTCTCCATGAAAATCCAAAACAAAAACTTTTGTTAAAATGTTTTTGAACTGAAATGTATAACTAGCATATTGTAGGGTACCAGCACTACGGTTGGTTGGATTTTCATTTTTATTTAACATACGATTATGTTTTAATTTACAAATAATAAAACTATAACTTTACGTTATAAATATTTTGTGCTTAATTAAATTGTATTTAATTGTAAGGTGTTTCTTTACATAATTACTACATGCATTCAATTCACCGAAAATCACTTAAATTCATTTAACTAAAACTTTACAAACACCCACACAAACCTGTAATCAACGGTCAAATTATTACGATTCCTTTTTGTATTCAGGAGTGTTACAGACTTCCTTGATAGACATTTAAAAATACACACATTTACATTTGCTTAAGAGGTATTTAACGACAATTGATTGACAATTAAATTTATTGGTATTTACAATAAACAATATAAATATATTCTTAATGTTATTAGTTTTGTAAAACTTATTGGAATTGTAGGCATTTGAAGTGATCTTAAAAAATTACAATTTGTATTTTTAAACGAAAATAGGTGATAGCGATGATGCAACTGATTTACGCTTTAACAAAACTTTGGCACAACTCCGAAGCATGGACAATCAGATGGCCACGTTTATGAACCAGCAACGGAATAGCACTACGTATTCCCTGCATTCGCCCTCTGGTCAGATACAGCAAAGTAATATGAATTTACCCCCACCTTCTTCTCATCAGCAACATCATAGTCATCTCACACATTCTACTTATCATAATAGTTTAATGAATTTGCAGCAGCAACACCAACAGCAGCAGCATCAACAAAATAATTTTCATGCTTCAGCAAACCAATTGTCGTATAACAGTCTACAAGATACAACCGATTTGAATGACAGTCGCGCAAGTCCGTCCATGAGTAGTAGTGATTATTTGAATTCAATGCATCAAATGGTCGAAGTCAATAATTTAACACAAATGCACCACAACAATGACTTGAATCCACATGCTCATTTGACGACTCAATCACAATTCCAGCCGCCAGCGTCAGCAGCAATTATGAATTCTGGTGTGTATCATAGTCATCAACAGCATTTGGCTGCCTTAGCTGCACATGCGCAAGCCCATGCGCAACATGATCATAAATTTGCCAAGTCATCATTACCGACGCCATCATCATCGTCATTATCTTCTACAACAGCAGCAACAACAACAGCAGTGGCAGCCGCATCGTTTGTGGCATCAACAATGGCAAACCAAATGACGGCAGCATCTACGTACTTTTCCAATAATGGCGCCGCCAATCTTGTTCATAATCTCAACGATTACGACGAACGTTCAATGTCATCTCTGTCCAACGGCGGTGATATTGACGCTGTTACCGAAGATGAAGATGAAGTCAAGGAAGCCAGTGATGCACAAAATATCGATGTAACGTCGTCACCGAAATCTCCACAACACTCAAGCTTTAGTAATCGCACTGCCCTCAAGCGAAAATCAACTTCGAACTCTTCTCCCTTTTGTGATGATTCAATTCCAATCAACAACAATACAAATGAAAATGAGAGAAATAGTGATTGCTTGGGTAAAAATGGGGTTGGAGGTGTAGAGAGCTTCATGCTGAAAAATCAATTCGAGGGCGTGGTAAGACCACGATCTTTGGAAGATATGCAGAAACAAAATTTCATGTCCCTCAATGGGAATTCAACAATTGAACATCAACTATGCGGACAATCCCAACAACAGCAGCAACAACAACAACAACAGCAAAAACATTTGGACGAATATAATAGAATTCATCACATGAGTGGAGCCCCATCTAATGATCCGCAGGATCGTCTTAATGACAACGACAGTGTCATGAATGGCAGCTGCGCCTCCAGCGAAGATCTTAATCAAACGAACTCCAGTGAACAAGGTGAAAAAATTACATCCGGCAGTGATGATGAAGGTAACAATTTTGTAGTCAAATTAAAACATAAAATTTATTTCAGCTATTTCGCGCTAACAGTTGAATAATATAACAATTTTGGATTTTATATCTTTCCAGGACAAGATGATAATTGTTCAAAAAAGAAGCATCGACGCAACCGTACCACATTTACAACGTATCAATTGCATGAACTTGAAAGAGCCTTCGAAAAATCCCACTATCCTGATGTTTATTCCCGCGAAGAGTTGGCCATGAAAGTCAATTTACCTGAAGTTAGAGTACAGGTAAGTTCTCTCCAACACTCACGCTTCAACAAAATCCCACTGATTTGTGGGTGTGTGTGTGTGTGTGTGTGTGAAAGCAAAATGCAAAGAGTAACGGTTTCAAAACAACTACAAACGGAAATTAAATAATTTCCGTTAACAATTTATTTTCACAAAAAATTAAGTTCAATCAAGTTAAATTAGGTGTTGAACAAAAAAAAAAGTAACAAATATATTTTATAGATACCAAAGACATACATGCACTCAAGTATCTTCACATTTTCAACCCCGCGGGTAATGATAGAACAGCAATAAGATTTATGTGATTTCTTTAAAATAAAAATACAACAAACTTTTATTTAAATACTTTAAAAGGGAATGCAAATCAACTAGAAATTAAAACTCTGCAAAATGCAAGAAAAATTCACATTTTACTGATTTATGAAATGAAATGTCGTCAACAAATATTTATTTTGTATCTGCTTTTTACATTTTTACTTGAATACTTAAAATTGCAAAAAAAAAAACTATAAAATAAAAATTAAATTTACGTCTCAATTCGAAGCCAAAATCTGCGTTTTTCATGTATAACCGCATAAGTCTTAGGAGAGCGGAAACTCGTTATATTTTAGCTAAAACAGCTTATATCAAGACACGTGTGTGGTTCTAATAAATAGAAGTTACGTTGGGTCTTAGTAAAAAAATGTGTATATGTTCTATGATATTTGGACATACGCTGTTATTAATTAAGTTATTAATTAAAATTGCAGAAATATTAAACATATTGGATTTAAGAAAAAAGTGAATTTTTGAACAAACTTCTTTGGTATAAAATACTTTATAAAAAGAAAATGCAATCGTGTCTTGAAATAATTTTAACTTTTAACCACTGTGAGTAAAATTGTCAAAAATGTTCAACACTTTTAATAGTAAAATGTGATCTATATTTTTCGAGTTATGCGGCATATCGCATACACCAAATATTTAAAGTTTCGTTGTTGCACTACACATATTCCGTGCTGGATGACTGCACTTGATTAAATTATTTCACTTTTTCGTTTTTGCCTTTTGTGCCGATACTTAACATAATTTTCCTTAATATCCTACAAAATAAAATTTTGGAAAATAAATTTTAGATTATTTCGCGGTTTTTACATACATAAATACTATCAAATTTCGTGATTTGACAAATCATTTTTATTGACTAAACATTATCATGCCAAAGTAACACACGAAAAGTCATAAACGTCTTCAATGAAGTATAAGGGGTCGTTTCCACACTAAATTTAAAATATTTGCGTTTTCTGGCATAATCTCAAGATCTTATGAATATTTTTATTGTTTTTACCGAAACTTAACTGATTTAATCCTGTCAGTTAAATATGCATTTCATTAATATACTTTTGTAATGAAATTCTATTGTCGGTATAATACATTAAATGATTTTAGTCAAGTTCAAGCTCGTCCTTCAATTCCCTATTGGGAACGAAAATCCTTTTTAATTAGTGTAGTAATTTCCTGTTGAGTCGAATTAGTTAAAAATATAACCCACTTAACCGAACAATTGATAGTAATTCAATACGAAAGATAATTATTTCTTTATATTTGCCGTCGGCGAATGCGAACGAGGAAATTGTAGTTGTTAATTGTTTTATTATTATTTTTTTAAGTTATTATATAATCATTTAAATTTAATCATTAAATAAAATATGTAATTGCATCTCATTGCATTGGTAGGTAACCATAAATTTGATAATTCGTTTTAAATAGCAGAATTAATTGAAACTGTTATGGCTTTGGATCTACCGGATATTTATAGGATCGAACGAAAAATGAATTCAGAATTTTCTATTAAAAATAACAACTCAAATTTCGGGGCCATTTTAATTATAAAATTTTTAATTTGGCACGATTTATTCTATATTTTTTGCATAAATATTCAACATAAAAAATATAATGTGTATTGTTATAATAAAAATTATTTTGAACTACTTTTTAATAGAGAAGTAGTTGTGAACGTTAAATCGATGACGCTGATTTTTCTAGTACAATTCAATTAGTAAAATTATAAAATTAACTCAATCCTTCAGTTAAATAAAGTACACACTGAGAAACCGGCTCCGAAATGGTATAACAACGAACAAAAATTTAACCCCCAAAATTTGCAATGACACTGGAATAATGAAAAAAGGGTAAAATAACAATCTACGATATCAAAGAAAAAAGTGGTGTTGTCTGCAAAAATTTTGTGTGAATTTTGTCAAATTTTATAAATAAAAACATGAAAAATAACAAACAACACAAAATATTTGTAAAATATGATGAAGTCAACCCATCCCACGTGTACTGAAGTTGCACATGAAGCCCGAAAATCCATTCAGAACAACAAAAATATATGTATGTAAATTTGATTTCGGTTTTGTTCCTTTTGGGTGACGTGAAAAAATATATTTTTTTTTGCATAAATTTCCTTATCAAAGATTTTTATTTGGCATTATGATGGTACAGCCCTTAAATGTCACTTTGTCAAATTGACGCGAAATTCAAATTATATCCAAATTCTGCTCTTCCAGAGGAAAGGGAGCCACATTTGTGGATGTATTTTAGAGAGCTGACTACAAGTTTCAAATGTTTTTTTTTTAATATTTTTATAGATTATATTATTTATTGCATATTGTGGTTTTGCTTTTGCAATTGTGTTTAGTTTTTTTTTTTAGTTTCATCAAACGTTTGTTTGAAAATGCTTGATGGGCTTCTATTCTAAAATTATTAATTTCAGTAAAGTTTTACCTCTTAAAACTACGTTCACATGTTATGTATTTATTGTATGAAATATCACTTTTTCTTGTGAACACTTTATGCGAGTCGCATTATATGTACCTTTCAAACATCACAAGGATGTTGCTCATGCATACAATACACAGCCATCAGCAGCTGTTTAAATTATTATATTCTTGCATGAACATAAAATGAATGAAATTTTATGAAATTGTGGGTTCGATAAAAATGTATTAAGAGAAATTGTCTGCGTCTTTACACTTCAATAAAAGTATGTGTTAATTTTTAAGTAAAAATAAAAAACGCATGCAGAAAATATATCCAAAGAATACAATCGTATAGTCAAGTCTTACCTGCAAATGTCACTCTACTCAGGAAAATGACACTAAATATGTATTTAATCATTTATTATGTACATATTCCATGCCATTTCAATATTTTCTGTGTACTCGTAAAAGTATTCCATAATTTTCTTGCTTTTACAGTTAATTTTTGCTAAACATTTGCAGTTGAAATAATAAAGTAATAACAAAATAATAACATTAATCTTAAAATTATGCGCTAGATTATCATAATACAACATTTGACACTTGGCAAATTACATGCCAGCAAAAAAAAACTTAAATAAACAATTTGTGGTAGTTTTGTTTTTGTTGTTTTTTTGTCTACATTAGTTTGTAATTTTACGATGAGAAAGGAAACATGTGTCTGTTGCAACTGAAAATGGCAACATTGTGGTTATAAATGACAATTATTTTATTGAGATTAAAATACTAAAACCAAAACACATCAATATTCCAAAAGAGAATACGAAGAGGAAATAGAAAGTGATAGAGATAGAGACAAGAAGAGAAATCCTTACATTATTGTTGAAAAAAGAGCAGTTGCTTACAGAAGAATCATCACCGGAGAGATTGCAGATGAAACAGCTAATATCCCAATGAACGTTTGTAATATTGATTGAATGATCGATCTCGAAAGCAACTATGAAGACTTTTGAAGATCGCAGTTGATTAATTTGAGAATAAATAACCATGTACGCCTTAAATAAAACCACTTGAGGATATCGAAAATTCATTATATTTGAAGCTGTGGACTTTAAAATTAATATTCACACAAAATTTTTATAGAAATTTAGTTTAAAAATCCTTTAAAAATGAGATTATGAAGCGGCACAATAAAAAAATACTAAAAATGTGCACAAAGACAATCGCTTATGTCAAAACGGGCCACTATTACAAAGTAAAAATTTATTGAAAATTTTGACAGAGATAACAACGCAAGTACAGACGTTGGTCCGTTCTATTCCACGAAAAGGCTAAAAAAGCAATTATTTACTCAAAAGCAACTAACAAGATTATTCATGAAAACAGAAATTAAATTCGTCTTTAAACTTTAATATTTTCATTTAAATGATGAAACAGAACAAATCTGCAACTTCAGGAACAAACGCTGATGGCCCATAATGAAATCGACGGCATACCGCGGCAGTAACTTAAAATTCTCTCTTATTATTGTTTGATTTTCTTTTGTTTGCATTTTTCGTATGAAAAATGTATGTGATTTCATGAAAACACGGTAACATAAGAAAAGACACTGTAAAAATAAAATAGATTCTATATCGTGACCACATTCTCTGGCAAAATTTTATGTCAAACTGTATGGAAAAAAACATCGTTCAGCCTGAAGTTGCAGTTTGTTTTGTTTCAGCAATAAGTCTCAAATGCAAAATATGTGTAAGTGTAGAAAAATAATTAAAAGTAAAAGATAGTCCAATATTATCAGACCAAAATAACGAATTTGTATGTGCTTTTTTCTAATTTTATTGAGAATAAATAAATAAGTTTGGTTTATAATAATTTTCAATTTTAGAGCAAACCCGCATGTTTGCTGGGCTAATACTATAAAGGGTGGCGAAAAGGATTTTTTTTTGGTTTGTTGTTTATTACACAGACATACTAGGAATATTATATTTTTATTGTTGCTTTAGTTGTGTCCATATAGATATAGTGGCTGTATAAAAATAGAGAAAAAGAATAGAAGACTCGTTCGTTGGTATTCTTTGTTCGTTCGTGGCATAAACTGAAGTGGCTTGTAGCAGCATCTGTAAAGTGTTTGAAAACACCTAATCATACGCTGGATTAAGCACAATCATTGAAGAAAATTACAATTTACAATGTGAGTGAAGAATGGAAATAAAAGAATCAAGACCTGGTTGCATGTGTGTGTATGTGTAGTGGTATTGTGTTCCTGACTGAATAAATGGTTAAGAGGGAGTTTTGTTTTCTTTGCATGAGCAAGGAGTCGTATGTTTGTTTATGCTTGTTATAAATAATCGTTTGTGTTTATTGTTGTTATTGTTGCTGCCACAAGAAGGGTTAATTAAAATGTAATTTAGTGTAAAAGCAGAGTAAATTGTAGAGTAAATCAAATAGAAAAAAAATCATTTAATTCTCATACAATTGAAAACTGTCTAATAGAAATTGATTAAGTTTAACAAATTTTGATTGATTGTTACAAAAGTAGTAAGTGCCACAACAAAGGTTGCAATGTTGCAATATAACAGAAGAAAGGATCATACATATAAATTTCTATAAAGGGGTTTGACTGGATCCCACAAATATAGATTTACATGCGAACACTACTAAAAACTAATTTATGTTCGTATGCATGATTAAATTACTATCATACTTTCTTGTACAAATACATTTATGAATATTTTCAACTGCCAAAGTTTAAGTGATTATAATAGAAAGAAATCAAATTGTCAATAAAGAATGACTAACGTTAGAACTAAGATATTAATATTCTTCTACACAGCTTAATTTTATGTTCGTAAGCATATTCATGTTAAATAAATATATTGATTTATAAATAAAATTTTGTATGGAATTTCAATAAAAATACTCTATTCGATTTTTTACTGCTACGAGTACCTTAAGTAGCAACATTTTGAAAAACTTGCTTCGTAAACTAAGAAGGACTGCAATAAAAATAAATTTAAACAAATAAACAGAGAAAGAAACAAATAAATTCAAATGAGCAGGTGGATGTTAAATCAACGAAGGAAACATCAACTAAATAAAAAGAATTAAGGTGTCTTTGACACGCCATCTAAGTGGGTCTATGTGTCACATATAGAGCAAATATGATCATAACTAAAAATATATATTTAACATATATGTGTTCTCATAAATATGTATTGGGTGATTGTATATTTTTTTTAAATGGTTTATTAACGAAAAAAAAATAAGCAAAAGAATTAAATACACGGATGCCTCGTTTAAACGATTTATCTTGATTTAAAATGATTTTTTTATTATTTTCATGCATAAAGAGAGGCTTGCAAATTACACCGGTTTACTTTATTTTATTTGAAATTGATGATATGTATATAGTATTTGATTTTTAACGATAACCGCACAAGTGAGATGCATACAAGTGTGTAAAGCAGAGATAAGTCAACATTTTGCTATTTGCTTACTTTCGTTCCACAATGTATGCTTTGGTTTCATCAAACAAGGACAATATGTGAAATTTACGATGCCATCCTTGCTTATAACTCTTCGATAGGTATTCGATCGATTCTCGCTGCCGTTAACGATTTCTTAATTATAAGCTAAGCGGTCGCGGCACTGTGTTCTTCAGGCGGTTCTAAATGACTGAAGTTATAAACTGGGCTCTTCAAAATTACACCAGTCTTGGGCGGTAGCCTTTTCTATTCTATTTTTTCATCATATTTATTCTTTACGGTATTCTTATTTTATTTTCGATATATTTTTTTTAACAAAAATTTCAAATAAATTTCCTAGTGCACATCGAGGTATAGGTGTATTGGCATATAATAATTTGAACGTACGTAAATATTTATCGAATTGCCAAGGAATAAAAATATATTTAATTTGTCATTATTTACTTTTATTTGTTTTTTTACTATCGACATAAATTAACGAATTTATTCAATAAATTTATTAACATTGAGTTATTTTATGTTTAAGTAAAAATTATTTAAATATAACAGTCTACATTTGAATATACTATACCTACATATGCACTCGTGTACATGGATATACATACATATGTATATAGAATGAGCATTTGAGTCATATAATTTATGGACTATGGTAAATTTGTTATTAAATATTAATATTTTGTTGGCATTATATTTTATTCAAAAGGATTAAATCAAAAAGTATACAAATAATTCATTATTTAGCTTTATTGTCTTAGATGCACTACAAATTTATTGAAAAACCGAAATTTTCGGTTTTACGAGATCCCATTTTAAAAGAAGTGTCCTGAAATTCGATGTATTTGCAATGACGAAAAGAACTGGGTTTTCTGCAAATTTCTTGTTTTTAACTTGATTTTTTTAGTTCGACTAGAATTTTTTATACGGTAGATACGATCCAGAGAAAACCGTGCAAAAAATAGTGCAAAAAATAAATGCAACATATCGAAAATTTGGGGACTCGTTCCATATCTTTAAAAATCGTGTAAGTTCAAGAAATTCCAAATATTTACTAAGTAAAACGTGCAAAGAAAGATCATCAAACATTTTTATTAAAAAACTATATATATACCCACTTGAATACCTGATTGGGTTTCATACAAATATTTCACTCAATTCGATTGGTTGGGATTCCATGAACAGCACATTAAAAATAAAATAAATTACTCGTCAGTTTCTGATAGCAGTCTTTCATGCTTATTACAAACAGGATTCAAAATACTGCTGCCATCAGTAGATATTTCAGATATGTCTAGCAAATTATTTGAAAAACTCAGTCCATTATTAATAGCCTCCGTTAATTTTTCAGTTGTTACAAATTCGATTATTAGTTGTTGTTTTTTTGGTTTCTCAAGTTGCTTATATTTTTAATAATTCTTTATAACCAGCTAAAGAAATCTGAAGATTTCGTTGTAAATTTTATCCATGCTTCCAGAACCGTTAATATAAATATTTTGCAACCAACCGCGGGGTCCAGCGAGAAGGAAAATAATATAAAAATTATTAAAATATATTTTATATTATTTTTTGCGTTGCTTTAAATATGTTTAATATTCTGCACAATTGCATCCAAAAAATCTCATAAAATTTTCTGTGGATTCGCGCCTAACAATTGACATCGATTAACTTGCAGAAGGTGTAAAGATAATGGAATCACACTATTATCCTTAAATGGAAAATCAACTTTGATATTTAATGCGTAAGGAAAAACTAATTAAACAACATTAAAGGAATTTTAGCATAATTAATTTGTTGTTTTTCGAATATTGACATTTTTGATTTGATAATTTAATTGAAATTTGCGTGCCTAAAACTTCATGGGAATGAATACACACACATACATACATACTTTCATATATTAGAAACTATTGTGAACTAAGTAAAATATCCACGCACAGCCAAACCGTAAAATTATTAATTCCTGAAGGCACAATTATGCGTAGCAAACAATTAAAAATGAAAGAGCGAACAAACGGAGCGAAAAGTTTTAGAAGAATTAACGTGTTTTTTCATGGGGAAGTAATAAATTAGCACTTTATCAAAATTAATGTTGTGTTTGTAACAAAAAAAATTATTAAATTTAAAAGAGCAAATGGAAGATTTGACAGCTTGCCGAATATGAATAAATAATAAATAAAAAATATGAATAATTTAAAATGTACATACATAATTGTCAAGCAATCAATGTTGCGCTGATTTGATGTAAAATAAAAATTATTAATAAGCTTGTAAAAATTAATTAGACATTAAAACGATGAACAAATAAAGAAATATGAAACCGGCATCTTTTCTTCTTAAAATAAAAAGTAAATTATTAGAAACCAGGCACACACACGTACTCATGTACATGTGTTTGTATTTTAAGGAATTACATATTATTATTCTTACATGTACAGTATGCGATAAAAAAAGTAATTTTTTTTCTAATATTTTCCGAAGGATTGTGGCATATCTATAATGGAGATACATTCTAGCGAGAAAATTTAGAAGATATTTTTTTATTTTAAATTCATCAATAATTACGCAAGCAAATATTCTCAAATATTTCTTTCGTTGAATTTGTCAAAAGTTATAAGACCGCTTACTCCCGATTTTTTAAAATAAATTTCGAAATTTAAAATTTTATTTTTAGTTATAAAAAAGTTGTAATTCTTTTGTCGTCGACTGTATGCATGAACATGTCAACAAAGTCACGTGTCGTTGATACAGGAAATACAAATTGTTTCCTTCTCATGTGTATTAGCATGAATATGACACATTTTAATAAATAAAAATCCTTTTTCTTTATATCTTATTTTTCCAAAACACAATCAGCGTACTGCCAAAAGTAAACTTCACTTCCCTGTTATTAAAATCTCATTGCCTGTCAATCATTTGCTACTTATTTATCATACAAATGATAGTATTTTGAATACCCTTATTTAATTTGCTAAAACTTTCATCTACTTAATAAAATTGTTTTGAATTCAATTATTTGTCTGCCCAAGTGGCCAATCTATTACGATTTCTCCTTTCCGCCTGACAAACTTGTGACAATATGTTTTTACTTTTATTTTTGGTTAAATATTTTTAAGCCAAAATAACATCTCCAGGGACCAATTGGACAAAATAATATTTATAAAATAAAATAGCTATGAAATTACGTTTTAGAATTCATACGGACGAATAAAATGTCATTCCTCAAGAGAATGTTCTAAATTGTTAAAGCGTTTGTTGTTTGATAAACGGTGAACAAAAAATTACCATAAAATTTTAGTGAATACTTAAATTAGATAAGTTAATTTTGTTAAGTGCATAATTCAAATTTAGTAAATAGAAATACAAAAAAAATGCCATGCAATACATGCATAACTGCCCACATTCTTATTAAAAGATATCGGCAGGATATATTGGAATATACTTATAATATATATAAACATGTTTGGAAGATTTATACAAAGTTTACTACTGATCGGCTAAAATTTTACCGAATGCCAAACATCAACCGAGCAAAGCATTTGGCGAACTCCGAAACCGAACGTTCGATCGGACCCGAAGAAAATCATGCTTCCACGAGCAGCCACAGGCACCGTCTTTCTTTATATCTCTCACAAACCTGTTTAGTTATGTTTAAGCTCAATTTTTTAATGGTTATTTAAATATTTCTAATTATAATTTTAATGCAAAGTGAATATTATTATCCTGAAGTTCGTTATGTTTTTAATCAGATAGAATTTTATATTAGACAATATTCCAAAGGACCAAGGGAAAACGCGACATTAAGTAATTTCAACATACGCGACAGAACAGAGACAATTTTGTTAATTTTTCACTTGTTCCTTTGGAATATTGTCTCTGATCCACTTTGGATTAACAACCAATTTAGTTCGAAAAATAATCACATTAAAATTATTTAATTTTTTTTTTTGCAATTCGAAGTGTCTGAAATAGAAATAGATAATTCTGAAATATAACCGCAAAATTTTTTTTTTAAAAAACTTAATTTCTAAAAAAAATATACAAAAAACATTTGGAAATTCTTTGCTACTTAAGAAAATTTAAATTGCGTTACGTAAAATTTATAATATCCTTGCAATGTCAATAGGATATTCAGAAATGCACAACGAAAGATATCCTTATGGGGTGAGTGACGTAATTATAAAAACAACGATATTTGAATATTTCGGCATTTACTACTCACATACATAAGAGATACCTGGGGAATACCGAAAATATAAAGGATTAAAGGGAAAATGTCGTGTTGCCCAGTGTAATTAAAACTATCTGCAAAAAAGAATTCGTAAACAATAAAATGCAATTGGAAAGTTCGGAAATAGAAATGGCACGTTGTTGTCAAACGGATTTACTTAAATTTATTAACATATTCTTCGGTGAGCGTGGTTTTTTTTATCTATTTATCTATTTTATCCACAGTGTGCATTGGCGTGAGCAAAAATTAATTTCTTAGTTTGAAATATGAGATGCTTGATTGCTTGCATAACATGTGATTAACACACACAATAATTTGTTTAAGACCAAAAATTATTTCGAACTTAAGTCAAGTTGTATTAAAACAATTTTCCTTAAAATCCTTAAAAAATCAATTATGGAAAGAACGAAAAATAAAAAACCAAAATTTACTCGAACATTAAAATTTAACTAGAACGATGACTGCGGGCGGTGGTGGTTAAATTTCAACACTTTGTCTCCCTCAAATGTCGTACATTGTCATCATTATGATTGTAATATTTTTCGTTTATGATTCAATTTGAACGCTTTAATGTTTCATAATGAGTTGCACATCTGTTCACTAAAAAATCCATAGACAACATACGAGATTCGGTGTTACTTGTCGTAGTCCGATGAAATTATTAAAGATTTTGTATCAACATTAGGGAGGTAAATGAATATGCTTTTGCGACTGGCAGTGAATAAGATTCTTATTCGTTTTTCTTGTGAAACTAGTTCATTAAAACAAGTGACACCTTAATGAAAGTATTTTGCTTTCACTTAAAATGTTTTGAAGTGTGCCATAAGTCAAAAAAATGTTTTGTTTGGCAACAAATAAAACATAATTTCATTTATTTCTCTTTTTTCTTTATAACGTAAATTACATTATTATAATAGTATGAATATGATTTGTTTTGTTTACTTTTTATACTCCTCATGTTCGTTTAAGGGGAGTCTGTGAATGTGATGAACGAAAATAATAATAATAATAAAAAAGTACTTTTAATGTCAGATGTCAAGTGGTTTACAAGGATTTGCAGTCAATAAATCACAGAAGGGGTGTATGGATGTGAACGCAAACATATTAAATGTTTAAATGAGTGCGAAATTGTTTCTTAATGGTGATGCAGCATAAAAAGGTTTTTTTTTATCAAATAATGAAATTATGTACATAATGTGAAATAAATTGATATTGGAAAAACGTCTACTTCAACAAAGTAGAAAAAGTTTTTTAAACTTTTTCAGCTATTTCAATCAAGTTGTTAGTGTACTCAAATTTTTTAGAAACATAAAAAAGTTATCTGAATTACTGGCAAAGATTTATGTATGTTTTCTGGTTGTTTGATTACTGGCAGAAATTAAATTAAAAATTATTTCTTTTTTCTAAATCTAAATAGTGAATTATAATTTGTCTATGTGTACATGCTAATTTTCTGAAAAACTTTATTTAATTTTGAATTATAATTATTTAATTTATATATGACGTTTATTCAAATTTTGTGGGCTTTTATGAGCAGATGTTTATACATATCAAACAGGACCCATAAACGTTTTTATAATATTATTTATATACATACATAGTTTTTGTTTAAATTTATTATTCACCCTCAATCGCTTTTTTTCGTATACCTTGTTAAACAATTATAGTTTTATATTAAAACAAAACACAGGCCGCATAAATTATTGCATAATTACCCTGACAACCTTTCAACAAAAAATTATACCACAAAAAAAGAGGAAAAAAAGCAACCAAGTCCTTCATACCTTTTGTTAAGTTTTCATACTCATATTTACTCGCACTTAGTTGATTTTGTTTTGTTTCTTTGGCTCAAGTGTTTTGACTTTTTTTTAACAAATCCCTTTAGCAAATATTGTGAGTGAATATGGAAAAGAAGGAGGCTAATAATGTGTTAATTGTTCTACACCCTCAAAATTACGAACACAGTGAACTGGCAACAATTTGTGAGAGGAAAATTTATTGGCTTCAAATAAAGAAATGTTTTAATAAAAACAATTACAAATATTAAAAGCTCATTGAAAAAGAATAAGTGATACTATTTACATATGTGTACATTCATACAATTTTATATTTTTTGTAAATAATATGGCAGGAGCAATCCTGGTTGTTTTACCCATACCCCTCCAGCCATCTATGGAGCAATTTCTTCTGATTATTCAGTTTTAGAAATTCGCATTTACTAGTTGTGTTTAAGATTATACAGCTGAAATCCAATATCATTGTCGGCATTTTAACTAATTAAAATATTTCCTTTTATTTTGGCTTTTGTCTGTAAAGTAATTCAAACAAACTAGCAACAACAAAAAGAGACGGACAGACAGACACAGGATGTCAAAGGATATGAACAATATAATCAGTCAAGAATGAACTTAGAGCCCAAAACGTACATACATATGTATATATACGAGTATAAATAGCTTGACAAAGGCGGAACTAAAAATTAACCTTCAAATTTAAAAATTAACAGAAACATGAAATGAAATTAATCAAATAAAACATGTCAAAATTTCTGTCAGATTTATGAAACTCCTTTTGTTTAAATATTATTAAATGAAACTTAAGAAAAGATCCTAACGATCACGGTATGAATCAAACACACACAATTTATATCACTCTCATTAGAAATTGCTTCTTTTTTAAGAGAACAAATTTAGCGATATTTAAATGCACGTATCAGTGTTCCAAAATTAAAATTTTTAAATGGTACTCAACTATAACTGAAAGAGTACCTTTTTGCATTAAATTGTACTTTGTAAAAAATATTTATTTATAAAAATTAATTGAAAAAAAATGGTTTAAACTTTTTAATATGATACTCTCGGCTTGCATGGCGTTGTATATGACTTAAGCCAACGACAATGCCAATGTTACACATGGTACATTTTTTACCATTTGTTTTGTCTTTTATTAACCATGAATACTTTTCCCTCCATTCTTTTCGGAATCCAGCACTGCATGTTCTTATCCTGCTAAAATTTTGTAATTATAAATTAAATATATTTAAGCGAATATCAAATGATTTATATACCTTTTGGCTGAGGAATCCATTATTTACAAACCTTTCTTATTTGTAAATGCAGCAGAACTTTTTTCTTTTGATGTGCAAGCGTAAATATGTACATATGTGTGTTTGTATGTATGGGTTCTTAAATGCAAGGATAACTCTTATTAAGACGATTTTGACACACGCACTAGAATTCAAGCTGATGATATTTATATTCACAACAACATCAATTGTGCAACAAACACACGATTATCAAAGTCTGCTATTGAAATGATCACATAACACATTTTTTGTTTAGCATTACGTTGAAAGTATTGCCAACGTATTCTGAACTGAAAGGCGCAAAATGTAAAATATGTAGTAATGAATAAGTACTGAAATGTCGTGGGGGTACCGAAGTATTTTTGAAATGAAAAAGTACTGAAAAAAGTACTGAAGTACTGAATTTTTCAACACTGGCATGTTTGATCATGCATACATACAAATTCACATGCATTTGCATGCATGTTTTTTATTTATTTTTCATAGCAATTTCCTCTCTTTCAGATCAATTGTAATAATAATTCATTTAATATTTAAGGTATACGTTTAATTATGACTGCGGGACTTCACTTCATTATTAAGAGTTTATTGAATTTAATCAGCGGGGTTTTTAATTTATCCGGTGAATGAAAGTTTGCATTTTTTAAATAACAAATATTATTAACTCAATTTTTGGCGCCGCATATCAGTTTACTAGTACGAATCTGAACAATTTTTTCTCATTTAATAACCCAGTGACTGGACAATAAGTTTACTTATAAAATTTTGAGTCTTAAAAAGTAGGACAGTTTAAGGGTCAGACTTGTTCTGCGAATCGTCTGACATTAAATCAAGTAATTACAAAAAGCGAATTCTACTAAGTTGACTTTGGAACCATTTAATCGTGTGAGTTACAGAATTCATATTTGTTTGCAGATATCACTCGATTTACAGAGCAATTATAGAGCAATAATTGATTTGTTTCTTATAATCATAACAAGTTAAATTTATTATAAAAACATAATATTGTGGGAATATTAAATGATCTTCCTGCACTATGATCTTCTGCTTTTTCCACCTCAACGAGTTCTTTCATATAAGAAATGATCCAAATAAGCTTTATATCAGAATAAAATGGACTCAACATGGAACTGAAGGAGGAATGTATAATAATGATTAAAAGGACTTATTTTTATTAATAATTTATCAAACAAATGATCCGAACAAAATACTTTTGAAGGTTTGCTCTTCTTTTCAGATAAATTTTGTTCACAAAACATTTAGCATATAAAAAATCCTAAAAAACAAGACCCCCGGGGGCAAAATGTTTACATTTTGGCTTATTTGATACAAACAAAATATAATTTAGCAAAAAAAAAAAACATTTACTTTTATGTTCATTGAAGTAAAAAATGTTAAGAGTTTGAGTGAATAAAAACAATAAAAAGGAACAAGAGAAGAAAAAATACAATTTAACTGCTTATTAAATACGCATAAACAACTTTTGTTGCAAACAAAACTGTCAATAGAGCCAACGACAACTTCAAACGCCCTCCTCTCCCGTTCGAGTGACTGGATGAAAAACGAAACGCCTGCTTTATTATGAAGAAGTTTTATTAAAGGAGTCTTGGTTTAGCAGCTAATTAAATACATGGCGACACGTGACTAAAGAGTAAATACAGGCATTTTAATACACTCCTGTCAGTTTTGTGTTGTTTGTTGTCGTTGCTGCTGTTCGGAATGACATTTAAGAAAAAGTGGTTGGTTGATAAAATTTTCACAGTTTCTTTCGACAATAACGAAAATGTTGAATAGATTTTTGTCGTTAGTAGAATGGCTACAATTTGTACAAAGTTTGTATTTGAAATTGTTAGATACAATAGTAAGTCGGTCACATGTTCAGTATTACATTACATTATGATTTTTGACGTTGAAATAAAAACGGTTATTACAATTGCAAATGGGTGTGTGAAAATACATTGAAACAAAAGCAAACACGTGTTTTATTTACACTAACTACCATGTGATTAGTTTAGTATTAGTGTCAAAGTTTTAAAACTTGACCTGAGCTGAGATTCGAAACAACGAAATACTCTCGATGATCTCACGGAAATGTTCTTTCGCGAAGTTATCGAAAATTAATAAAAAGTAGAAGTTCGCAACATCGAACTATTATTGAATATATTTTGTGAATGATTATTTAATACGCAATAAACGAACCGAAAGCAAATGCTTCGTTCGGGTTCGAAGCCCAGCAAATGTTCGTGCTTTCCCAATTATTAATTTGAATTGTGAAATTAAATTTAGATAAAAAATATATAAATATAATAAAGACAAAAATATAAACCGCACCATATAATGTCGAGAAATTATGATCTTGTAATATCGAAATCTATGCGATTCCGGATTGTTAACGGTTGGCTTTAGATATTGCTAAAGTTTGGCCGTCAAATCTTAGAAATTCATGTTCTTTAAACAAAACTGAACGACAGGTAAATTTTTTCGATTCAATTTTTGTCAATCGAATTTCGTACACGAAAAAGTTCAAGGTTCGTTGGCAGATAAATTCGTAAACGAAGGTCTTGGTAAAAGTGGGTATGGATATACATATATGAAATAATCAAAAGACACTGGTGATGGTTTTTGGCAAATGTGCGAGACATTAACACGGTGAAACACCCCTTTACACTGACCAAAACGTTCCCCGTGGAACTATCGCAAGGCTTTACGTCACGGGGTGGGATAGGTCCAAGACCCGGTCTAAACTATATTGATTCTATTGCGAATCTCTTCTAACCTGCGAAATTCCAATAGTACCAATTTCACAAAATTATACAAAGATTCCAACATAATTGGAACTATGTTATCCGGTCTAATGTGTATGTGTACATCCATACATGTGTATGTATGTGTTTAAAGGAGCTGGTATGTCCATTCACATAGATATAGAACCTATTAAATACCTTGTACGATCTTATGCTGGTATTGATTTTATTTTAGATTATTGAATTATGTAAGTTTATTTTGCAACTTGCCAACAATGTCCAAAAATTTTAGGAATATTAGAAAATTATAATACACACAAGAAATGTGCATGATGCCTGTATCGGGCATTCGAATCGATCGATTACACAGTGTTACAAAATTGAATGAAGTAGAAAAACCTGGGACCGGATATTATTTTTATTGTAGGGCTTGTCGAGTAAAACTAGATTCCAATAGTGAAATATGCCGGACACCTCCAAAATCAGGATTTACGATTAAAAACCCGTTTTTGTACCTTTGCGTGCTTATAAGCCTGTAATTTTGTTGATAATGATCTGAATTTTCAATTTCTTACTAGATTTGGAAAGAAGAAAGTGAGATCTTTCGAATGACATATAATTTATCTAAGAAAATTTGAGAAATTTGGGTGATATTCTCGAGCAAACACAAATTATGTAGATTTTTCAAAAATTTTCAACTTTGGTGACGTTTTTATACATTATTTTATTAAGAAACTATAATACTATTGAATTTATTCAAAAAGTACGTTTATTTACGATTACAACGCATATTTGGGTTTAAAAATAGATAAGTTATTGACTGAGTTATTTAACTTTTCATGAAAATAAACTTTTAAACATTTTATACAAATTTTATTAATCCATTAACACAGTGTGACAAAAAAAACCTGGGATGTGATATTATTTTTCTAGTAGTAGTAGTAGTAAATCGGTTAATATTTAACTAAGGTACAGACCTATAAGTGCATAGAGGTACGAAACCCCGGTTTTTTACCCGAAACTCCAGATTTTGGGGGTGTCCAAGAAATTTCAAATACAGAATCTTGATCTACTCGACACCAGCTACTAGAAAAATAATATCACATCCCTGGTTTTTTTTTGTCACACTGTGTTATTTGTCTTATAAATTCCTTATTAATCTGCTTCCGATTTGTTTAACAAAATTTTTTACTTCGTCTTAAAGTTAACGCTGCTAATTTTATTCGACATAAATTATTGAAAAAGGAATAGTTAATGAATATTAATTAAAGATTCTTTAAAAAGAAATGCCTTGTACTTATTAAAATACAACCGCCTTTTATAGTTTTTGTTCTTCATATCGGCTTTTTATTTAAATATATTTGATCTTTAATCTATTGTTATTTGTTCCTTATTTTCTCAGTTCTCAGTAAAGTGTCTCAATTAATTAGAACACAAAACGAAATCATTAAGAAGCGACTAAATGTATGTCCTACTAAATACCGGTAAAATCTCCAGGCTTTCAAGTTTCAGCGGCTTTGACTGACAATTGTCTTAGAAAAACCGGCTTCAACATAATAATGGCATCCAATTACTTATTGTTGGTTTTATAGAATCCTTGTTAAATAAAAGAAGAATAAAATGAACTTTTTTATTTATTTTTTGTTAACGTACATGATCCAATTGTTAATGCTTCATCTAAATGATAATACGCTGCTCATCACCATACCTTTTTATTCAATTAAAGAGTTAAATATGAACGAACTACTTTTTAAAATTTTGATCGACAATTTAAAAAAAAACATTAAGCTTTTGCATGGAACCGATATTGATGAGGGCGTGCAACTTGTATTGATGAACACGTTTAGGGTTTGCGAAACGGGAACTTCTAGGCATTTTAACGAAAAATTAAAAACATGTATTGTTTTTCATATTGAAAATATGAAATTACCGATTGAACAAGTGCCTGTCTCCCTTATAAAATCCTCCATACCATGACCTCTATTTAATATTACGATGTAAAAAAAAGATCGCTTAAAGTATAAATCCAGTGGAAAAATCTGTTCGCAATTTTAATCGCATAAAATAATTATTTGAAAAATACATATGATCCGATTCCGGAAAATAAGGTGAGACCTTCCATCCAACCCTATTACAGATAACGCAGTGGTCTTGAGCCTTCTGAACACCAATCACTTAATATTTTACTGAAGCCTTTAGGGGAACTCTATTAACAACTTTCAAAAGAATTGACTTTCATTAAAAAATTCCTGGATAGTTAAATTTTTATTGAAGAAAAAGTATTCAACCGATTATATATAAGCAGTGGGATATATTTATGCATTAGAGCGGTTCATCGAAAAACCATTTTGTTATCTAACTTTTTTCAAGCCACGTCTAAATGGTTCTTTAAACTTGATTATTCTCGCAATCATTACTGGGACCCTTTAATTAAAAAAGATATTTCTTTCAGTCAAATATTTCATTCAGTTGATTAAAATTTTTAATTATTTATAAAACTGAATCACAGAAAATGATTTCAAAAGTCAGAAAAGCAAGGAAACACAGTTTTTCTTTAATTTGTGTGTGTAGAATTGTCAACACCAGCTTAAAAGAAAAGTTATTTTTTATTGTTGTTTTAATGTTGGCACTTATGTATGCACTGCAATTCTCATTAATTTGTTTAGAGTTTTAATATAAAGATACAACTTTAAGAACGTTTTAAAAATATACTTGAAGGTCTACTGATCAGCTTCCATAAGCACTAGTAAAATGCGCCATGTACAGGAATGAAACGATCGGCCACAAAGCATCGATGGCCACTTGGTGTCGAATGAAAAGCGTCGATAAATACTTGTATCGGTAAATTTCTTCCAAATGATTAGAGACAGTTCAGAACAAAATTAAATACGTACCGATGTCCGTATGTATGTAATTGGTTTTTAGTACATTTCGGGTTTATTTTTATTATATTTGTTGTTATTATATTTGTTGTTATTTATTATATTTTTAACAGCCTTATTAATAAAATTATTAAATGCTTATTTGACAACTTTTGTATTAGCGTAATCAGGATGATTTTTTAAAGGTTTGTGTACATCATTGAAAGTGTTTTCACAATAACAAACGCTTTTCAAATATTTTTCGTAATTCACAACTTTGTCGTCTATTGTCGTCTATGTTCACAGATTTTCATACATTAAAATATAAAAAACTTTAAAACAAACAAAATTATTATAAAAATGGCGCAGCACTCATCTGTTTTTAGTTTGTCAATAAGAAACGAGTATTTGAGACCAATACGAGTATTTTTACGAGTATTTTGGTAATCGGTAGTAAAAGTAATTAGTATTGACAAAGTATCAGATATGTAATTCTATTTACTTTGTGATAAGAAAAATTTGTATTGATAACAGTTAAGAAGTCTTTTCATTAAAATTTAATTGTCCCAATTAAATATATATTTTCGACAATTAAATACTTTATTAATAAAAAAACATTTCTACTAAAGTTTTAATTATTACGACAGATACTTAAATAAAATAAATGCAATCAAATCAATTTGCTTATGGTGCAAATTTAATTATTTCTTTAAATGAAATTTTAATTTTTATCTGTATAGATATTTCTTCGGCAAATGTGTTATACTCCTAATTTGCATTCATACATTTATACATTTTTAACACATGCACATGTTTTTGTGTGTGCTCAAGTTAAAAGTCAATTTTCCAATTTGCAAACTGTCAGAAACATACTCGAAAGTAATTTGGTGCCGACTTTTTTCCCAAACTTTAATTTTAATCAGAGTGTATTTTATTCCAGATGTGGTGGCATGAAAGAATAGAGAGTGCGTACTGTAAACTTTTCGTTTTCGGTTTGCTGTTTTTTTCATTTTATTCGAATTCTTTTATTTGGGTGGACTAAACTTTTCAAACAAGATGAAAGGACAATCCGTAGAACAAAGTTATTATGGCATACATACACAATTGTCCAATACTTTTGGAATAGAGAAAACGTTTTACTCTTTCGATGTACTTACATTTTATTCACTTTGTGTATGTGTGTGTGTGTGTGTGTATGGGTGTGAGCGATTGTGCTCATAAGTCGCGTGTGCTGTACGAATAATGTTGAATGTGCGTTTTTGCTACCAGTTGAAGTAAGAGATGTTTAAAGACAGCAAAGTTTTCCAATAAAATTGCCATCATGATGATGTTTTCAGGTTAAACTCAATGCCAACCATTCTGTTTCAAACTGCTGCGTTGGAGACGATGTTTACTCATCATCCCCACCAGCAACGCCATTGAAACTTTCCAACAAATAAACTTGCAACCATAAATTGTTCAGTTAATATACTCGTTACAATATTTGTTTACTCTAAATGATGTCAGAGTGCGGCAGGGTGTGGGAAGTAAAAAAGTTTATGAAAGAGATTAAACATGAAAAGTGGTTGATGGCACTAGCGGAGGTAATATTTTTCTTTTTGTGTCAGTGTTTGGGGAAGGTGGGTTGGAAGGACATCAGGTAAACAAAATGGGGGAAGTTTTTCAAAGATATTGAATGTGAATTAAACGAAATGAAAACATACATTCATACACACACACACACACATTAAATCAAACAAACTGCTGTGCTAGTTTATCTTATTTTCTGTGCGTGCTGTGTTGTAGCTCTGATCGAAATTGAAAAGCTTTTTATAAAGCTTTTTTAACTTTTAATGGGTGGCAATTAAAAATAAAACAAGTTGGGGTAAGTGGGCGTTTTTTTCGTTTTTTCCTTTAATAAAGTTTGTTTGTTGTGCAAATATTGTATGAAATTTGTTTGTATGTTTTTATTTGAGTTTTTATGATGTTTATTTTCATTATGGCGCGCCATGAATGGAAATTACAAAATTGATTTTTAATGATTTAATTAAAATGAAGAAGCTGCCATCCTTACGCTCTTTACTCACATTAACACACATCAAAATATTTAATTAAAACCAGCATTTCAAATATAAATAGAGAAGTGAAAAGTTGGCAATGTCAGCTAATAACAAAAATTAATTTAAAGTTGGTTTAAAAATCTAAATTTCTGACAAAATCAAAATCAAACACAAAATAAAGGATTTTTTCAAATCGTCTTATATTTAGGGATGAGCGATTAATCGACTAATCAAACTTTTATTAATCAGTTGTTCTGAATTTGCAAATATTTTGAATGTTATTTATTGAAATTTTACTAATTTTATTCAAATTTATAAAACGAAAATATTTTAAGGGATCAAATAGTCATAATCTTGAGTTATAAAATTTTTATTAATCAAATATTCGATTAATCAGATTTTGATATACATACATATGTACATATGTATATGTATATGTAAATATATGTATGATTAAAAAATATTTGAAGCAACCAAGAGCAAAACTAAACAAGCTGCAGAGTGTCAATACATGCCAACTTATTTGGTACATGCACATTTTCGTTCCATTTAAAATCGCATTAATTTATAATTAATTTACACAAACTGTATTTAATTACTTTAAAACGCAACTGACAGACATAAAGAAACTTATTGGCAAATTTCAATTACGGCCATGTATAGTGGGACGGAGCGCAAAAATAATGGTACTAATCTGCATGTGAATATATGAAGTATTCGAGAACAAAATAATGTATTCACAATCCATAAAGAAGGAATGAAGGTTTCAGATCAAATTAAACTCTTGGCTCCCTATTGCAGTACACGATGAGCTACCTGCTATATTTTACAAATGTAGACCATTTTTAAAGAATTTAAATTTTTACAAAGGTAAATAGGACAAAGAAAACTTTGCATGCAATTTTCATTTTTAATGAGTGTGTGAAATAAAAATGTAGACGTTTTGTATTTCTTGTCCTGTCTTTCCCACTGAAGAAAGAAAGTCGCATGCAACAAGGCTGCGTATTGAGAATATCGGATATGGAATATCTTAAAAGAACAGGCCATATTTTTTTTCATTCAAGTAGATTCAAATCAGCAGCTGATAATTTGTGCTGCTTTACCGTGTGTTGGTCAAACTCCACATACAAAAAAATAATATTTTTTATACAATGAGTTTGTTTGACAATAACACGATGTCACCGTTATTGTAGTAGAGATGCAAGTACTTCAATAAAAATATTTTGGAGCAGGTCTGCACGATTCACTCAGATTTATTAAAAATAGTGAACTTTCGGCTTTCCAAATTTATCACTAAAAAGTCACTCTGAATTTTTAAAATTTCTGGATAAAGTTTGTTAAACATATTTATAAAAATGGATTTGCAAAAAAACTGTTTCCTGTCCGCTCAAAGACGTTAGCAGGGACGGGGGGGTGTTTTTATTATTTCTAATTGCGTAAAAATTATAATAAAATAAGTTTAAAGTTCAATGTTTTGTACTGTGATGTTCCATGATAATCACACGCGTATACTTTATAAATAATTATGCAAAATTATAAATAAAGTATGCGATGTGACAAATGCACTACAATATAGAAATTTGATTCGAGATCTCAGTTTTGTGTCCATTTTATTAATTACTTTAAGTGAACGATATAAACGTATTACCTGCAAAATAAACTAGACAAAAAGAAAAAAGCTTGAAGAATATGTTTATCGATTATTTATTTTTTGTTTTGAAATTATTTCAAAAATTGCTCGCATAAAATATAATAATTATTAAAACTTAAAAACTTAGTTATGTTTTTAATAATTAATGATAAAATCAAAAGTAAAATAATTTTGTTACAATTTTCATGTAATTATATAAAATGTTTTTTAAAATTTTTCTATTTTCATAAATTCCGTTCAGTATTTTAAGTGGGCGGAAACCAGTCTTGGGGCAAATTCATTCTAATAAATTTGTATAATAATTTATAGAGAAATTTAGAAAATTCGGCGTAGTAAGCTTGCAATTTCGTACGAAATCTCACTTATTTCAAGCAATACAGGGTGCAGCATGTATCATCCATTAATTGTTTTAGAATTTCGTTAGTAATCCTTTTTCAAGTCTGCTCTTTTGAAATATCTATAGAAACATTTTTGTCTAGTGATGAAATATTAAAAATACTTACGTTCTATATATCGTTAAACTTTTCTATTTTGAAACTCATTTCAAACTCTTATTGTTACAAATTTTTAAAAAGAAAAAAAACCTGGAAGATGTTTTCTTGAAGTTTATTACATGATATATTTTTGCGAGTTTTTGCAAAAAATAAAACTCAAAATCAAAAACAGAAATTTAAAAATGCAATGGCAAACTATTTTTTGAATGGCGTGTCAGAGAAATTTAAAATTAAATAAAATAGACTCTAAGAGCCTTTTAGTTCCCAAGGTGGTCTATTTTCTGAAAGATTTGACCTTCTCTATAGCATTACTAGGTCCACATTTATTATTTATTTTTTTGAATCGGCCGGCCCACTGTGCCACTTTACACAACCACACTCTCTGCTTATTCGATGTGTTTCCGTTGTATTTATCTCAATTAGTGACTATCAGTCTGGCTATCATACCGTCAACCATTTGCAGGTAAACTCTTCGCTACACTACACAGTCGCTTGCTGTCTATCACTCGTTTCCATTCTACTCACCTAATTTATCTACTCTTTTGTTGTTGGAAATTATTCTAATTACAGCCTGTTTTACTTAATTGAATTTTATGTATATTTTACGTTGCTTATTTCTGCGTTCTCAGTAATTACGAGTATGTTGATTCTGCTTGAGATGAAGCACTTCAATTTCAAATCAAATTTAAGAAGTACGAAGTTGGAAGGGAAAAAGGCAAACATGTTATATTGCCGCCATTTTTTTCAGCATATACATAAGTAAAAAAGTATGTATGGTATATATGTATGTATGTACGCATCTTCCATGTACATATTGCCTTTTCTCTTCGTAGACATCTTGCCAACAATCATTTGTACGACTGTGTGTTCGTATTTAGTTATTATTATAATTAAGCTCATTCTTTTGTAATTATATTTTATGGGTTTTGTGCAAAAAGGAAAAACGAAATGAATGAAAAATTTTGATATTTTCTCGGTTCTGTGTTTGTGTGAATGAGTGAATGAGTGAGTGTCGTTTATTATTATGTTATTCTTCTCCTTATCATTATAGTTGCTGTTTTGCTTGTCAAATTAATGACATTTAACTAGATGCATGTTACATATAATATTTAGTTGTCTTTTACTTGCCACCATGTCCGTGATAAACGTTTTATATAGTATGTATGTATATATGTATGTATATGTGTATGTACATGCACAAGGATGTGAATTCATATGTATGTGTTTCTGGGTTGTAAGTTTAATTCATTTTTTCGTTCATTAAACTAATTGCTGCCTGAGGTGGTTATCAGCAAAGAATATATAACATTAAATGAGGCCATAATTCATTTAGTGAAGATTTAAAAATAAATGTAAAGGCGACAATAAAAAATCAATTACCACAGAAACATTATATATAAATCTGAAAACTAATATATTCCAATCTTTAAGTTATCTTTACACTGTCTGAGTTTTTATCTGATTGGAATTGTTAAAAGTGAAATAGATTTTCTAATAAGTGTAGTTGGCTGAAGTAGTTAGCGCGTTGTCTGCTCGTGGGTTCGAGCCCACTTTCAGGCAAGTCATAATATCCAGCATTTTTTCAAATGCGCATTAGTATACCATTGTATTTGTTGTTGACGAAGACATTGCACTGGTCACTGAACAGTACCGGCAGCAATTGATACTGATGTATGTTGGGGGACATCACAGCATCCTCCTTCGTCGGTATTGTAGCAAAATCGCCGGCCAAGTAAAATAATTAATAAAATGGCTACTTAGCTTAAAAAACACATTTAATGCGCCTACTTGACAGCAGAGTCGCTGCAAAGCTGATCTAAAAACTAACAAAAAGCGCAATAACAGAGTTGTAAACATTAAGCTTCCTTACTTACACCATCTGTCCTCTCTCACTATCCCTCTCCGAAAGAAGGTAACACCCCTACCGGTTGGTAGGCATATTAATTGCCTGATTGTTACTTCTCTTTAAAAAAAATGAATAAGTTTAATTCTGTTCTGCCGTGTAAGTTGAAATTAATTGGTGTTAAAATTTTCCCTTGTTGCTTTGTTGTCTCATGTCCAATTCTTTCTGAATAAAAAATGTTACGAACTTTAGCCAAAAAAATTAATCACTTTGGATTAAAAGAAACCATTAACAACAAAATTGTTCGAAAATAATCACATTAAATATAAATTAGTTTAAATTAGAACTTATCAATGGTCATATGTTTACAACAATTAACTTATTTTTATTACTTTTAAGATAAATAAATAAAATTAAAATTTCTGTGAAAACTTTACTAGCGAGCAAATAAAAACCCCGTTAATTGATTAGAAAATACTGTTGACTTTCATCTGGGATTCCTAATGTTGTCGTTAGGAAGGATTTCCTTTTCCTGAAAAATAATAAAAAAAACAGACAGTTACGTATTGTCAACATATGACCATCGATATGTCGCATTTATTTAATTAGAAATCTGTATTTAAATTTTCTTAGAATTAGAAATAAAAACTACTCATCAAATAAAAATTACGCAATTTGTTTGAAAAATTCTGAATTCAGCTTAAAAATGTGTAAATGTATTTCTTTTGTGCTTTCAGGTTTGGTTTCAAAATCGCAGAGCAAAATGGAGGCGTCAAGAAAAATCCGAAAGTTTAAGACTGGGACTGACACATTTTACACAGCTTCCCCACCGATTAGGTTGTGGACCTTCTGGCTTACCAGTTGATCCCTGGCTGTCACCACCCCTGTTGTCCGCGTTACCAGGTAATTAAAAAAAATTATACCAAATTGAATCTAAATTAAATATGTTTATTTTTTGTACATTTTAGGATTTCTTTCACATCCTCAAACGGTATACCCATCGTATTTGACCCCACCTCTAAGCTTAAATCCGTCTAGCCTGGCAATGAGTAGTTTAGCTGGAATGGGACCACACGTGCCTGGTATGCATGGCCCACATCCAACAGGACACCATCAGCCTCCATCTGGAATGTCTTTGGGATCTAGTAATCCTCATGGCGGTCATCAACATTTGCAGTTAACACACCTGTCACCACATTTGTCACGCATGTCCCCACAGACAATGGCCACAATGAATCCACAAATTACTGTTTCGAATTCAATGTCATCAACATCAACAACATCTTCTAATGTTTCGGCCACAAACTCTCCTTTAACGTCTCTACCTCCCCCTTCACTAACTTCGTCTGTTGCTATTGCACCACAAGCACCGCAAAATCTCAGCACCGCAAATGGTGACAATGAATCTCTCTCGTCTGCAACTAAATGCTCTTCAACAAATATAGACGTGGTGGATGTGGGACGCGAAAGTCCTATTCCCATGACAAATGCAACAACAGCAACAAATAATGGCTCAACTAATTCAAACGTCAACGAGTCATCAACACCACCACCACCTTCTGCTGCCTCTTTGTCTAATGCATCGTCAACGACCACATCAAGCCAACAACCACAAACATCAGATATTCGTTCAAATTCTATTGCGACTTTGCGCATCAAGGCCAAAGAACATCTAGAAAATATAAATAAAAGTTTAACTATGGTTTAAAATGTCTGTTTAACCTTTTCCAAACACACTAACACAAATTCAAATTTTCATTTGTTTTTCTCTGTATATTCTCACTTTGACTCACCAGGACTTCGTCATTTCTTTTGTGGAATCTTACGGTCACATATTTGTGACACTCAAACGATGGTGGTTTTTAAATCAACTACCTACACACATGCAAACATGTATGTGTGTACAATAATACATATAATTACACTTAATTCAAGACATTTGTACACCTATACATATAAAGATATCGGTTAGTAAATTATGAAATCGTGTATTTATAATAGTTTTCAGTTAAAAATTTAATTTAAGATTCCCTTATAGTTACTGATATTATAATAAGTTTAGTTAACTCTACTAAACAACAAATCTTTAAGATAAATAAATAAATAAATATAAATTAAAAAATAAAAATCAAATAAACATTTTATAGATTAATGCAAATGCGTTTCATACTTGATCCGCTTAATATAATCTGCATAATGTTTTTATTTCAATATTTAAGTCAGAAATTATTTCAATAAATTGTATTTTTATTTAAAACTTTAGTTCATAGTATACTCTAAGTGATAGACTACTTACTAGATCATTAATAAATAAATTGAGATTTTAAAACTGTGAAAATTGTCCGTTGTAAACATTAATTGATTTTTCAAAACACTGTGCATGAAACTAAAGTTGGGACAAAATCAAATCGGCACGTTTGCAATCATATACAACAGCATTGTGCCACCATGAATAATATTGATTAGGTTCCTTTTTTCAATTATAAAACTTTTTGATCTCTTTCAATTAACTCTTCCATGGATTTAGGAGTTGGAAAAAAGCAACCTGCACACATACATACATACAAATGTAGAAATGATCAAAGTATATTTAATCAAGAACGATCGTTTCTAGGTTAACAAATTCGACTGTCATTATGGTTTTGAAATTTTTCCTGATTTATTAATTCAATTTATTTCGATTATTTGTATTTTACACATTTTTTCACTTATTAAATACTTTCTCGCAGCACGTACAATCTTTTTTTAAATTGTGAATAAAATTTGACAATTCAGGAGAGATCGGCTACAAAATAGCAAGCGAAGTGAGTGTAGCTCATAATTATTATCTGTAGCTTGGAAATGATAAAGTAAGAAAATTAAAACAAAAAAAAGAATTTTGAGTTTTAATTTTGATATTGTTTAGACTTCTTGTTTTTCCGTAAAAGTTTATTATATCTCTAGATATTCCAACTAGAACTAGTGCCTATCACTTAGGAACTGCTCATGTGGCCCGTTTTGTGAGAGGTTCTCTTGCATCTAGGCTGCTACTTTTGGATAAGAAGTTGCATGAGTTTTGAATAATGCCAAACTTAAGTATGTGATGGAAATCGATTTCGAAAACTGAGCAATTTTAAAGACCATTTTTAATACACTTTTTGTGATAAAATACTTCTTAAGAAAGAAATATTTCTGTAATATTTTCAGTAAAGTACTTTTTAATAAAGAAATATTATTAAGAAACACCTTTTAAAATGGTTTCGTTTTCGAAATCGATTTCCATTACATACCTGATTATCTTGTCCCATAAAGTGTGGTTTCTTTACCCGTAATTTAAAGAATTTGAATTGAAAAACTCTACCGAGTTTTATAAGGAAAAAATATTCCTTTAATCATTAATTATGCACATATGTATGTACATATAATGGTTTCTAAGCCAACGTACTCTTAATTTCTAATAGATACGGGATTTTTGGGATTATACATATCCCTGAGCCCAGAATTTTTTTAATTTTAAATCCGGGTATTTTCGGGATTTGCACAACAAACAAAACTTATAACTTTTTCAAATTTAAGTAAAAAAAAGTTTTGTGTAATTTTTAGGGCGACCTGTTTCTCTAAGTATGAAAGAATATTTCATTCGAATTTTTATATTAAAAGCAAAAACAACACACCTTCTCATTTATAGAAACGGTCCTATATCTTTCATACAAATCATTTAAGATAAAAGAAAAATATTTTTATTCCTACAATTTGGCGCTGAAGAGAAATAAGTGCTTAAGTCGACATAAGCTAAATTCGAGTTAATGTTTCCCTTGTAATCTCCACATTCAGAAGTAACCTTTGGCAAAGATCAGTTATTTTGCACGTTTTTTCAGGAAGTTATAACGTAAAGAATTGTTTTTTATATCTTTTCAACTTTTAATCTCATGTGTAATAACAGCTTAAGAACATATAATTTAGTATATTTCAAGTTGAATATATTAGTTATAGAGTGTAGAACAATGTATTCCTAAATTAGAAGAAATGAAAAATTAATTTGGCAACTTTAACTGCAGTAGGATCAAGTTTCTAAAAATCCACTTCAGAGTTGAAAAGTTTTTCCGTATTGCCACAGATGTTTGTATGTATGTATTTTTTTCTAATATAAACTACCATTTTTTCCCATTTTCTTAACATATTACTTTTTGTTGATAGCTGAATACTTTTATTCAATAATCAGATCAACCAATTTGCTATGAACTCACAATTAATTAATTAATTACCGCAATTACGAAAAAGTAATTTAAAAAACAGGGATTGAATCTCCCAAAACACAGAACATGTTATTTTAGACGATTTACATACGTCTACTACCGCATTTCCTTTCAATTAAAATGCCAGCAAAACTAAAACATTAATCAATTAAATTATTATCAAAACAAATTAATCACACCACAATGCATTGTCATGTATACACTTACATATTTTTATGCACATACACACACATGCACAAGCATAACCGCATGAATAAAAATAAATAAAAACAAAGAGAAGAATCGGTTTGAAATTTTTGTAGAAAACACTGAAGCACAAACACCTACACTAAGCAAATTCCACATGACAACCACTAACCGGGAACACAAACGTCCCCTTTCCACTACTAACGGTACTACCAAACCCTACCACCATCGCCTTCTCCGCAAAGGAAGTGTTGACAACCTACAATTAAATGCAATTACAATATAAACGAACCTGCGATTCGACGTACAAACCAATGAACAATTAAAACTACTAAATGGATAGTAAACAAAAGAACATAATCGTCCTTATCAGAGGACAAGAGAGCCTGTTATTTATTATTTTTGCTGTTACAAATATTTTCGTGTTCTGCTCACAGAAGCAGTCAGTGGAAGTTATAAGAAACAAATCATGCTTTTCGTACAATCAATATTGTTCAATTGTTATAAAATAATGATTAAAAAAGATTGAGAGATAGTGCGACTAGGAGAGAAAAGCTTATAAGTATGCATGAGTGTTTGTGTTTGCTTATGTGTTTATGTGTGTGTGTGTGTACATACGTATATTTTAATAATTGATTCGTTGTTCATTATGTGGCATTTATAAAAGGCAATTAAAACTCATGTCAGAATTTGTTTTAATTTATAAAAGTTTTGTTTAGAATTACTGTCATAAACACATAATTAAGGCCAAGCTCAGGCCTACGCACACAGTGTGCATATTACACGAAATATTAAATTTAGTTGCATGCATACCCACTGATTTCTTGCAACACATTCCAGATCGAGAATCGAAAAAAGTTTACCTGTTGGTCAGTTTATCAATATCAAAAGAGAGTCGTAACCGGTACGAGATCGAGAAGATTTCGATATGCCGAAAAATAGTTCACCGATTTTATAGGCACGGTTCTTATCATTATTTAATTTTATTCTTAATTTATGTTTTTTTATAATTTTATATATGAATGTATGTATATTTGAATGTTTTTAATTCAATTAAAATTAATAATTAAAAAAGCAAGAACCTTTATTCATATTGCAGGACTCGCAAGCTACAAACCTGGCTTGCGGAATCATTTGCGTATAAAAAAATTTGCATTCACAAAATATATTCGAGAAATTAGCGGGAGTAGTTCGATGTAGCGAACATTAAAATTTTCCCAAATGTTCAGCTTTTTTTCTAATGTGTGTTTTTAAGCAATTAATGGCAGCAGTTCGTTGTAACGAACGTTCGTATTTTTTTAATTCGAAAATTCTTTGCTTCGAATGCCAGATCAAGTTTATAGTCATTCATATACCGATATTTATGTGTGTGTAAGAAGGGTAAGTAAAATAATTTTATTTAAATAGTAATTTAGGAATATTATTTATGTGGCTGTAACGTATTGAATTCCACAGAGCTGGAGAAAATTGTAAATAAAGTCTAAAGAGACATTTCTATAACATTTAGTGTAACTGTGGGCTTTATATTTTTTTCAAACATTTATTTATTGAAAAAAATTTCCAATTTACATTTCAAACTTAAATTACTTAAAGACTCACGAAGCCAAAAACACAGGCTTTTCTGTAGCCAAATGATGGACAGAATTTGTGGGCAGATAGTTTATATAATGACGTAGATTTATCAAGTGTCAATAAGAAAAATTTTAAATTATTACAACTCAAGAATGTTACAAAAGCGTTTTTTTCACCAAAAACTTCAAAAAAGTAAAAAGTATTTTCTTAAAAAACAAACTTTTTATTTTAGTATATTTTTTATTCGGCGTTATCTTTTTTTGCAAAAGTTAACTTTTTTTATTAACTTCTTGCTAACATGCCAGACTCAATTCACGAGGGAAAATTGCGAAAAAAATATTAATTTTTAAAAATCAGTCCTCGTTATAAACTCTATATAACGTCCGTTCTTACTGGTATATTCGCTTCGTCTGGCTAAACATTTTGATTTGTATTTTTTTGTTTTAGTTATTTCACAACCCATTCGCATTTCTCTGTCACAAAATTGCACTAAATTTTGTTAGATGGTTTGTGTCTAAGGAAACCCCTTACTGTAGTTTGCTGCAGAGTTCTTACACAGACTTTTCCTATAGTTATACTATCGGCCGCTAGAGTGCAGTAACTTCTATTGTAATTGTCATGCAAACACTATTGTAATTAAAACCCACTATTTAAAAATATGTAGATACTAAAGAAATAAAAAGATGGCTCAAACATAAATATCTTTTTAAATAATGTTGGCGATATCAATTTGCCGCATCGGAGTTGCAATTTATACAAAAGGCCGATGCTAGGCGAATAATCCAGAAATGATGCACCCGCTTAATATTTTATTTTGTTCGAGCCACACGTGAGGTAGAGCCAGGATGCCATCAATAAAGTTCTGAAAATTTTAACTGACAGGATTGATCGTGTTTCATAAATAATGGGAATATTTTGCATTTCGAATAAGCCCATAATATCCCAAAAGAAATTTTATTTAATTTTTAAAAATACAATTATATTTGTACCAATAATTTAATAATATGAAAACAATTATTTTCTTGTTTATTATTATTTAAAACAAAAACACCTGAAAATAAGCACTACAATTCTATAAAACTTGAAATCTATTTTAGACAAATAATTCCAATATCTTTTTAAGCATTTACGTTGTTTATTTAAACGGGTAATGCGTTTGCAATGGACTCTCAGAGTGGACGTGGGCTTCCATACGTGAGGTATTCAGTTTTTTCCCACTGTAGCGCTCTCTTTGTTCAGCCTGCACATCTTGAGAAACAATATGGCGAAAATTAAACTCCATTTCGCTTTAAGGTTTTGTTAAAAAAATTAAAACTTCACAAATTTCTAATTGGTCAATTAAAAAGGAAATAGTGTTCCAATTGTATTTTTATGGTACAAAAGATACGTCTATTTAAGTACATGGGAATCTATTCTGTTTTGCCCGTGTTGAAGTGAATGTGCGTGTCCGTGTGTGTGTGTTTGCATTTGTGTGTATAAACCTCCCATAACTTGAGAAAGGTTAAGCCAATCGGAACCAAATTTGTAGCATCTATAGAATGCCGATTCAGTTCGGCAGACTCTAGAACTATAAAATAATTTATAATCTGCTCTAAAGCTCAAAAAAACAAAGTCGACTGGCATAAATTTGAAGAAGATCTATTGCCGAAAAAATTCGAAAAAGTGCTTTAGTTCTTGTCAGATCGATTTTCTCGGTTCCTTTACATTTTTTGACTTGAAAAACTGTCAAATGCAGCAAATTTAAATAAAATCGGGTAAATTTTTCGAAAGGCATCATGTTGAAAAGATTCGAAAAAAAAAATTACTGACCGAATTCTTGTCAATTTATTAGTTTTGGTACTTGGAAATCTTGTTTCTCTTCGAAGCTCCCCAATTTTTTAGATGTACTTATGTATGTCAAATTTCAAAAATAAATAGAAAAATTGATTGCTAACACTTAAAAATTGCTAAATTTAAATAATTGATGAAACTTTGAAAATCTAAAAAAAAATAAAAAATTCAAAATTTCTTGTCGGAAACTATAATATCTCTTGTCCTTTTTTTCCTTAACAAGTTTGGCGTTTTAGTGCATAACAACGTAAACTTACAAGTTTAATAGTTTTTTACTTGATAAGATGTTGTAGAATTGTGAATTGAACAATTATTCTTGTAAACTAAAAACACAAATTAGAAATATACTGTTAAACTTTTACATTAAAAAAAACATTTTTTTCTTTATACCTTGTTAAATTAATGACGAACTTCAAATTAAAAGTTTATACGACTTTTCTACTTCAAACTTATTGCGATGCGATGTGTAAATAAGCTCCACAACAAAAAACATCCGATCGCTCAGAGCACTTGACGCTTGTCTCGATATGGTGAAAATAAGATCGTATTTTTTATTATTTATTTTCCATCATTTGCCGAATGGGTTCCCGCTAAATACTCCACAATAATTTATCGAATTAAAGGATGATCATGATTTTAAAAACAAAGGTGAGAAATTACATCTTGGTTCGGTTGCATCTAATCTGATGCGTTTCTAATTTTGACTACGACAGCTTGAAGATGTTTAGCTGTCATCAATCATCGTCTTGAACCAACAATATTTAATTTTTTCAAACTGAAAATTTTCTAACGAGGTGCTATTTCAAAACGAGAACAATTCGCCTGATCGATTAACATCATTAAGAATAATTTATGGTCGAGCTAAAAATTTATCGTAAAAAAATTTAGCTTAAGTTGAGAAAAATTAAGAAAACCAAAATGAAATGAAATAGGATGCAACGGAAGTCCTTTTAATATCGTTTAATAGCGCCGAAGTAAGAGTGTCACATAAGATTTGTATTCGCATTCGCAAATATTCGTTACATCACTAAACATGTGTATTGAAAAAACTTAATCTTAATTAAAAATCTACGAAATCACTAATCAGATACATATCACAAAAAATCGTTCTTTGTTATGGATAACTGCAGATTTTGTATTGAAACTTCCAAAATAACAAAATTATCAACTCCTACAATCGATCTCAGACATTTTAAAAGAGTCAAGAGTATTTAAATCATTCTATTTCTATTCTAAATGATCTTATTTCATCATTTTAGTTTCTCAAAATTAATGTATAAATAACTTTATATTTATAATAATTTTAACGGTTGCACAACCAAGAATCAAATGAGGAGCGCTGTTGCTTGTACGAGTAGGAGAGGGGAACAAATGTTTCTATTATTAAACATTTGTTCAATGAAAGTCTCCAAGTTGTATCGAGAGTATGAGAAAGACAAATTTCATTATGTATTTTCTTTCAGCAAATGCCTCGGATTCCAAATTCAATGAATACAGTGATGCATCACAAAATTGACTAGTTTTAACTATTTATAAAATAATTGTATCTATTTTTTATTAATAAGTTGTAAGTATGTAGATTTAAATTAAAAATATTTGTTTTGTGTTTTTGTGTGTTTTTTTCATTAGATTAAAAAAGAAAATTACATAAGAAAACATTAGATTATTTTACATGTGGCAAAAAACCCCTTAAAATTAATAAAAAATTTATTATTCACTAATACACACGAAATAATTTATGTTAAGACATTAAATAGAGACATTTAAGACACAGAAATTATTAGGTGATATTGATTGATGGTAAAGAGGGGATTTAGTGTAAGAAATTCAGTCGTACAAAAATTAAAATAATCTGGAACCAAATATAATAGAAGGTGTAGGAGGTCATCTTGGTGAGCGGGATGGTGGATACTCAGCAGCAGAGATCCATTGAATATGTGAATGGCTGAGCAGATGAAAGCACAGACAGACAGATAGACGATGCATAAACCGCTGTAATGATGTTTGCAGCAAGTGCAGTAGCAGCAGCAGTAAGATGAGTTGGAAAGGGTTTTGGGGGGATAGTTTGATGGTGAGTTGGGAGGGGTGAATGGCTTAGAAGCACTTGCGGTGAACAATACCGGGACCAGATTCGTCGTATTCTTCCTTGGAGATCCACATTTGTTGGAAAGTGGAGAGGGAAGCCAAGATGGAACCACCGATCCAGACGGAGTATTTGCGCTCTGGGGGAGCGATGATCTTGATCTTGATGGTGGAGGGAGCCAAGGCGGTGATTTCCTTTTGCATACGATCGGCAATACCGGGATACATGGTGGTACCACCGGACATGACAATGTTGGCGTACAAGTCCTTACGGATATCTACGTCACACTTCATGATGGAGTTGTAGACGGTTTCGTGGATACCGCAGGATTCCATACCCAAGAATGAAGGTTGGAAGAGGGATTCTGGGCAACGGAAACGTTCATTACCGATGGTGATCACTTGACCGTCAGGAAGTTCATAAGATTTCTCCAATGAGGTAGAGGCGGCAGCGGTGGCCATTTCCTGTTCGAAGTCCAAAGCAACATAGCATAATTTTTCCTTGATATCACGAACAATTTCACGTTCAGCGGTGGTGGTGAAAGAGTAGCCACGTTCAGTCAAGATCTTCATCAAGTAGTCGGTCAAATCGCGACCAGCCAAATCCAAACGGAGGATGGCGTGGGGCAAAGCATAACCTTCATAGATGGGAACGGTGTGGGAAACACCATCACCAGAATCCAAAACAATACCGGTGGTACGACCAGAAGCGTACAAGGAGAGTACGGCTTGGATGGCAACATACATAGCGGGGGAGTTGAAGGTTTCAAACATGATTTGGGTCATCTTCTCACGGTTAGCTTTGGGGTTCAAAGGAGCTTCAGTCAACAAAACGGGGTGTTCTTCGGGGGCGACACGCAACTCATTGTAGAAAGTGTGATGCCAGATCTTTTCCATATCATCCCAGTTGGTAATGATACCGTGTTCAATGGGGTACTTGAGGGTCAAGATACCTCTCTTTGATTGAGCTTCATCACCGACATATGAGTCCTTTTGGCCCATACCAACCATAACACCTTGATGGCGGGGACGACCTACAATTGAGGGGAAGACGGCACGAGGAGCATCGTCACCGGCGAAACCGGCCTTGCACATACCGGAGCCTAGAAATAAGAAAAAAAGCACACGCTCAATAACATTCCGAAAAAAAAATTAATTAAAAAAGGATCAAAGTGAATGAAGCAGGAAAAGGATTCAATTAAACAAATAACGAGAGAGTGTCATCGAAATGAAGAGCCGATTTTACGATGTCGAACGTGATCGCTGGAATTTTGAACGAAAATTAATTGCTTCTCACTACCAGCCATTTTTATTTACATATTTAATAAGCAAATAAATATATAAAATATGCTGTTAATGGGATGCAAAACAGATTCTGTTTCCGGCGATCGGTTACGTTAGTTATATAATTTTTAAACTTTTAAAGTCTGAAGGTTTAGTTGAGTAAACTTTAAATAAAAACACGTTCTTGGTTTAAGAAAACATTAGAAGATATTATTTAGAAATATCTCATTTAACGATTCAAAAATAGTTATTTGTGAAAGGCTAATGTTTTTTTCGTTTTTTTTCCTTGTAATTATTTTGTCACTCTCTATTTATCCATTTTTATTTGTTTTGTTTTTAATCTTGTGTTCCATTAAAAGTTAAAAGGAATTTGTTTATACACTCTTTTTAATTTTTTGCTTTTCCTGAGACACTTTTAATCCATTTAAATATTGATGAAAGGATATAATAAATAGTTTTTATCCAATTTATATCCAATATGTGAATTGTTTTTATGATTCGAGATTAAATTAAAACGCACCATTATCAACGACCAAAGCAGCAACCTCATCGTCACACATTTTGATTGAGTTTTTTTTTAGTTTTTAACTAACGGAGAAGAATGCAGAAATAGATACCGTGTGTACGCTTTGGAACACAACTGACTGACTAAATTATCGGGGCAACTGTTACCAGATTTTATACCGCGAAAAAATAATAAAACAAATCACGGAAATTGAGAAAAATCAGGCAACAAATTTTTAATATACGTGTACATACATAAATAAATATCTGAAAGTATGTACATACATATTTGAAAAAGATAAAAATAAAACATCGCAACGAAATGAAAAACAAATTCGGAAAAACAATATTTGAATGTATTTGAGTTTGTTTGTTTATTTGTTTTGTATTAAATCCACCTTCACAAAAACTGCACGATTTTAGAAGTTTGATTGTGTATGTGTTGGGTAGAACACGAAGAATCCAAAAATTCCGTTAAATTTTTTAACACATGCACAGAATAGATCAACAGCAAGCACCCCAACCGATCGTCCATCACACCAACAACAACGCCAACAGTTTCACCCATACGATGGATGGATGATTCTTCGGATTGTTATGGCTGAGATTTGAGATCTCGGTAACTAAAAATAGCATACACTATTACCAGTGTGATTGCTACACACAGAGAGGCAGGAACCATGGTGTCCCTCATAATTTTTGAGGAGGATGAAGAGAATATTTGAAATAAACTTGATAAAAAATAGAAAATTAATTTTTTTTTTGTTTAACAAGAGAGCGTAAGAAATAATGTGTACATACATAATCGTACATATAAGTATGTTTGTCGAATTTTCCTATCAGGCAAAGCACGTTTGAGCATTTATGTGCTGCGATCATGAAAATATTTGTCCGCAAAAGTACCGTATATGGCAACGTTGCAGTGGGGCGTGAGAAATTTGGATATTTTTTATTTTTTGTTATTTTCCTCTCCCTCTCATTATATGGTTTGTATAGATGTATGTATGTGTGTTTTTTTTATTAAATGGGTCGCTCTACATTCTGCCATACAAATAAAAAATCTTTTCCAACATTTCAAAATATCTATACTAAATATTTTGATTATTTCGTAATTTTTATTCAACTTATAGATACATAATTATTTATTTTTATACGTTTGTACATATGTATGTATGTATGTGTGGATGCATGTGTATTCTATACGTATGCACATATATATGTATGTTTGTATGTACATGCAAATGTATACAAAAATTGCGCAATTGTGGACGTCACTAACGTTTTTTATTGTTATAAATATGTATGTGTGTGTGTGTGTACTTGATTCAGAATAGACTACTACCACATTTGGTCAAAATATTTTAATACTACATTGTTTGACTTACATATGAATATGTATGTATGAATGTATATCGACCCTTTATTACAACGTAGTCATATCTCGAAGAAATATAAAATGGCAAAAAACTTTAATTTAGATAGAGATATTTATAATTGTGAAAAAATTAAGCATTAAGGAACGGTTTTCCTTTAGAGATTTCCCTTAAAAAATATAAGTCTTTTGAGATATGGCCAAATCCTGCGTGACGAACGCTACATTCGTACGCGTTCTCACATTAATATATAAAAATTTTTTGGTCTTTCAACTTATGCAGGGAGTTTAGTGGGATATAAGTGTACTTTCGAATGGCATAACAAATAATTTTTTAGCGTGTATTTGTTGCGAAATAATTGATCAAAAACTTTTGTGACGCACGCTGAAGTAACTTTGAAAGTTAAAGTGTGTCTTCGTAATTTTTTAGCGAATTTTGCATAATAAAGCACAGAAAATCTAGTTCCTAAAGGAAAGATGAATATAAGAGAATTCTAAAATGAATTATTTGCATCCAAACAATTTTTTCGTTTTTTTATCAAAAGACATGAACCCTTTGTAACGCACGCTACATGGCGCACGCTATATTTTTTCTATTATATTTCCTTTCTGAAATTTTATACCTAATTTCAATGTTTCCAAAATAGTAAACAAACAATTTTTTTACTATAATTGAAGTATATAAAAATATGGGTTTCGATTGGGCCATCTTCATTAACACTAAATTAATAATATGAATACCTAAAAATTGTTCATTTCTGGTATGAAATTAGAAGATCTGAGGTAGGGTATTATTTGGTAATAATTTGCACACAAAAGCAGGGATAAGTTGTTATCCCTGAACAGCATTCTTTTTTATTAGTAAATATGTACTTAGTATGTATGTACTAGTATTTATGAAACTGTTAAAAGAACGACTAGGAAAGTTTTGTACCGAGGCCATCATTTCAAATGGAATCTATTTTAGCTCTTCTGAAAAATTTGATTTTAAGACATACGGGGTTATTGCTGGAAACCATAGAATGTCTAAAACCATGTATGTACATACACATGTATGTATTTTTATAGAGGAATCTGTTTCTGCATTTGATTCGGCTTGGATAATTGTCTCTTTACTTTTCTTTCCTTTAATTTCTAAATGAAGTGCTGTTAATGGAATGTTCAACTCTAATATTTATCACTTATGTACTTTCTTCAGTGATATTTCTGATTGAAGGCATAAAATAAATCAAATTATCGGCATTAAATTCAAATAAAATAAAGTTTAAGATTTGGAATTATTGCATGACATCTGTACTTGCGTACTATTTATACTTTTCCAATTTATTCAGAATTGTTTACAATTTGACCTGATACGAGTATAAATAGTAAATAGTATTTCTAGTTTTTCCAATATTTATAAATATATTTGTAATTGTATGCTCTAGATTCTTAAAACTCTTTGGCACTCACAAAACTTACACACATCTATAAACTGTATCAGTGGAAGTTTTAATTGATCTTTTATATTCACACACACACAGTCATACATACTTTACTAATTTATTTGTACATTCGTATGTTCTATGTTTGACCTAAAATTCTAAATGGAATGGAATGCATTTATTTAAAACGTAAAACGTTGACACTAAATATTTTCTAATCCCATCATACCCTGAATAATTTGCTTTTTTTACAAAAAAAAATTCCTAGAAAAGAAAACAAATCATGCATTTTCGAGATAATGGTCACTTGAAATTTTAGGTTAAACTGCCACATTTAAGCTGCCACAGAAGTGACCAGTGCATCTGTCCTCTTAATAAAGGGGGCTTATTGGCAATTTATTGATTCTAAGCGTTTAATTCGTCTCCGACTGAAATCTTGTTCGTGGTAATTGTTCAAATAATTAGCTTCATTATTAGATTTTTTGCAAATGTTTGTGGGTGAATTTTACACAATTTCCACAAAGGAAACCCTTTTGCAAACAAATACGTGTCGCATACGAATCATTGGAATTCTTTTTCACTCCATTAAATGAGTTTATCATTATCAGTGTATGGGAAGGTCAGGCATCTCAAAGAATTAAATGTTTGCAACTAATTTTAGTGCAATTTACTCTAATTTCCAAATACAATTTCGATGTATAAATAATAATAAATAATTTAATAAATAATGTGTGTCAACTAGAGCATTCAAATCCATATTTAAGGATGGAATGTTGCAAACATATAAATTTTTGATGAAACCACTACTTTATTTTTTGTTTGTAAGTGTTAACGGTCTCAAGCGTGTATAAATATGAAATGAACTTAATTGAATTTTGTGAATTTTTGTATGCAATTCGCACGCCTTTCGCATCTAAATACAACATTTTTACAATAAATATACTCCACAAATAAACAAAGATCACATACAATAAATAAATTTCTTTTAGACCAGAAAGCAAATAACTCTTGGCTATTTTTCCCAACAGTTTTGACAAGAAAGTAAAATCAAATAAAGTGACTGAGTGAATGAATAAATGTTTGAATATCCATGTAATAACGAAACCAAATTTCACAAGCACGCTCTTTTTTTCGTTGCCTTTTGACGTCGTTTTTTGTTTTTGCAAATACAAAAATTTTGTAATAAAAACGTTTATTTTGGTTGATTTTACTACGCCAACAGAACAGTACAGAAACAACAACAACAACAATAATAATAAGGGCACATATTGCTTTCGAGGAGAGGGTGGCTTAGCTTGGTTGGAATGATGTGGTGTTTATGTTGTGAACTGAAGTGCAGTCAATCATGATTAATGTTGAGGGTTGAAGACTATTAAAATCATGATGATGATGACGAAGTTGATTTTGTTATGAAGAGGAATTTATAATGATTATGAAGAGAGTGTGAGATTTTTTGCAAAATACTTTAAAATTAACTTACTTAGAAAGTGAATAAATGGCAAATTTGAAATTAATTCCATTTTGATTGTTGTCAAAAAATTAATTTGAGATTTGTAAAAGTACCAATAATGGCTTTACACGTGACTCACTGAATGTGTGAATATCCTACTTGTTTCACTCCATATAAACAATCACGAAAAGTTCCAAAGCATATACAATTTCTATTAACACAAATTAGAAGCAGACAGCAGTGACATTTCACTCACGATCACCGATCACGAATGCTAAACAGAAAATCACATAATCTTGGGCGATCATACACGACAGTGGTTTCTTGGCTCACGCTTATGTGCGATCACGTTAATATTGAAACATTTAGGCACGACCCCAAGTACTTAAGTTCACAAAATACCCACAAGACAAATAAACTTAACGATATCATTCATTTCCTTCAATTAGACAGATGTCGTAAAAGTTTCCAATATCATATAATAATTTAAAAATTAAAACGATTAAGCACTTTTCCCTTGCCCAAGCTCACATAATATTCACTTGCTGGATATCACACAAACTAATAGACTCACGTGATTTGAAAGTGATATTAACACTGAATTCTAGAATGTTCTTCTGTGATCTTGCGAAAATTTCGTTGATCTGAATGAAAGAATTAATGTTCAGTTCGGTTAATGCAGTCTGCATTTTTGCTAAATGATGTGAGAATTGATCTTGGATTTCATATGACTAAAATTCGAATTTTTCTCAGCATATTAACTCCGTTGTATCTGTGATATCTTCAACCTTATGAAGGCTATATATCCTTTCCTGTTTGATCTTAGCGGTACAAACTTTTAGAATGCAATTGAAAGGATATGAGTCGCCGACAGATCACTTTATTGTTTTAAATTGCAAATCAGGAATTCAAATATTCCTTTGAAGATAATTAACCTTTTGAACTTATATTGGCTAGGTGCGTGTTAAGGATTTTTTTTAAATTGGTATTGTGTTGTGTATTGTTGAAATAAAAAATGATTTTTTTTACTTATTTAAGAAAAAATTCATAAGTTCTATTAGAAATTAATAATTGCTAAGTGAACGAGCAAGCTCAACAAAGTGCCTGTTAAACGAAAATTTTAAATTGTAACTTAATTGAGTTTGAATGATTGCACTCTGACGCACGCTTCGTATCATGAGTTGAAGTGTAAACATGGTAACGCTCCCATACACATTTAAATGTAACATAAATATTCATACACATGTATATAGGCCGGGTGTTAACGAATGTATAGGTATATGTGTGTGCATGTGTAAGTATGGATATAAATGTAATAAAATAAAACAACAACGAGGGTGGCAAAATTAATCCTTAATAAAGGATCAACTTTTTTAACCTCTAAAATTAAAAAAAAATATTTTAACTGATACAAGCAGCCAAAATATGTGTGTATGTATATGCTAGTCGGAGTAAGAAAGTTGAACATAAATGAGCAAACTGAGTTTGTGTGTTTATTTTAGGACGTGTGGCTTTCTATTGTGATGTCCTTTGATTAAATCCTTAATATAAATACAAAGTAAAGATTTGTTGTTTGTATACGAAATGTCTTTTCGATTTAGTTACAACATTTTTACTTTATTAAATGAAAGCCAAAATGGTAGCACGTGTTTTAAGGAAAATATTCTAATAGAAAATAAAACAGCTACAAATGATTGAGTGAGTTTAGTTGGAAAAGGATTTATTAAAGTTGTCTTACAAATTATATTGTGACATGTCGTGTGTACATAATTTGATTTTTATTAATTTCGTTTATTATTTTATTTTATGACTTTCACTTTTTTTCATAAACACTTTGCCGTGCATGATACTAAACAGCTTGATTAATTTAATTTTCACTTTTAAATTAAAAAATAATGTTTTAAATTGTTTACATGACATTCAGTTGGCAACGACTAAACAAACTATACAAGAACTTTGCACACTTAGAGGCGGTTTAAGGAACTACAACTAAAACAATTAGCAAATAAAACAATTAGCAAACAATTGCAGCGAACTGAAACTATGACATCATATAAGTCACATCAATATTTTACCAATATAAACAAAATTACTTTAATGTCCTACTTCTATGTACTGATGCTGATGAGCCCATTCTACAAAAAAAATCCTTTTATTTACAGCTCAGGTTTTATAAATCTCTCGGTTTTTATGTTCACACTTAATAATCTAACTACCATTGCTAAACTAGACTCTAGTATGTATGTATGCCCAATAGACCAGATATGATAATCATAAATAAATAGACCAGATCATTGGCTTTGGCCGGCCATATGACAACAATATACAGGCCACAAAGAAAACGTTTAAAAAATAGAAAGTTCTAAGGGATCACCGGTGCAATGAAAGGTTGAACCCTAATGTTGAGATACTAAGCGAAATGCAAAAGCCAATCGTTATCAAATCAACATCTCGAGGAAAACAATAGAATAATGGATAAACAACCTAGGTTACATTTCGTTTTTCAGAGGCTCAAAGTGCGCATACTGCATACACACGTATGTCCATGTATTTCACACACACGCATATCTGCTGGAATATTTGTGTATGATTATGAACAATACACATTCATTCATACGAATTCAAGATTTTTAGATAAAAAAATTATACTTTTATAAATTTATAGTACTTTTAGAAATGTAGGACCAATTATATGAAAATTTTGTGTAACTTGAATACAAGCAAATCAGTTCTTCTTCAAGGTAAAATTTGTGTTCTTGTCAATCAGAATTCCTACGTACACATCTATTTTGTCATCAATGTTTATTTTTATACCGAACACCTAAGAATTTTTTTTAAGAGTGAACATTAGGTCATTCACTAAATCTTAGACCCGGAAGCTTTCAGTGTGTTGTTAAAAAAAAACATTTGTTGCACGTCAGCTTGGATCAAAAAATTATGTTTTGTTAACATTTTTAAATGAAAAATACAATAAAAATATTTTTTGCACCATAGAAAAAATTTCAAAGATTTTTATTATTATCAAATATTAAATAATATTAAATTATATTATTTCGAATTATATGTAAATTTAAAATTTTTGTTAAATTTGCTATTTTGTATTCTTTACAAGCTCAAACTTAATTTTTTCTTTAGAATTTTGTGTTTAGTTGTTCGTAAGTCTCAGCTGAGAATAAATTAAATAAAATTAAGATTGTGCACATTTATATAAAATAAACCCTTCCAAAATCGGTTCAGTATTACTATTCATATTAATTATATAGATTATCAATTAATATTAATACTGAAAAATATAGATATGAAGCACTACTTAAGCGGGAAATACAAAACGACATTTTGAATATTTGAATTTTTAATGGATTTATCATTTGTTTATAAGAACGAAAATTGATTTTGTTTTCTGAGAATTTGTTACAGCAGTTTGATGTGTTTCGTCACAATTTTTGTCTGAAATTTTAGCAAATAGAAATATCAAGATCATTTTAATTATTCTTGTTCTCATTATTTATTTTTTTTTTTATTATTTTGTTTTTCCCCCTCTTTTCATCAATTATTTGTAATCTTCTGTTTCAGTAAAAGTTTTTGATGGCTTTTCGTTTGTATGTTTTATCTATTTTTAGATTTTCATCTAAAGCATCTTAAAAGAATTTAAATAAAAATAAGAAAAATTACAAATTATACAAACGATGACGATTCAGTTGTGCATGATGTCGAATGTGGCAGTGAAAAATATACAAACATTTCTGCCTCCCACCTTTCATTCAGTTCAGCAAGAAGATCGTTCGCCATATATGGGTGTGATTTACTAAAATAGTCAAGTGCTTCTGCTATTTTTACAAAAATAAATTAAATGATTCATGAGTGAAACAATTTTTATTCTCTCATCGCAAACAAAAATGATACACAAATTAAGATCCACAAGAATTTTGTTGTCCTATTTTTAGATGTCAAAATCATATGGAAAAAAGTTTATTGGAAAATAATTTTCTATTCGAGTGATGTGTTCAAATATTTTGCAATCTCTGCAACTGCGCCAAAAATTTTTAATTTTAAAAATTAATTTCAATTTTCATTTATTTGTCGGATCGTCAAAATAAAAGAACTCGAATTGCTTTTTGGACTGTTATTTTTAGTTAAATCACTATTTAAGGGTTTTGCGTTAAAAAAATACACTTAATTGCATAATTTGTGTGGGAAATTGTTAATTAGCTGAGTTCATAAGATCTCTATGAATAAGTAAAACTGTTTTTGAACTTTTTTACTGCATAATTTAAAATTACTTTTGGCGTTTGCTGAAAAAATGTTTTCAAATATTTGTTTGGTGAAAAAGTAACGAAATAACAACATTTTTTATTTGTTGAATTATTATTTAAAAAAAATGTTTAATAAAATTTCACAGTTGAAAAATGAATGCTTGCGAATACAAAGCGGTTAAGTACAATTTATTTGAATCAAAAATTTTCTCAAGAACATTTAATGATTTTATTTCATGAATGTCAAAACTCATTTAGAAATTTTTGAAACGATTCTTTTTGACGTTTCTTTAGTTCAGTACTTTTTTTTCTTTGAGTCCAGCCCACTTTCAAGTGATTTTAAATAAAAATATGAAAAAAACAAAGCGTTAAATTACAAAAAAAGAAAAAAATCGTAAAAATACTCGTACACAATAAAATTAAAATAACGAACAAAAGAAAAAATTCTTTAATTAAATGAAGTTGAATTTATAATAAAAACTCACAAATCAATTTGATTATGGGGAAATTTAGAAAATAAAAAAAGCTATTTGTTGTTTTTTTTTTATTTTGTGAATTGTTTTGTGAATATTTTGTATTTTAAAATGGGTTAGTCGACGATTCGCATAAACATGAACGGCAATGACAATAGATTTACTAATTCACACGGCATATGGTCAATTAGGGCTTCTCAAAATTTCTCGAGCATGATTACAACAAAAACAAAAATACAGCAACAAAAAGAAATGTGAATCTTTCCGGACGCGTCAGAACATGAACATTCATTCATTCTCATATGCTTAAATAATTGTTCGACGAAGTTGGATGAACGATTTCAATTATTTTTTTATTTTTTATTTTTAGCGAAATCAATTGTTTTCACATCAATTTCATATCGAAGCATTAACGCAATGATATTTTGCAGTTGAAAGACACCCTTTATTGGAAACAGCACATATGAAAAAGTAATTTATTGGAAGGTGGTTTCAAATTTGCGAGAAAGAGCGTAAATACACAAGTATGAAGTATGAAGAAATCATTAAAATCCATGCACATGTACTCATGCAATATGTGCACCATGTGTGTATCTTCGTTTAGTGGTTCATTTATCTACAAAATTTTCATAAAATTTTAAATTAAATATAATTGAGAATTTTTCCAAACAACTTGCATACGATTACAAATTACAAAAAACGTGTTCATTTCTATACGACAATCGAAGTGGAAAATGTTATCGTAGTACGTACTAATTAAATAAATAATTTAAATGCAAAATTCATTACGTGTCATTTGTATTGAGACCGCTTCTCTTATGAATATATTTTATTGAAGATTAAAAAATTATTTAATAAGAGGATTGGATGCACCTCATATTTGGCGCCTGCTTTTCTAATACATGAGGAATTAGACACATAAATTAAAGAACATCTTCATTAGTCAGAAATGTGAAATATTTAATCAAATTGTGATTGATGATAAAGAACAGAATGATGTGCAATTGATAAGATTCAATTGTTGTATTTTTGTTGATGTTAAAAGTCCAAATTTCTGGAAATATTATAATTAGAACTGAACAGGGAATATACATATTTAGAAGTCATAGAATATTTAGAAACTTAGATGCAATCGTATTTTTTAGCACAGTTTTATTAAAAATACAAATATTTTAAAAATTTCTAAAAACATATTTATAATCGCCAACTCTTCGATAGACATATAAATCGTGTGTAATTCTGATTTTGCATTGACTTTTTGCAGCAAAATTAAAATACTATTACGATTCTTTTTGGCATGCCGAAGCATGTACAATTAACGTCATTTATATTTGCGGACATCTTTGGCAGTTGTCCAATTGCAACACCTCAACACAAATATTTATTTAATGAATGCATTTGGGTTTTCCTTTTAATTCACCTTTCAGATCGTTTTGTCTAATTTCATTCATGTTCATAATTAATTAAAACAACTTATTTTTCAAAGTATTCGAGCGAATATATGTACTCGTATGTATAATGAAAGGTAACATTTAAAATTTATTTGATTAAAAAAATATTTAATAAAATATAAAATACAGACGAGCATTTGAAAGAGGCTGTTCGATTTTACTTATTGAGAGTATAAACATGTGCAACAATTTCAATTGTTATGCACGTGTGTATGTGTCTGTATGTATGTATGTATGTGTATGTGTGCATGTGTGTATTACCAAAATTGTTTAATGTCTTAAAATGTGTAACTTATTTATCAATTGTCAAAAAGTGCTTTCACTTACTGCCACAATAAAATTTAATTCCGTGTGATCTTCGAATTGCTGGTGTTTGTTTGGTCGGTCTACTTTTAGTTGAGTGCTCTTGAAATTTAAATTCTTAGACGGCAAGAGAGTTTTTCTATTATTTAGTTCTAACAATAAACAAAAATTCAAGTGCAAAACACTTCAAAACAAATTTGAAGCAAATGTGGCATTTATAACACAATAAGAGAAATGAACGGATAAGAGATCCCATAACAAAATAAGAATAATATATTTTAATAAAAACATTTCTGCACACAAATTAGTAACCATTTATGGTTAAATCAGGCGTATAATTAGGTATTAAATAAAATAAGAAGAAGAAAATGTAATACATACATGTAGATACACACACATGCACACATTCAATGCTGTTAAGTCTTTTTGAACATTTGACAAAAAAGACTTATTAACCTTTTTCTTTTTTTTTAATAGAATATAATGAAGCATAAATGAAAGAAAATACAACGAGTGTTACTTTTGTCACTTTTATGTGACTGACACCTTGCCAACCCAGACAACCATTGTGAAATTCCAAACAACTTAACGGCCTATTAAAATTGTAAATAGCTTCCAAATGAAGGTATTATTCTACTAATTGAAGGCATTTAAAACCTCAAATATAAAAATTAAACCAAGTCCTCTTCATTTTTCATGTGTACAATGATATGTTGTGTGTCATAAGTTGTCTGTAAGTACAAACTGGTAAATATGTATGTTCATAATCATCGAAGATACGAAAACTAGTCGAGCAATATGATGTGCACAAATGTATTGTTTATTTCCTATGAATTTGTTTTTACTAATTACACTCTGTAAAATATAATATTTGAACAATTTATAAAGTAAAATGAACTTATTCAAAAGACACATTCAATTGCAAGTGGGTTAATATGATTGTACGAGTATATGAAATCAACACTACAGCACTGAGTATAATTTTAGACACACGTCGAAAGCTGACAATTTTTTTTTTAATTTATGAAGTTATTTACAACTTTAAAAATAAGTTATTTGTAATTTTTGAGGCTATTTTTGTTATGCTGTTAAACTCTTTCAGATTTAAATGAAACAGTATAGTTTACAACTAATAAGGATTGTAGAATAGATCACATTACAAAAAATAATAGAAAGTATTAATAATTAATAAAATATTGTACATACTTATTAAGTTATATGAATAACAAACAAAAGCATTGTATTGATTATAAATTCCCTACCGGGTCTGTTATTATCACCATTAATGCAATACATACTTACATTAATCTATGTAAACATCGTTAGAAGCATTTGAAATTTATTTTATATTTTGTAAAGTCAGAATTACTTTAATGTGAATTCATATGTTAATTATATCCGTACTTGGAAATTCTCCTGCTTTTGAAATTCTAAATAAAGAATAATAAATTTATGAAATTGTACACAAATTGACGATTGTTAATGCGGTAGAAAAACTGTTACAGTATATTGTAATTTAGTTTTTATTATTCGTTTGCCGTTCACGCCACCATTAAAATACTCGTTTTAATTCTTATTTTGCTATTTGATGTCTGTCAGAGGGGGTTGGTTGAACGTACTTGTCTTGATTTCGTTTACATTTTCCACAAGGATTTTTATTAAAAGGATAATGAACAACATATTATGACTGCTTGTGGTATTTAAGTTAGATTTTGTTGAAAGTTACGTCAACAAGACAGGCATATAATACACAAGCATAATTATACTTGTTGAAATAAACCACGTACATATCGCTCATTTATTCAAACAACGTCATAATTCAAAATACTTTGTGCTTCAGAAATCAATTTTAAAGTTTTTAATTTTCACACAAGTAAACGAAATATTCGTACGAATTTTTTAAACAAGATGTAAATCGATACGAAGAATAACTCTGCATTCTTAACTTAAAAACCAAGTTTTTGAGTTGTGATGTTGTTTTAGTAAATGAGCTATATGTATATCATATACTCTGATTTACATACAATATAGAATATTCCTTTGAAATCGTACAGTATTTTAGCTAAATTTTTATTGAATCTTTCGATTTCTAAAACATCTATATTCAACAGCATCTCTATTGAAATTAAAATTTTCTGCTACATTTACGGGCATTGTTTCATCGAATCGGAGACCACACTACTTATTATCCTCATGGAATACTAAAAATTCAAGGAAGCTGCTGTTTATAAACTTTGTATTATTCGTGTTCGTTTTACCGGCCAAATAATTTAGTAAAATTTGTCAAATCTAATGAAGATTTCAAAAATAAAACTGAAAAATACATCTTGTCCTCTATTAGATGAAGACAATGAAAGTCTTCATTTGGCCTCGATTTTAAATTTGATTTGATTTGTAACAATCAAAGAATTAAATGAATTTTCTTTCACTCCTCAAACTTGACAATTTTCCACGCGTTTCCTGTTTCCGCTTTTAAGGAAGCGTTCTTTAGCTTGAATTGAGCACATTCAATGTCCCATTTTTCTATCGGCTTCGCTCTGTCTCTCTCTTTCTCTCTGTCTCTTTTCTTATCGGCGAAAGTAACAGTTTCCAAAGTGTATGAATTAAATTGTTTTCCAAAATGACAGATAAAGAGCGAAGGCACAAAATGTTTGTAACAAGTTTTGTTAATATTTAATGACAATGCATCAGCAGCATCATCAACAGGGAAGACAATATCTACTGTAATTTGAGAGCGACATAAACGATTAGCAGCCACTTATTTCATGGTTTGACAATAGAAGCAAAAAAGGAAAAGAATAAAGCGAGACAAAAAAGATTTCATTACTTGAGTTTATTAAATCAAGCGGAATAATTGTTGAAATGGTGAAAATTTAAATGTTTTTTTTTAAGAAAAGCCAAGTTAAATTTATTTGGAGTTAATATGCAATTTCTAGCTCACAAGGACTATAAAGTATTTTATATTAATGAAAATTTAGTTTTTATAATATATTTTCCATGTTTGAATGGAACAAAATTCATATTCAAATCAACCACATCCGTTTGAGTACGAGAATAACATTTTATTTATTAATAAATTTTAGCACATTTTTATGGTTTCAAGGGAAAGAATATTATGGCAGCCCAGAGTTTCAAATAAAAAATTTACACAAATAATAGTTTTGAAGTCCAGTCCCGAAAATTTAACTGAAAACCACAAAAAGATGAGAGAAATAACGTAAATGTTGTGCTATACCTCGAAAACTACAGCTAACATTGTTTAAAGTATTTGACATTTTAATTTTTGGGTGGTTCTATCTGCCGAAGGACACTTTTTTGTCGAATTGGGAATTCAAACTCCAATATTTACTAATAAATTTATAAAGTAATTAATACGAGTTGATTATTAATTCATTTGAAATTAAATAGTTGTGTATTTACTTCCGTTTAGACATTGTTAATTTTATTTTCCGGTTGTCCTTGGTAACGTAATGAATTATTTTGTTTTATTTTTATTTTTATTTGAATGCTTTTTGAAACACCTGCCTTTAATTAAATCAATTTTTTGTTTCGCAGCACACTCCTCCTTTACGATGTCAATTGACACGCAATCATACATCCAACATTTATTCGATTTGTTTTAACAATAAACAAATTGCATTTAAATTTAAAAAAGCAAACATAATTGATTCCAATCCGTTTTGCCGTCATCAAAAAAGAATCAAATAGTCGTAACGACACAACTGTATCATTTCGCGATTTTAAATGCCTCGTTTAATGTTAATTATTTCTTGTAATTTAAGAAGAATATCTTCTCAAAGAAATACAAATTAAGGATTAAGATAAGTTGTTAAGCGATATCCTTGTTATGTGTCCGCACATAGTAATTACTTTTTATTATAAATACAAAACCGCACAACTAAATTGCTACATTGAAAACAATAACAAAATAAATAGAAAACAAAATAACAATTTCCGTCAATGAATAACCTCTGCTTAAGGAAAAATGTTTAAATGGAAAATTTTTTTTAATGCAGACTTTAGGCAATTTTTAAGGACATTTGTAGATCCTGTTTTGAAATAAGCTGCCATTAGGTAAGGCGATACTTTTTCTGTGACAAATCAAAAGGCACCGATCTTTGTTGAGTGAGAATAAGATTGTGTGTGTGAGTATTTCTTTTCCATCTTTTCGCAACATCAAAAAATATACAAATACAATTTAACAAAAAAATATATACCTTTCTTAAGACTGAGAAGAGTCCTCATGAAATTCACAATCTCGACTGAATGTGACTTATTGAAAATTGTAACAATTAACGACATACAGCTGGAGATTCATGATCGCTGATGCTTGAAATGGTCGTAGACAAAAGAAAAACTTGTTGCCATTAAAATATGAACAATCTAAAGAATAAAATAAAATGAAAAGAAAACTTATTTCCACTTGATTAAACGATATTGGCAAATTATTTTCAATATGATTCAAATTAAAGCAGACTTGAAAGAATCTTAATTTATTTTCACCGAAAGAAATTACTAAATTTAACAAATTTTCCATCGTTTGCAGTTAGAAAATTTTTAATTAAAAAAGAAATTCATAGATTTTATTCGCATGAACCACCTTAATAAATGTTCAAAAATAAAAGCTCAAATGTTTTAGTGCAATCCGTATGCGAAAGTTTATTTATGCCCGCAAGCACATTTCAAATTTAATACTCGTACATTAAAAAAGCCAACGACAAACTAAATAAATAAATAAATAAATAAATAAATAAATAAATAAATAAATAAATAAATAAATAAATAAATAAAGTCTACGAACTGAAAGAATGTGTCATGTGTCATAAAACAGAATTTTGCAGAAACTATGAAATTAAATTAGTTAAACACCTTGTGTAACTCAACAGCTGTTAGCACTTTCCACTCTAATCAGTAATTTGTCTAATAAAATACAAATGTAAATGCATGTCTGCTATTTGAGTCGATTATTTTGAAAGTGGCGAAAGTTTTTTCATTCAGAAAAATAAATTCAGCCGTTTAAATTATCAAGTCTTTAAGTTACTATATTTTTATTTTAATGTACCATACTCGAAATACAATTTATAAAATAATTTACTTCAAAATCAAACAGTTCCAATCACGATATTACAAATAACGAAAGTTTTAGTCACGTTTATTATTGAAACCACAAGCAAGAGTTAAACTTTGGATGTCATCACCGAAAATTAAAATCTTGAAACTCCGGAATTTTCTGAAGGACTTCTCGTAATTTTCTTAATAGTAACAATTCTGTAGCGCAACTTCTAAAAGTTTTTACGCCAAAAGGGCTTTGGATTTCCCCTCAGTAATTGCAGCAATAATATGTTATAGTGAACGTGAGGAAGTATCAGTGACAGGCTATACCTCTGATTTCACTACGTTCACCTGTCTTCCATTTCTTCTCTTTTTCCCACACAATGAAAAATTTTGTTGCGAAAGTTTCCTTTCACACCAGCAGCCTGCCAAGCGATACTGAATATTGGTCCTCTGTCGGGTGTTTACCGAAACCCGAAAAGTGACTGAACCATTTCTCAATTTTATAGATTTTTCAGACTAATCTGACCATGAAATTAGAAAGGGGCTAGTAAACCAATGGTCGGCCCACAACCGTTTTGTGGGCTTGTATTGAATAAAATCCGGGAAGATATATCAATGGTGACTAGAAGTACCAGGGAATATTACTGGTACAATATCCCTGGACTGAGGCAAGTAAAACTAATGATTGGAACGTATAATCAAAACCGTTTCTCAGCTCTCATGATCCTTTGTAAAAACAATCTAAGAATGCTCACAAGCTTCCTCACAGGCCATTGGAGACTAAGAAAACACCTCTGCAGACTTGGCATTGAGAATGACAGCCTGTGCAGTTTCTGTGATTATGAAGATGAAACTCCAGAGCATATTCTGAAGGACTCTGAAGCTTTCTGCCACAGAATATATACCCAATTTGTGCAAGCACTTATTGGACGATTGGGAACTGCCAACACTAGAATTACTGGCAATCTTGAGATTTCTCAGGAAATCAGGTCTAGATGAAGTGCTCTAGCACCTGGCAAGGGATACAATAGAGCTTTGGTCGCAGAGTCTTGTGTTTCCCGAACAAGGACAATTCATTCATTCATAGAATGTCAATTTAATTTGCTTTTTGAAATTTTTTAATATCCAAAAATAATGACGACTTGATGAAAAAATTGTTTCCTCTCAAAATGTTTAAATACTTTTCATATTAACATTTACATATGTACGAGTATGTATGTGTATGAAAAAAACTTTGTTAAATTTAATATATTTATAGCCCACAGAGATCACAAGCATCCAACCTTATAAATAAATAAAGCAGCAGTAAGTAACATTTTTTTTCAATAAAGAAAATGGCACCCGAATCAAACTAAAAAAATTGCAATAAGATTTCTAGTTCATACAAGAGATGTGCGCGTGGAAGTTAAGTGACCCACAACATCGCAAGCTCTTTCAACTATTTCATATAATTTTTTAGCATTAGAAATGCATTAAATAAAATCGACTTTTAGTAACAGACCAAAAAAGAGATGTGTGTATTTGTAACTCCTTAAAAAGTGAACCGACTTGGAATTTGTGTGGAAGGCGCCACTTAGGAGCAAGAATGTTGCAAACACAGATAAAATTAATTGATTAAACTACAAACACATTAAAACAAAAAGCATATAAAGACTTGCGACACGCGCTCACCTCTACTTTATACAACACAGGACATGATATTTATTATTATTTTTTTTCTTAAAAAAAAGTGAAGGGGTTTTACACAGATACTTCAAGTACATACATCCATACAAATACACACCATCAATATGTATTCGTAATACTTGAACTTATTGAATTTTCACCAAAAACATCTTCATCACCAGCGTTGTCAAAATAATACGAGTACGAGCACACCGAGATATTGGAAATACTCAAAGTTATGAAAAGACAGAGCAGATGTGCATTTCAACATTCTAAATTTTTTACTTTTCACAGAAAAAAAAAGAAAAACTAAAGGAAAATATACATAAGCAGTGACAAAGCATGTCTACACTTGAAGAAAAGTCCAAATTATGAACATTAGTGACGACATCAAACATTATTCCTTTGAGGGAGTGCACAAGTTCTACCAGTGTATCCTAAAAATGTCTGTTGCCAAAGTACTTCATTACTGTAGCAGTTTGAGACCATTTGTTGCTCATCTTGAAAGAAGTAGGAAAGAATCTTTGTATCAACAATAGTCGTCGTGGTACGGAGTGCAAATACTTATTGCTACTGCGGCTGCACGTCATACATCGGAAAATCCTTTAAGTCGCGCAATTTGTTCCTTTATTCAATTCTACAATATTTTGTGCAAATCCTTACGCTGCTATCGTCAGTCAGTGATGATATTCATTATTATTTTCATTATATTTATTATTTGCTGATGGAATTTAATTTTGTCATTTCTATACATCACACTATGCAAACAAACACAAATACTTACGAGTAAACAAGGACCTGAAAGTAAAACTTATGAAATGGAATGAAATAAAAAAAGGATGCAAGAAAAAAAAACTCATAAAAACGAGCAAAATTTCATAAATTTGCACAAGTACATGTAATGATTTTATTGACAAAAGTATTTTATAACGATTTACAGACAGAGAGACAGAGAGACAGACAGACAGAGAGACGTACTTGTACAATCAGACCGAAGTATCACATAAATGTAGGAATAATGTAAATACAGTGATTTGAGTGGCAAAATGGTTATGAAAAGCAAATGAAATTCAAATTAAATGGGAATTAAGTCATAAATGACGATGACACTTGAATGAAATAAACGAGATAAATACCTTCATGACAGAAAACATACTTAAGAAGAGCGAAACGAAAGAAAATTAAACGATTTGATGATGGATAAAAAATTAAATTGTTTTATTTTTTCCTTTTTTGTTGTTGGTACGCTAATTAAACTCATTCCTTTTTAAAAAAGATAAAAATAGTTTTAGTAAAAGTTTGGTGAAACGGAAAAATACATCGGCGCTGGCAACTTCCACTACTTCAATGGGCGTATGCACAACCAACAGCTGGAGAGCACATCTTCCAAAGATTCATTATTTAGAAGCGTAGTATTTTCCAGTATAATTTGGCAAAACATACAGTTGCATCACGGAGTACTACCAGATTTTGGGCAGATTTCGTCAAAACTTAATGGCGTAGAAATTACTATGTATAATGAATTTTTATCCGTCTGCTAACTTATAAGAAACCAACTCTTAAAACTTATGCTCCGACATTTAAATTTCAAAAATTCAAGAAAGTTGTTAATTTTTCAAATGCTTGAAAGCTTCATAACTAGAATTTAATAGCAGCATGTTAGCATGAACTTGTGCTTAAAATTTGTGTTATAACTAAGTATAATCAAATTTTCTATCCAACGCTCATTTCTATCCAACACTTTTATCGAATTTACGAGGCTCGAACTGCATCACTGCTATTGGACTGGAGTGGCGACTCTAGACTAATATTTATGTGCGAGTTTAGCCAAGCCATGATATGCATTCTATTCTGGACAATATATATATTTTTTTCAAAATATTCTATCTATTAATATTGTATCTAATAATATTAATAATGAAATCCTTTCAAATAAAAAATGTCCAAATCGCTTTATAAATGAAGGTGTTTTGAGAAAACCCCATTTTTAAAAATCCTCCTGAATTGATAACATCTTGCTTTATGCAGTGAAACAATTATACTCAAATGAAAGATATTTTTCTCACGATTAAAATGTTTAATTCATAGCAGACGAACGTCTACAAAATAAATAAGAAAATTGTTAGATCGGCTTTTTTGATTCTTGAGTTTTAAGGAAAAATGTCCTTAAGAGAAGGATTTGTACTTCCCACCTTTTTGTACAGAAGTGTTGCGAGCCTCAAAAATGCTTAATGCCGCTAAAGCTGTAAAGAACACTAAAAGCGCTGAAGCCTACAAAAGTTTACAAAAAAAAAGAAAATTGACTAAAGTCTTTAAAATAGTAAAGAATATCAATAATACCTCAGAAAAGGCACATTATCATAAAAAGAGACCTAAAATCGTAAGCAAACTCTAAAATTTACGAATACAAAAAAAGTGTCGAAAGAATAGAAAACTTTGGGTTTTTGCTTTTAACCAATTTTTTTCAATTGTGATTAACGATTAACAATTAATAATCATAATCATTGGAAGTACGATTACGATTAGTTAATTTTTAGTCATTGATACACATCCTGCAAAATTATTACACCGGATGAAACGCAAACTCTTTCTCGAATTCACATGCAATAAAAGGCTGTTAAAATGAAAACAAAACTGATAAAGAAAAGCTTCAGGGCTTGCAAACAAATTCCTTCACTTACTAAACAAATATCATACTTAAATTAGATTTAGTTTCTGAACTAATGCGATCCCTAACATTTTTGTTCACCCGCTTTTATTAACTTTTCAATTAAAACATTAACAAATTTTTACTTAAAGTGTTATTTAGCACAGAGTTAATTCAAACAACGTTATAGTTTTAACTGTGAGTGCAATTGGCAATTCAAAACGAAAGTTTTTTTTGGTAAATCAAGTAAAGAATACACCTAGAAAATTTATATTAAAAGCACATTGTGACGATGTGTGTGGAAAAGTGAAGTGAAATTCGCTACAATGGATTTTACATTCATTCAAAAGCAAATTGCATCCTCATATTTAGAGAGCCCGCTCATAAATAAGTTTCGTCAAGTATATAAAAAAGAGTATATAACAGTTTCTCAAGGTTTTCCAGCATCAAAACTTGGTCGATATGAAAAAAAAAAACAATAATTTGTTTGAAAGGGAATTTCTTTAACAGCGAAAATGGGAAAAAGTTTGTATGTAGAGCCGATAACAATTGAGTTATTGTTACAAAAAGCAATTTATCAAAAATATTAACAACAAAATTTCGAACAATTAAATAATATTCAATAAAAGTCTTAAGCCTTACACAATATTTATTAAGGACCTCTTGAACTTTGACGTCTATGATACAATTCTAATGTACTCGAACTACATAAAATGTGTGCAAATCAACCCTCTATTGAACATTCAGTAACTTGTATTTCAAAATCTTTATTTTCATCGGTGTTAACACAAAAAAGTTATAACGTTAATCCCAAAATTATAACAAAATAAATACAAAAACGGAAGAGGAAAAATTAAAAGAAATAAATCGCAACAAAGAATGAATAATTTAAATTAAAAGAAACAAAATATCAAGTCAAAATACATCAAAGATGAACAGTTAACAACTTCAGTATGTGAGAATCATTTGAAAAAAATAATATATTATATTTGTATTTAAAAAGATGGCATTTATTGAGTAGTCCTGCTTGTATGAGTAACAAACAGTAACAAAGTGCTAAAGATCTTCAATTTCGCCTGCACTATGGCACTCAATCTTTATTACATACATCATCACACTATACCGGCCGTCTTTAACGTACTTTTGCAATAAAATTAAACACAATAGACTTCTTGCAAAAGTATTCAACTGGAAGTACTTAATTCTTTTGATTAAAATTACATTTCTACACACATCTATTCATACGTGCTCGTATAAACAAGAATTGAGTGTTTTTAAATGAATAAATGAATGAATCAAAATCCCAATTTTATTTTTTCGTACTCGTACTTTCTGTTGTTTAATAAATGTAGCATTTGTTTAAGAGCCTCAAACATCTCAAGGATGTGTGTGTACATGTGCACAAGTTTTTGCAAGTTCGTGAGTTGTGTGAGCAGAAGGGTACAAACACACACATACAAATAAAAGTGTAATTACATTTGTTCCTGCGGTGCTAAATACATAGTTTGATATCCTGTAATTATAGTGTACAAGGTTCGTAATTATTTTTTAATATTTCAATTTTTAAAATTGAAATTTTGATTTAGATTAGTGTTTGTTTTTCATATCACAACAGGACATCAAATTTATATATTTATTCCTATCTCTATATGTGTACATCCACACATACTCGTACGTATGTACGAGTACATTTAAGCATTTCAAAATGTTTAATAAAATAAAATTAAATTCATTAGATTGTACAGTACACAAAGATTGAGTGCGTGCAATATTACAGAAAATTTTATTAGTAGAAATAACACTTTAGTGATGCATATAAAATAAGGATTATAGCAGCTAAATTGAAAAATCAAACCGTTTGATAGAGAGTTATTTCGTACAGTTCGAAACAATAAACACATACGCATTTGTCTTCGGGTGACCAGCTGTTATCTGAAGAAAAGTGGGCTCACCCCAGAGAAACTAATTAACATACCAATTTTTAAATCGCCACCGAAAATGAAACTATTCTGATATATTTTGCAAACTTTCAAAGAATATCGCAAACATTTTCGCCCCCCAAATAAACTTTGGAAACATTTCTATATCATCAAAGATACGCAAAAATTAAATCCTGTGAAATATTAAAGTACAGAGAATACAACGTTGTCGAAATAAAAGGTTATCATGTGTGTTAAATGTTAATAAATTGCAACGCTGATCGCAAGCCAAATACATGCAACTCTAAATTTCCTTATTGTTATACTTTCAAATTAAAAATTTGTAGATTTGCTAAATCATCATTCATTCCAATAACTTTATTCAACCTGTAAAGGTAATTTTTTCACTTTAAGCTTTTTATGTACTTTTTATAACCATTTAATAAAATATGAGTTTAATTTCTCGAATTAACTCGACGGGACTTTTTATTCATCTTTTGCTTTTACTTTCACACAATAGTTTTTATTCAAATTAAAACTAACATTAAATTTGTTTTTTTATTAAATAAAAACAATCACTAAAGTTAAAATTGTTTTTAATCAATGAAACAAAAAGTTCGGTTTCGGTTTGAAAAAGGTACCGAAGTTCGTGTTCATGTTCGAGTTCGGGTACGGTCTGAAAAAGTGCGTTCGGTCGGACACTAAATATTGACATTTTTGAGTGGGTATTTACAATCCGAGGTGTTAAATACGAATTACATCACCATAGTTAAACTAATGAGAGAATTCACCAAAGTAGAAGTTACGTACGGTATTTTCTCCGTTAAATATTGTGGCGCTTCGCCTATTTTTATTTTTTTCTGTATAAAGTTTATAGTGCTGAGCGCATTTCTTTGTTTAATATTGTCCCATTTTAGTGTTTCGAATATAAAGTTGATTTAGTTGTATCTATTAAATTTTAATTTTATTCGCATTGTTTTGTTTTGCAGTTTCTGCGGTCATTCAATTTGACGCGCCGTGCAGCATTAGCGCAGGAGTTAATGCAATATTGTTAAACAAGCGCGACATGTCAGAGAAGAAAAAAAAGTTGTTATTTTTAAGCTCAAATTACTTTAAATTTGTAAAAGATTCAATGGTAAATGGAAACATATTTTATACTTGTTGTTAAGCGCAGCTTTCTCCAAACAAAATGAAAATCAATGATATCTGATCACATTTACAAAAGTTGCAAGTCTCGAAACATATTTTTTACACACGTCATTGTCATCCTTAACGTCCTTTAGATCCATCCTGTTCAATGAGACAATGAGCTTTCAAATTCCAGCACTAATATCCTCATCAGGCTGGCAGACCTCAACCACTTCTGAACTTTAAAATAGAATGAATTACGATCAAGTTTCGATTACTGGGTGCAGATAATTATTATTATTATTTTGCTTAAACCTTTGAGAAGGGCAGATAATGCTGGTACGTACTGAGCGATCTCCATATATGCATGGCTGAATGCAAAGTCAATCTACTATATAAATAAGTTTCCAATAAAAAGACTTGTAAATATTTTTCAAATATTTTTTTTATATATTTTTATTAAATGTCTAAAATTATTTATTTAAGGTCTAAAAAAAGCCATCTAAATGTACGTTTTTTATTTCTTTCCTTTCTTTTTCTTCTTAATATTTATATCAATTTTACAATATTGTTTGGCAAATTTTATTGACAATTCTACTAAATATAAATACAAATAAAACAAAAATAATACTAAATACAAATTGAAGCATAAACAAACAGGAAGATCGGAAATATATGTACGAATTTAAGTATAATTTTTTTTTATTTTTATGCACAATGGAATGACTTGAAGTAAAATTAAAAGTAAACAGTTTCAATATAACAGCTACTATATTATATCACTTTTTGTTTGTTATTATTTAAATGATGTGAGAAAAAAATTAAAACTAAAATTTTATTTATTTACGATGTGATTTAGAGTCCCTTTTCGAGTTGATAGTGGAATTGGATTCATTATTTTCGGTCCTTTATCACGAGTTGTGCACATTTTATGTTCAGTCTTCTGATTTGGTTACCACTGACACTGGCGTCGAGTTTCCACTTATACTACAGTTTGTGTTGTTGTTTATTGGTGATTTCGGTGAAGCTGCAGCTGATGAAGTTACCGTTACACCAGTCGACGTCACTGCAGTAGATCCTTGCGCAATTGTTGGACTTTCCCGTGGGCTACTGTTGCTGCAGGGTGGACTTACTTGAGCCCCACTGTGCAAAGACAAATTCTGGGGATAAGCAGTGGCATTGAAAATGCCATTTAAATTGCTGAGACCCATGTATTGGGAGAGGAGGGTGTGAAAGTTGGGCAATTTGTAGTGCGGCATTAAACCTTGAGGCAACAGCGCTGGATTAAATGGCTGATGCAAGGCAAAGTGTGGTGGCCAAAATTCAGCCGGCAAGCCACCGGGGTGCCCTGGAATCCCATGTGGTAGAGGTATTCCCAAGGGGAAATCTGATAAACCTTAAAAATAAAAAATTAAAATTAATTTCTATAATGCAATTAATTCTGACTCTGATTCGGATTAAATGCAATAAGTGAAATAGACAAAACAATTAGCTTAAAAACTCACCTTGTTCGGGTAATAAATATCCATTTTTATCCTGATTCATGAATTTTTCACGTTTACGCCATTTGGCACGACGATTTTGAAACCAGACCTTAAAATAACACAAGAGAAGATTTTTTTATTAATATTAATAGATCGAGTATGTATGTACATAAAGAATGCATTTAAATTAAATAAAAACATTCACTCTAATCGTTCCAAATGATTTTAAGCCTATAATTTTATCAATAATTGCCATAACCAATTATCTCAAACACCACCAGCAGTACTGTCGATGACGCTGTCGCTGTCGCAAACCTAATGGCTAATACTCTACACAACCGCCAACGCATGAACGCTCAATTAACCCCTTTAATCATTATTGTGCATTCTTCAATCGCCAGTTTTCTTTCGCGTCGACGTCCCCCTCCTTGCCCTTGCAGCTTTTAATACAGTTACTGACGACACCAACAGACAATAGAATCCAATCGGAAGTTAAATTCTGTGATTTGCCTTCTACAACTACCTCTCACACTCAAAAAAAAATCCTCACACTCATTCTTGCATTCGTGGCGAACAATTATATGAACAACAACAGTCACTCAGTCATTCACTCTTCCACCCAAGCGGGCAGCAGGCAGCAGCAGCCATCTAGTCATCAACTCATGAACAACAAAAAGACACTTTTGATGAAGTAGAATCATCATCGTCACAATCATATAAAGATGTTAGACTTTTGTAAATATTCTCATTCTTTTTTCACCCTTGTACACTCTCTATCACCCACTATCACTGCATCAGTGTATTCGTCCTTAAGTCCTTAGAGAAACGAGCTTATTGCAAAACAACAAGGTATGATTGTATGATGATGAATAATGGCCATGATGATATCTGTGTACGAAGGAGTGTATGTATGTACGTTTGTCTTATTAAATGCAATTTACAATTGTGTTGTAGATGTTGTTGATTTTCTAACAAGTGTAACCGAATTGAATCAATTGTCTATACTTCCTTAAATTTCCAAACAAATACAAGGTCCTTAAAGAAAATAATCCATCCAACTACAATACAAAATAATTTCCACATTTCTATTACGATGCATTTAAACAGGCTTGGCTGTATTCCTAATGTCGTTTTGGCAAATTCGTCATGCTCCTTCAACCTTTCCACAATCACATGATGATGGATTGGGAACAAAAGGAGTGCATCTGTGCGTATAGTAAATTAGTAATGATTTCCTGACAATAATTGTTACAAATTATTGTCATACTTTGTCGTCTGCATAGAAAAGGAAAGCAAGATTTCCAGAGCAATAGCTGGCTGTAAATTTGTAACTCGTTACAGCGTGTAAGGAGCCGAGCTTTCTAAGGATACACAGTAAAGTTGAATGTATAAGCAAATAAATTTTAGACAAGTTGTAAAGAACACAGCTCAGCCACTTGAACATATGGAATAACATATAAAAAAAGTCATGTGAAATTATCACCCGGTTACAATATAAAAAGAGAATGATGATGATGATGATACGGCAAATTTAATTGTTACAAGGACAATTATAACATGTAATTAAACACACAAGAGGATGACAGATTTCGTCTTTTCATTTTCAATGTAGTTGTTGTTGTCACATGAATAATTGCAAAACAAGAGTTCATCTCATATAACAGTTTGTATAACAGTTGCATAATACATAAATTATAAATTCAATTACATTTCAAAACCCATTTTTTCCTCAAGCACAAGCCAAACAAATAATGTTTCACCAAACCTCACAATTATTATTATTTAAAGCTTCTTTATATTCATAATTCATCATAATTATGCTTATGAAAGCTTAATTAAAAGCAATTAAGTCATTATCTACATCATTAGCAGTACAATATGCGGGTACAATTAAATATTATTATTATTTTTCCTGTAAATAGAAAAAAGAATACATTTCCTTTCTTTTTTTGCATTTAAACAAAAGGATTTCTCGTTCAGCAGCTATTTAAGCGCTCAAAGCATTGATAAATCAAAACACGAGTTTTATTTAATTCATCTCTTTGTGAATAGAAATTTACATGAGAAATATATTTGAAAATTTTAAGGTAGAACACACAAAGAGACCAGGACAAATTTTTAATTTCGAAAATAGTTTTAAACACTTTCATTCACTTTTAAACAAACGCAAGGATGGGACCCGTACGCTGTTGAGGGAGGGCAGTGTGTTGCTGTAACGCACAAACAAACATTCGTTGGTACTTAATAGAGATTTTCCAAATGATTAGCCTTGTGTTAATAGTTTATTTTGTCTTATTAGTTCGACTTTGTGAGCTTGTTGTTTAGGAATAAACTGGCACATCAGGCTTCTCAAAAGGGTGTTTGCAGTTCGTTGTTTTGTATCGTTTTGCATCGTTTTGTTTATTGATATTGGAGGGTTGTTCTAAGCGGTAACATTAAGCACATTCGAAATATTCGTTAAAATTCACACATAATTAGGGTGTTTAAAATGGGTAACAACAATACAAAAGCAAACAATTAAATAAGAATTAAATAAAAAAAAGAATGAAACAATGACAACATTTGTTTGGAAACGAATTTACAATTTTGTATTCAGTACTTGACCTATCAATAAATAAATCTTCCATTTTTTAACATTTCATTGTCATTAACAACGACATCATTGCTAAATGAAATCCTACAAAAATAAATTGTTTCTTTTTTCCTTTCGCTTTAGATGATTGCAAAATCCACTTTAGACGCGAGATGAACACTTAATTGGTCACTGATTTTATCTAGACATCATTACGCGCTCTTTAATTTCCTCTCAGTCTCTTCGTTGTCCTTAAATGAAATCTGCGAGCATGGGAAAAGGATAGGAGTGAAGAAAATGTTGCAACATCGACAGCGTCTGCCATTCCAAACAAAAGTGCGATTGAATCAGCGCTAATTCCCCGTTCGAATCATTTGAAATTTATAATAAAAAAGTGGTACCTGACATACACACATGTATTTATTAAGTATTATTCAGCCTTTTCAATATACGAATATGTAGTATATAATCCTTGACGATATGTTTGTATCAATTTATTTATTTATTGTTGTTGGAGTTTTTTTCTTTTCAAATAAACAATGTTTACGCGTATTTCATATACATAGATCGTTTTAAAGGATTTAATGCTCGTGTATTTTTTATGTAATTTTTTAACAAGGCAATTATTTTCGGATTTACTTATTGCATTTGTAAAAGGACATACTACACACACTGTCACATCTCACGAGTACTTTTAGAAACATTGTTCATACGATAAATCGTGTACACATTTAAATATGTTTGTGAGTACACATTTTGCTACGCTTCTGTACATACATGTATGCATTAGAGTGTATGTGTGTGTTTTGTAATTACATAAACAAATAAACATGCATTTGTATTTGTAAGTATAAGTATGAATATGAGTGTAAGGACACAAGCTTTCATTTGGAATCTTTTATCCTTGTGTAGTTGTATGTATTTTAAGTCGTGCTGGTCCATTTTTTCACATATAACTGGTTTAGATGTTATAAAAATTATATTGTTTACATCATCAGAGTCAATTGTTGTTGTTCTTGTTATTGTTGTAAATACGATAATACGAGTATTTTTGTTTAGATGGTCAAGTTTTTGTGAAGATTTATGGAGATTAAAAACAATAATTTTTTCTGCATTTCAGTTTTTTTTTCAATTACAATTTTTTTAGTATAAAAATATAATTGTTGATATTAAAAACAAACTTGAAATATTTAATCATGTATCAATTGTTCATCTGAATTGTGTTAGAAAACTCATCATATTAAGGCCGCAAAAAAGTTGTGCAAACTGATTAATTTTTGTTTAGAACAAGTGCTAAGGGAGTCCGTTTTGTAAGTAAATTTTAACCGCCGCGGCCTTCCTAGCAAAAATTTTTTGATTATACTCGTACTTCATCTTCAAGATGAGTTTAAATGCTAACAAACATATAAAATAAAAGCATTCGATATCTCTGCCATTGTGTTTTAACTTATTTCTTTCACATTCTTAAATTGCATATAACGACAAAACACAATAAAAACTGTGTGTCTGCTGTCGGTATTGAACCCGTACTTTTGAAGGAATTGCTGTTTTTGATGCCAAGTGTCTTACGCACTATTACGAAACTATTTTATTAAATGTTTTCACAAACAAACACACACACACAGCATTAAAAAAGAGCACATGAGTTCTCTAGAGACTGAACAGTCTAGTTTCTGTATGATAAGCGCGCCACTCAGAGGATAATTTGCCTGTTTGGTTACTAGTAAATAGTTATACAACTAATGTAAATTAATGCAGACAGCAAGTATGTAGTTTTGTGGAAAAGTGTGTTGTTCTTAATGGAAGACATTAAAAAGTATTTGCTGTATTGCAATAATCTCATCGATAAAGCGTAAATTTTTTTAAAAATAATGAATGAAAATACTTCTCATATTATTTGAAAATTGTTAAATCAGGGAAACTTTTCGATGTGTTTCGGAATCAATTTAGAAGTTTTGCACTAATATAAAATGGAGCTGTATAATATCCCGAAGTTCTTACCGCTGATGTGAAGAGCATTAAAAATATACCTGTTTGAAGCGACATATCGTCGGTCACAGGTTGACAACTCTAAAAAAAACGTTATTACTCCGTTACTAAGCCGTGTTGGAAGTAAATACAAAAAAACAAAATTAGTAGTAGAAGTAGGGAAGGAAATTATTTAAAAATATAAATGAAACGTAATAACATGCAGAAGGACAAACACAGTCTTTTGGTATCAAAAACCCGATTAGATTTTTTTGCGGGTTAAGAGTTGTCAACCTGTGACCGACGATATGTTGACTTACGTTGCTATTCCTGAAAGTTACAAAATGATTTCAATTTCAAGCAATACAATAAATATTTAATAATATTTAATAAATAATAGGAACGAGTTAAAGGAGAAAAATAACGTATTTACCTGAACACGCGCTTCACTTAAATCCAATCGCATTGCTAAATCTTCTCTTGTGAATACGTCAGGATACTGAGTTTTTTCAAACGCTCTCTCCAGTTGATGCAGTTGAAAGGTTGTAAAGGTGGTGCGGGATCTGGTGTTCGCAAAATCATATGTAAGAGAAACAATAAACAAAAGATGTTTATGAAATACATGCATTTACTTTTTTAAGAGGATCAAGGATTAAGTAATAAAATGAAAAGATAGAAAACTAGATTAAAATCTATTGATGTTTGGCGGTTGTCTTACCTTCTTACTTTCCTGGGCCTTTCCATGTCCAAATCATGGCCATTATTTAGACTATTTGATAGATCATCGTCGGTATTATCAACGTCAAGGCCATTGTCCGTATTGTCTGGAGAGTCTTCTCTTTCTCGCTTTTCAGTCTGCTGCTGCATCTGTTGATGATGTTGCTGCTGTTGTTGTTGCTGCTGATGTAGGAGGTGGTGGTGTTGGTGTTGGTGATGTTGATGATGATTGTTTAAATGTTGTTGTTGCTGCAAGTGCTGTTGATGCAGAGCCAACTGATGTGGGGGAATTAAATGCAATTGTGTGTGTAATTGTGGTAATATTGAGTTTTGTATTGGGCTCGTTGAATTGTTGCTGCCATGTAACGATTGATGATTTAAAGATTCTGTAGAGTCTGAAATTACAAATTTTAACTAAATTGTTTCAAATTTGTAAGCTAACGTGCGTGTGTGCGTATCTTAAATTGGCATATAAATTTATTCCATTATTTGAAAATTTAGTAAATATAATTTTCTATTCACAAAATATGCAAACAAAATCCAATAAGTATCAAATTAAGCTTTTATATGCAAATTAGTTGAAAAACACTTGTGCTACACATGATTCAGTGTCAGTGTGTGAATAAGCAATAAACGAAATGAGAGCGTAAGAGTACTCGTAGATATGACACACACGTGATGCATCATGCTTGCCTCATGGTCCATAAGGTAATTGAATTACAATTATGTTTCAGTCGCACAGACACATCCACATCCACGTCCACACTATAAAGATTAGAATCGATTGCTGTCAAAGCAGGTGTTATAAATTACTAAACCACATCGATTGAAACTTGGAATAATGATAATATGCACTCACATACGTGTACCAACACACATACATACATTTATTTATGCATGTGTAACATGAAATGTGTATGCGTGTGTGTGTGTGTGTGTGTGCATGACAAAGTTCTAAAGTTGAATTTATAACGTTCATTTGTATTCGTAGCAGAAAATTCCAATCTATTAAACATCAACCACTTTTTGCTTTGTTAAAGAATAAATCCTTATAAAATTATTTTTTTTTTATTTTTCTTGGCAAAATTCAATTCAATTGAATTCAATATTTTAAGTAAACACACTACCAAATGTTAAGTGGGTAAACAATGGGTTAAAAATCAAACACTCTTGTTTTGAAAATAAAATTGCAAATTCAATATAAAAGAAAAGAAATTTCAATTGAATTTAATTTTGATTTTTATTCTTGTTCTCAACAATAAATTGAACGTCTGAGTGCGTTACAGCCAAAACAAAAGCCGAAAAAAAGCTTAAACTTATAAAATTATTTTTATTGCTGCTGGATGAATTGTATTTGGAACAAAGTGAAAATAAGTTAAAAGTTAATAAGAGTAAGAAAGTGTGTGTGTGCTTATGTGTGTGTGCGTGCTTGCGTCTGTGTTTGTTTCCACAAATGAATGAGTGAGTGAGTTTAAAACTTGAAAGATTTGAATATCCTTTCAAAGAATGGGATTTTACAACAGCACTTAATAAAGAAAAGAAATAAGCGGGAAAACACAAAAATCAATAAATTCAGGTTTCTCAAATAAATATGTTTACATGTACGAAGTTTTTCAATTCAATTTGTCCCCTTTTTCTAAATTAAAATTTTTCGTATAATTATTTTCACACTCGTGCGTACGAACTCTTTTTCCCTCTTTCTCTCCCCCTCTCTCACACTCTCACGCAATATGATTTTTTTGCGAAACCTATAATCAAAACTTAATGAACCTCAAATTAATAATTTCATTTTCTCGTTTATTTTTTGTTCTTCTAATAAATTCGATATGTCTGCTGCTTCTCTACTGGAAAAGCTTGTTTGCCACAGCGTGTCATCATTTATCCACCAAAAAATGAAGCACATAATAAAAACTAAATCGCATTTCTATTCAAAAACATACAAGGAGAATAAGAGACTCACATTTAGCCGGCATTCATTCATATTCGCTTGAAAAGCAATTGAAATATTGTGAGTTGTGCATCATCATCAACAGGACGAACGAAATACACAAATGTTCGAGAGAATATAAAATGAGGTAATTTTCTACTATCGAGTAGAAGCAACGAAAAATAGCAAAATATTTCAAACACGAAATGTGAAAGTGATTACGATATGATGACGGTTACAATAATGTTGGCGTTGACGTTGACGTCTAAATCATAAGCAAATTATGAATTCACTATAATACTGAATACGAATACTCTATTTGATGGTAAACGCACATACTCATAACCGTAAACCCTCCAAATAGCAAATATAAGTTCTGGGTTGTAAATTTCATTCCTGTGTTTTTTAATAAACGTTTCATGTTGCAGGCATGATCATAAAATCATTATATCCAGCACAAAAACGATGATGTCCTGTTGAGCTTTTATGTAAGAAAAAAATCTGCAAAATAAAAACGTATTTGTCATTAACAACAAATGAGGAAAAAAAAATCATGTTTGATGTGATGCCACGGAGGTTTTAAATTGGGTGATTTCCTTTTTAGGTGTCAATTTATTGAAACTGATACTAATTTTTTGCGTTTTATTGCAAAAGTAAGTTTAAGTTTTCAGGAGGTGTTTAATATGAACGCCCCAGAATTCGTTTGCAATTAATATTGAACCAATTATGTTTTCGATGCAACAGCAGGAGGTATAAATTTTTTTATTATCAAAAAAAAAGTTGTGTAAAATATAATTATTAAAATTGATTAACTAATTCATGATTAAGTTTTATTTTTTCTCTTTCGACATGTGCTTATTATTAATAATTTTTCCTATTATTTCAAAACAATATTTACAAAGTGATTAAAAGTTTGTGATAATCGGATTTTATCAAAAGCAGTGGCATTTAAGGATATGATATCGCTTTTCCATTTCAGATAAATTAATTTTTTAAACAATATTATTTTCTATTAGTGAAATTGTATTGTTTATTAAGAAGAGGCAGCAGTTTTTTAAAACCACCCATTTCACTATTTTTGATCTGAATTTATGATTTTTACTGGAGTTTTTTTAACAATCGTGTTCCTCCAGCCGTAATTATTATTTGGATAAATTCAAAAGAAATTCGTTATGGAATTGAATTGAACTGTGTGAATCTCTCATAGCAACAAATTATATGTGATATTTTATTTTAAGAAAATCCATTATTAAAAAAATCTAATAAGAAACAGTAAAAAAAAGCTAAATTAACTTATTCCAGATAGTATCTCAACAAGAGTTGCATCTAAGGAGCTAAGAAATGTATTGATTGATGGCAACTAATATCAACTTTATAACGGTGCATCTTACTATTTGACATATCATATACACATGCAATTCATTGTAAGTTTCCTTCAATCATTTTGCCATGATCTTACAGCAAATTAACTATTCAAAGCACGATCACGTGCTATACGAAGGTTTTAAAAATGTCTCCGTGCTTCTTGGTTAATAAAATACATGGAATGGAAATGGACAAAGTTTTAATGTTTTATATAGGGGGGACATAGGAGAGCATTGACCAACATTGGCCCTGATATGCAAAAAATCCCAAAGTCTGACATCATTCAGAGCCTTTGAAGGCTATCGAACGCATGACTCAAGGCTTTTAGAATAATCTACTGCAAACTAGCATGCCGGAACTATTTGGATAAATTAGTTTTGTAGTTTAAAAAATTTGACCGTATTCCCAACATTTTTTGATAATCCGTGATAAGATTTTCACAACTACATGTTCACTTCGCGGAAATTTTGTTTTATTAATTGCTTTCGGCACTCAACCATGTATTCGTTAATTTCGTAAGAGTAATCGGTACCCTCTCGCACTCAGCAATACAAGGTGTAAACGAATGGTGTATATCCCTCTCCAAAGACCTCTACGCATCCTACACGAAGGCACTGTCAGTTCTCCAATAATGTGAAAGAGCTATCCCCCAGGCTAATCCATTATTTCTAATGTTATCGATAGCAACATGCTAAAAGTCTCATCCAAAAATAGAAGAATCACTTGGAATTGAAATAGATGTTTTAATTACTTGGAATATGTAGATCATGCACGAATGTTGACAAACAGTTCCAAAAACACGCGATCCAAACGGAAAGATATTCAAGGATAAGCCACCAACTGCGACATCAAAACAAGTATTACAAGAACAAATAAAAAAAGAAAGAAACGGGAGGACGACTGCTCACGCAGTAGCATGAACAAATAGGCGACATCCGATCTTTCTGCAGCAACATAATAAAAAGACATGAAAAGAATGCAGCAAGCTCAACAACGCGCAATGATACGTTCTTATACAACGAGTGGAAAAAATTGTTGGAACTATCCTAGAATTATGAATTTAAGTACACAGTTTAAAATTGATTTCACTAAGGATAAAATAAAAGTTTGTAAAATATCGCAGCAAGGATTCACAAACCTACCTTAATTCCCAAAATTAGAATTTACCATTCCTACAAATTTTGCACGAAAACATCAAAATTTTGTTTTGTATAATATTACAAATCTATTCATATTTTTTTAATCGAAGCAAGGACACTTGTAGCTATCATGTGGAATTTTTATTCAAATTGCTGTAAAAGTGATAAATTTACTAAATTTTAAAATAATTTCAGTACCAAGTTTGCGTTAATATCCCACAGATTGATAAAATTAGCTGCTGAAACATAAAAGTTTTTGAAAACAAAAAATGTTCACAAAAAAATATTACGTAACGCTTTTTTAAATTTTTAAGCCCCTTCTTCCACCGTACGTCGTAAAGCATTTTGAAAACTTGTCAGTCGTCCCCAATTGTGTGTTGTGTAATATGTTTGTAAATAGACTACGCACATGGTTTTTCTCCAAAACGGAGAGTCTGAATAAAATTTTATTTGTTAATATTAATATTTTAAAGAAATGACCTCACAAAAAAAGAAACTCTTTTTATGAAAAACATCACAGAGAAAAGTAAATTCAATCGTAAGTGAAATTTAAATTTAAAAAAGCTTTTTTCTTGATTGCTACTCATTTCATAATATTTACTTAAGCAGTACTCTATTATAAATAAGTTTTAAAATAAAAATATATTTAATGTACATTTTCCTCATTTATTTTTTTTACCTTTAAGTTCGCTCTACTTTATGAAAAGATAAAGAACAATCGTGAATTTAAAAGTGCTTCAATATTTTTTAACTTTGTATTTTTTCTTGATTGAGTCAATCTAAAAGTGTGTACTAAATTTCAGAGATATCTATTCTATTTTGGTCTACGAACGAATCACTGTGCAACGTGTAGAGATCCAATAGAATATTCAAACGAGCAAAGTTTGCCATTTTTAACATCTGCGTGAAGTCAGTTGATTTGTATAAACTTTTTAAACATGGAATGCATCGTTCGATGTGATTTCAGCAAACTTCACATATTCTAACAAAATACCATGAACATGGAATGTCTATATCAGGAAACAGAACCAACTCCAGAACTTCAGGCAAAATAGCTGATGGCCGATTATTAAATCGGTGACAGTAGTTTCAAATGTGCTCTTATTATTCTTAGATCTTTCTCTGTTCGTATTTTTCGTATAAAAAGTGTATAAAATTCCATTAAAACACGATATCATTGGGGAGAGAATGGGTCTTTAAAATTGTATGAAAAACCCCGACTCGAACCATTTCATCATTATGACTCGAAATAGGACAGAATAGGATTAAACTGGAAATCGAGAAGCGAAGATAATAATTTGTCGGGCAAGCATTACGAAGTAAAAGAGTAAAAACCGATGTCACCCGTTCCGCACGTGATTGCAACAGGAAAAAAAGAACAAAATATAATTATTTATCCACCAGCAGAATGAAATACGCATTTTCTGTGCCGCAACGCGCTTCGTCTTGGGTTTCATTTAAACCTAAACATGGCGGCCGCCTTGGACTGGTGCATTTATAAGGCATTTTGCACGATATCAGCCGTACTCGTTAACGGTGGGATTAGCGATGCCGACTTATAATTGTGGTGTTGTAAACGCTCAGGTTATTGATGTGGCTGCAGTTGCTGGCGTAGCGCTGTGAACACTAAAGTTCTTGAGAAAGTTGTCGTGGAGTCTTGTTCTGGCTGGTTTTTGTCATTGTCAAACTAAGAATTTCTCAGTGGCCGCCGGCATCGTTGACACCAGCATCGCATCCAGTTCGAAGGTTCATAAGCAAATGTTTTTCGGCAATTGCAGTTGTTGTCTCTGTTTGGCGGTACCAAAAGAAAGTTTATCGACTATAATTATACACCAGTAGAATGGAATAGGTATTTCCTGTGCTGCAGCCCACTTTACCAGCATTCAGGTGTCTTGGATTTCATTGAAATTAAACACATTCAACGTGTCCATACATAACATACACAACATCGACATACATAATCTAATATACAACAAAGAAAATATTATAAAATTCCAATATGAAACGTCTTTCGTAATTCTCTGTAAGAAAATTTCGTATACAGGTAGACCTCGCTTAACACGTGCTTCCTAGAACACGGCCCCGATATAACACGGTTCATATTTTGGGACACGTTCTTAGTAAACACGGAAAGAAACTCGGTGCGTGTAACGGTTTCTATAAACAGTTTTTTATTCATGTATGAACTTTTTTACCTTGGCCCATCTCTTGAACCGCGAACAACATAAATCTTTCGAATGACCAAACAAAACGAACAATTTTTTTAAAGAACTATTTACGGTGAAATTTTTTTATAGTTTTTTATTACGTTTTTCGTTTTTAAGTATTAAGTAAATTTTTTATTCGAGATATGCCTCGATATCTTATTTCAAAAACATTTTTCTTTGTTGTGGCTTAATCTTGTCATCTATAGACAGTACATGCATTTCATTAGAACTTATGCCAAATCATCAGTAGACCTTAAAATTATAAGGTAAGATGTTTGAAACTTTTCAAGAATATGGTTTAGGGTCTATTGATGATTTGGCATAAACACCAATGAAATGCATGTATGCATGTAGACATGTAGACATGCTCAACCCACAACAAAGAATAAACTTTCTGTTAATTGTTAATTTTATTGAAGCAATTGAATGTTTTTGTTTTTATGCACAAATATAAATATATATATACACATATTTGTTTTTAAATTAAAATCTAATAAAATAGGAAATATATGACTAAAATTGTTTTTTTTTAAATCGTGGAACATGCTCCTTCTTTTTGGACTGCTTTCTTGTGTCGCTTAACATGGTTTCAGTGGCATTTTCGTGGAACGTAACCCACATGTTAAACGAGGTCTACCTGTATTCTATGAAGAAAGTAACTACGAACGTTTTCGTTGCTTTTTTTGTAAAATATATAATGGACTATTTTTAGTGTACAAAATTTGATGATCGTGTTGGTAGAAAACTAAGCAAACTTGAAATTCTGAGATGACAACTGAATTAAGGACTCTGAAAATATGGTGTTACATTTGATTTAAACATCAAATCCATAATTCTTGCACCCCATGTAATATAATTTCGTACAACTTTCGATACCCTTTTTAGAAAGAGTTTTCATCTCACGTAGGATCTTTTTTATAAGATATTTCTCTGCATTCACTTGAATGTAATTGATGGAGTATAATTATGTTGCGTTTAATAAAAGTGACATGCTGTAAAAGATCTGTGACTTCAGGAAAACTGCATGAAGCTAAACCTTCTAGACATTAAAGAATAGTAATTGTGGTAAATAAATTTTTATCGACAACGAGTAGTAAAGTGACAAATAGTTACAGATTATGGGTTTATTACAAATATTTGATAACACTATTTCTTGTTGTTGAACAGTAAGTAGCATTCTTTAAAACCAAAATAAAAGTAATTGAAGCCAAAAAATAATTAGCAACTCCGAAATTTAATATCCATTCATAAATTGCTAAAGCTGTAACTAAAGAATTTCCGAAATTATGAAACCAAAAAGCAGCAATGCAGGCACGATTTTAGAAAATTAACTAAAGGATCTTGAAAATAGAACTTAAAAATATATCCACATTTGCATTTGACCAAGTTGACTTGTAGGATTCTTGTTAAGTGTAATCGTTGGATACTGGTCTTCTAGACTTACCGCTACGTTTCGTCTGATTTCCTAAAATCTGATCAATGCTGTAGACTGCTCGTGGCCGAGAAACAGGACTTTCTTGAATGGGACGTATAACTGGACCCATTATAGCATGTGATGTTGTTGTACTCATCATCATAAATAATTTCCTAATTATTTTTAGAGTTGTTTTTTTTTAAACTCATTTGTTTTTTTTTATTTATTTTTGTTCACTTGCTTGATAGCAACACTTTTAATTTTTAATAATTGCACTTCTTTTGTATGTATTATTTTTCAATTAAAGAAATTTAATATAAATTATTTGTGTATAATTAATTATATTTATTTGCATAAATTAAATATTTTCCAAAGGACGTGACAAGCGTTACGACCATAAACCACCGACTAAGCAAGGAACAGTTAAAACACAAGCATTAAATACAATTATAACAGTTTTGTAAGGCCAACCAAGTGTTTGAATGAAACGGCATGCCCGAGTGCCTGGCAAGCAACCCCTCTTTGAGTTTGTTCAATATTGTTTATCTCTTTTACACATGTTTGTTATTATTGTTTGGAAATAATAGGAGGGTTGGTTTTCATTCAGGTAGTTTTATTGACCTCACTCGCTCACCTCTAAGGAAAGCAGATTGGGAGAGGGGTGTTGCATACCACAATATTATTTATGGGTATAACACGATTACTGGTGCCCATTTAAGGGCAATAAAAAGAGTGTTAAAAACTTATTAATGAAATATTGTAAATGAATAAAATATTCTCTGTGAATTCATTTAAAAACAATAATCGCTTATTAATAATTTATCCCCAAGTGAAAAGTCGTGAAGAAAGTGTTTATAATAAATATTCTCCTTTTTGATCTCAAACATAAAGACATTAGAACTTCAATACTCTCCGGGACTACGCACTGGCTCTCTTATGTTTCTCAAATTTGATTTGTCTACAATTATTATTCGTTTACCTGACCTTTACGCCATGATAAATTATTTGTATGTTTATGATTTCCATAATTTTTTAATTAATTTTTCCTGTTGTTCTTCCTGCGGTTTTTATTATTCATGGTGATTTTTCTGTCGTCCCTACTTTGCACTCTATTGTTCGCATAAATCATGTTCACCGATAATGGCGAACAAATATATTTGTGTGTGTGTGCATGCAAAAGATTTCCTTTTCTTTTTACTATTCATTCGTTAAACCGCGACTGCAATTTGTCCTTTTCGCCATGATCAATTGTAAGCCGGCAATAAATCTCTTCTCTTTTTAGGATTTGCGGTCGAATTTCGCCTTTTAAGTTCATTGATTAAACCTATTTCGTCACAGGACTAACACATGCAAAGCGTCCTTTTGCTGTCTGATAAAAGAAAACAGGTACAAAAGTAAACAAAATGCATTTCTACATAATACTTCCAAAACTAAATTAATAAAAACATTGAACTTATTAGTTTAACATTTATTTTATGTGTATCTGATAAGTTTAAGCTTTTTGTAGACATTTTTAAAGCTACTCAGTAGAAATAATATAGATTTTTATCCGTTTATTCCTCCCAGAAACTCACGCTTGGTGTTCACATAGACAAAAATACTCCAGAAATTTTTTCAATAAAACTAATTTATCACAAATAAAAATTTGTTTTACTTTTCGTAATTGAATCAATTATACAGAAAAATAATTAATTTTAAACAATGAATTTTTACATAATGCCAGACGTTAGAAACATGTCGTCTAGACTTGTGACTTTTGTGACTCATATGTAATTGTACATGGCTGTCAAAATTGTTATTTTCCGGAAGATTTATTATATTGGTTCATTTACAATTACTTCTGACATTGATCATATATATTTGCAACAGCTGATATGCGCGCAATTTTTACTAGAATTTTTTGTTAAAAGTGATGAATTGTATTTAAAAAGTAATCAAATTGCAGTGTAGATTTCTGGTAATACTTTTTATCACAATAAAAACAGCTGATGTCAGAAGGTTTGTCAAATCAAAATAGAACACGCTCTAATTGAAATTTTGTCATATGACTTTGCACATGAGTTTTACATACACTCAAAAGAAAAATCAATCCATCCGTATTTAATTCAATCCTAAGCGGTGTTAAAAGTACTCGTTCAGTAATCCCAGATTTACTAAAATCAAGTACAGAAAGATTGATTTAAGTACGGACGGATTCAAATGCTTAATTTAATTTAAGAACTTTTTAGTTGAATTAAGATTTTTTAAGATTGGTAATCTAAAGTAGTCTCATTTTCGGCTTGATTAAAGTGCTTTTTATTGTTATTTGTACTCAAAATTTTGAGTACAACTCGTACTCAAAGTAAGTAAAGAAATACTTGAATTTAGTACGGCGTTTTTCTTTCTTTGTAAACAATGTTTGAAAGGTACCACACGACATGTGTGTAATTTGACAAGTCAGATGTAAAAAACATGTCGTCTACGGGTGGCATAAATAATAAATTTGTTGTGTGCATTTGTATACAGACTTGCTCAAGCCACAATAAGTAAAAACTTTCTGAAATTAAATTGGAAGAATATCTCAAATAATTAATAAATTTTCTAAACGCTTAAGTAGTATGGATCTAACATGGCTTTTTCCCCAAATATTTTTCAATGTTGTTAAGAGCTTTTTAACAAAATAATATAAACTGAACAATAAAAAAAAACTTTTTAAAAGTTCTTAAGATTGAACTTGGAACCTACAAATTGCCAGTCATAATTCATACCTCTCTTTCATACAGACTGTAACACATGAGTTTGATTATTACTTTCCAGCTTAAAAGTTATACATGACATCCATACATTCATACACTCCGGTTCACTTATTTAAAGGCACTAAAAATTCCATATTCAGCAGCCTGTATCTTTTGCAATTTTCAACCGATTGCAGAATTTTAAAATAAAAATGGAAGCTAGAGATCTTGAGATATGAAAAACACAATGATAATAGTGGTTTCTTAACTAAAGAACTCTTTTTAAGCAATTTATAAAAAAAGTCCAAAAATGTGCGATTTTTCTTGTTCACTTGAATAAAAGCACTTTATTATTTTTTTTATTATTTTTAAAGTAAGCGATGATTTTTTGTAGGGATCGTTTGTTTATTATTTATTGCATCTTAATTATTTTACGAGTCAAAATAACAAAACAAAAATTTTTAAATCTATCGGAAAAAACTAAAATCGATGTTTACCGTTATGATGGATATTCTAGCCGCGCAATAGCTAAAAAATTGGAAGCCCAACAGTTGTCAACAATTACATCAAAGGTCACGAGGGGTATGGAAAAAATTTTAAAGGAAGGGTTTCATTGACTTTATCTACGTATGAGAAAAGAAAAATCATCAGAATTGCTTCTAATTCTGCTTTATCCATGTCAAAAGTAAGAGCTTAAGCTGGAGTGCAAGCGAGCAAGTCATCAGTACGCAGAGTAATTAAGAGCTGCAAGTATCTTCAATACCTGAAATTACAAAAAAGTCGCCACTCGTAAGGAAAAGCAGATTCAATTCACAAGAGACTACATGGTATGGGATGTGCAGCAAAGAGGTCATGAGGAGGAATGATTGGAGAACCGTTGTATTTACGGATGAGAAGAAGTTTAATTTGGAAGGGCCTGATGACTACAACTATTATTTCCATGATCTGCGTAAAGAAAAGCGATTTTTGAACCGATATCACAGCCGAGAGGAGGCGTTATGGTGTGGGGTGCTATTACGTACTATGGCACCATCGATCTTGAATTTCAAACTACAAAAATTACTGGTGCAAGCTATAAAACGTTATTGGAATCGGCTTTTCCGAAGTTGAGTGAACTATTTGGTTCCATATCTTGGATATTGCAACAGGATAATGCCCCTATACACAACGCCAGAGTAGTAAAGGAGTTCATTGCGAGTCAAAATGTTAATATCTTGACTGGCCACCCTATTCGCCAGTCTAAACATTATCGAAAATGTATGGGGTTGGTTATCTCTTAAGGTCTATTAAGGAGGTAGACAATTTGATGACAAGCAGTCACTAATTCAGGCCATTAAGAATGCTTGGAATCAAATTTCGTGAATTACATAAATTCTCTTTATCTGTCAATAAGAACCCGTATATTTGAAGTTATTAAAAACCAAGCGGGTTGTACCCATTATGAATAGTTCTTAAATAAAGTAAAATAAATTTAAAAAATACAAGAAAAACTGTTTTTCATTCAAATTAGTTTAAGTGCCTTTATTCAAGTGAACCAGAAAAATAGTACATTTTCAGACTTTTTGCTCAAAAAAAGTTCTTTCGTCAGAAAACCACCATTGCCATGATTTTCTTTTTATTTCAAGATGTCTAGCTTCCATTTCTATTTTAAAATTCTGCAATTGGTTGAAAATTCCAAAAGATACAGGCTGCTGAATATGGAATTTTTAGTGCCTTTAAATAAGTGAACCGGAGTGTATATTTGAGTAATTGAATATTTAATTTTTCTTATAGGGTGAACTTTAACAACGCAGTTAATTGAATATGCGACTTTCGTAATTAAAATCGATGTTTCGATAGATTTAAAAAATGGTTGTAAAGTTTTTTTTGCAAGAACTTTGAACGAGTTGGATTCTTTTAAAATAAGATTAACTTTATTCGTTTTTTTAATTTAATAACTTATTTTATTTTATTATATTACTGAGTTTAGTTAGATTAAATAGCACATTTAAATTTGTTTTTTAATTTAAGGGAATTTGCACAGCATTTGGGCTTTGCAAGCGTGAAGATCGGCCTTGATCGCACGACCCAAGCCAGAGTTCCTTATTTTACCTCATGGTTCCAATTCCTGGCTGGCTTTTCAAATTATAGACCGATAACGAATGTAGTTAGTAATCATCGGCAAAATCATATACATGAATGAAAATGTTACATTCAGAATGATTTATTTGATTTAACAGAGATTTTCTATTTGCCAACAGATGTAATCTTAAATATTTCTTAAGAATATAGTGGATACCATACAGTTTTTTTTTAAATGTTGTAGCTCATATTCCAGAAACTTTAGAAAATTATTATTATTATATCTTATATTACGAGTGTATTACAGATATTAACTACAAAGTAATTTTAATAATTTTACTTTGTATTTCATTTAAAACTTAAAAAAAAACTCGAAAAAGTCATATCTGATCTTCTAAAAAAATAAGTATGTAATTTGAAACATGGTTAATTAGATCGTCAATTTTATATTTTAAAGAAAATATCCGACTGAATTTTATCTTAAAATGTTTAAATACCATCAAACTTACAACGCCTAATGAGTTCAATTAAATAGACTAAAAAACAGACAAATCATTTATCCTTTAAACATTTTATTTTCTATAAAGAAAACAAAATCGCTTAATCATTTAATATTTAAACAGAAATTACGACAAGTACACATAAAGAGAAACCGAAAGTGATGATCTACCATAAGCGAACATGGCTTACGATGAGTAGCATTAACAGCTCGAAAACAAGATCTAAAACTCATTAGCAAAAAAAAAAAAGGCATCATGTTAAAGTAGTTAAACCCGAAAGGTTTTCGACCGCTCCTCAATCCTAACAAGGCGATTGGTCTAAAATAAATGAATGCAGAGCTCTACATTTAAAACGCACTTTAGCTACATTAAACATCAAAAGAATGTTTGTTACTCAATGAAATCATTGACGACTTAACAACCTAAACAAATAATACACATTTTAAATATGTACTTATCTTTGCATCTACTTATTAAACTGTGGTGTGGTGTGGTGTGGTGCGGTGCGGTGCGGTGTGGTGTATCCGCTTCGATGTACTTATTTATAATCATGAATTTAAAGTACTTACAACACGAAACACTTGTCATGAGCGCGGTTAAGTTCTGGCGCATGATTTGTCTTTCCGCATGTATTAAATATGGCTCTTAGCAGCGTCAGGATTAAGAAGATTCTCGGCTTACAATGGTTATTATTATTACATATAATTTTCTTTTTCTTCACTTAACAATTGCCGTTGCTTGCCGATCGTGCTCCTGCTGTTTGTGGCGTCATTTTGTCAGCTGTCAAAAGAAATGATTCTATTGTTCTCGACGAGCGCTTTTGTTCTTTTTGGATTGTTTGTGATAAAAATACAAAGAAGTTGTGCAAGTTTTCACAAATTAGTGTCTTAAGTAACCAAAACATCTAAAGATATTTTTTTTCATTTAACAAAGATACAAAAACCAACACAAACACATTCATATTCGTACTAAATCTTGTTTATTTTTCTAGGAAATTTTAAATCATATGAATACTTTATTTGAATTTTAAAAATAGATTAATTATACCATGATCATACGGATTTATATACATGCAAATGCTTTTAAAAACAGCTTCGTATTAAAGATTGTTTATCTGGTTCAAGCCTTTGTTGGAAAGTATCATCGATTTACGATTGCCAATCGTTTGAGTTTAGTTCTGATCAAATGAAATTTAAAATTTCTTACGAATGAAGTACGAATTATATTGTAGGCACAATGTGTTCGTTATCGGTCAATATCTTTTCCGTCTCATTTTAGGGCCGAACATGTATTCATTAATTTTTCAAAAACATGGTCCAATACGAAAAACTTATCGGGTATAATTTTGTTCAATGATGAAAAGCCATCTTGCAAACATCATCACATCCAGAAAAAGTTATATTTCAGTATAAATTAGTGACGGATCACTTAATTTTTCATCAAAATCTCGGTTTATACGGGTTTCGCGAAATATCGGTAAAATTTTTCCGTAACCTAAAGAAGACTTGTAAAAATAAGCAAAAAGGAAACAACAATCACAGAAAGGAACTCAAATGTTCCTGTGATAGTCCTATGTGAAACTCTGTCTAACATATTTTAATTATGTGCGTTGGAATTGTTGGTCCATAAGCTTTTAAAAGTCATAAAATATTATTAGCAACATTTTCGAGTCTCGATTTTATATTGCAGAATTTTGTTGTGGCGGAACGGCATCGCATGATACACAACGTGTGATTAAATTAGTTTGTATTGTATACTAAAAACAATTTAGCACTTGAGAAACATAATTCCACAAGTTGTTGTCTATATTTTCAAAAGGTCTTGCGAAAATTAAAACGAATTGTATCATCGACAGATTGCCAAGCACGCCTAATCCTTTCGGTAGCACAAAATTAATTAAATCTTCAACATGGCTGCATGAATAACCACCAAAGAGAAAATCGATCAACTTTTTGATTTTAGCTGATCGTTCATCGCTCTCAACACAATCGAAATTATTATTGATTGTTAATTTATATTTTTTTTTGTTCTTTCGGTACGTCGAACGACTTCGCTGAATAACAATTTTCTACATAGCGGGTCTTAAGGATTTTTTCCATTCGCTATCTCAAATAAGAGCTACCGCACAGATATTCTGCTAACATACCAAAGCTGCTACTCGAGACACCCATGGGAGAAATTTATTTTCTTGGTCTAAATCTGAGCAAAATATCTTAAGTGAATGAAGTCGTTTTTTTGGCGCAGATTCTTCAGAAGATGAAAATCAAAAAACAAAAGTTACACTTCTTCATTGAGGTGTTTGGGCGAATATTATAATAATGCAGTCCTTGAAAGCAAGTGTAACTGTCGACAAAATATTGGAAAACAACTCTTAAGAATGTATGTTTTTCTTTTCTTTTTATACACTCCTCGTATGTTGTACAAAAAGCTCGAAATTGTAAAGTTTTACATGACAAAACATAATAAGGAATTAAAAATTTCTTAAATATACAACTAATTCAAATCTCACCACGAAATGATCAAACGTTTGACCGGTAACATTTAAATGAGATTTTAATTATTTCCCTAAAAATATAATTCTAAAGAAGATTTGACCTCGTTTCAAGTAAGAATATATTCTACGATAGCAAATATTATTATCCTGCAATCTCTCTCATTCTCATATATTTTTCGTACTTCTCGCCGTATAGAGAACATGCGCCTTTAAGCAAACATTTCATTGGGTACAAGTGCTAACCACAAACCAATACCATGGAATTGCGATACAACAAGGACGTTATGCTCCCCATTATTCATATGGTGGCATAAACACTCCACTTTCTCCGCAAACTCAAATGGCAACATGATGCTTATGGGTGTGTGTGTGTGCGTGTGTATGCGTGTGTATAAGTGTTCTATAGAAAAACAGGTTGTTGCTATTGTTTTGTACGATAATTGCCACGATAAATTAAGATGATAATGATGATTCTGCGTTTGTAATCTGTACGCAGGCACACATTCGTACTTACTTAAATATGTATTTATGTATGTATGTTTGTATGTATGTATGTATGTAGGTATGGTGGCAAAGTGCAAAATATTCAACTCACCTTTTAATAAGGTTAACTAGGCACTGGTACAGAAAGTTTCTTTTTTTTGTTGTTTTTTGTGTGGCAGGGAGCTGGGAGCAGGGAGAAGGAAGCGTGATATAAAGTGATGGGATGGAGAGAAGAAATGTCAACATTACCAGTATCAAAGCCATCCTAAGTTTGGGTCGTAATGTTCAATTTATGTGTATATGTGTGCGTGTGTGCCTTTCAGTATCTATTAAAAGTTACTCGTACTCTATTCAATATGTGTTTACACAATTTTGTATGCGTATGTGTGCACACAATATAATTTAACTAATATTAATGCAACAGTAGCAACATTTTTCTTTGCTATTAAATTTAATATATTAAGGCAATAAAACGATTTTCATTTGTTGACTTTTGCCACCAGTTACTACCCATCCTGATATTTCATCTCCCCACAAAAATAAAAATCTTCTCTGGCATCTGACTTGAATTTTTGTTTCCTTTTTGATTCTCTGGGAAAGTGACAAGGGCGATGATGATGATGATGATGATGATGCTGATGCTGATGATGATGAAAAGGATAATTATGTGGGAAGGGGTGGGGGTGCAAATGAGGTTTTGTGTGGCTTGTTTCAGACCTTTGGCAAAATAGTTTTGTTGTCTTGTCTTATGAAGATTAAGTACTTTGATGTTGTTGTAATTTCTATGTCGTTGTTATTGCAGTTGTCGAGGAAACAGTAGTTTGAGTCTGGAAATGATTTTAAATTTGATTTTGATTATTTTTATTTATTTGTTTATCTTTTTTGTGATAGAACTGCTCTTTTCTATTAAATTCATTTAGTTTGTTTGCTCTTTTTCTATTAGTTTTTATTATTTTTCATTTAACTTGGTATTCTTTTATAATTTGAATTAAGTTGGCAATTTGTTTTTTTTTGTCGGAATAAGGAATGAAATATCTACAGTGTCTATTGTTATCATTATTTGCTTGATGTCGTTGTAAAGAGTCATGCTAATTGCAATTTAAATATAAATACTATATAAATAAATACTATTTTAATGATACGTATATAAAATTTCGTAATTATTTCATTCTATCAATATTGTGCGAGCGAACGCACTTTTTCAGGCCGAACACGAGTATGAGTTCGAACTTCGGTAGATTTTTCAGATCGAACCAGATTAAAAACAAAATTAACGCGCATAAAAACATCTTATTTTGAAAACGTTGTACTTTTAGTATTTTAATATTTTACAGTATTTAAAAAATGTATGCAAAGTTGGGTGTTCGGCGAGAATTTTTCTGAACGCCGAACACCAACGGAAGGTATGTTTATGCCGAAATCCGACACCGAACTTTGTATACATTCTGTGAACATCAAAGACACACAAAAATGCAAAACTCTACAATATTAAAATACAAAGTGTACAAAGTTTTCAAAATAAAAAATGAACTAATTTTAATTTCGAGTTCGGTATGAAAAAATGCGAAATTATTAAATAATAGACGTGTCATTGAGTCCACCGGTATTTATACAAAGAATTACTTAGTAAATGTGCTTTTATTTCAAAGGGATTTTGGTGCCAAAGTGACTGTACTGAAAATTAAATATATTTGGTTGACCATCAGAAAATTTCCAAATAAATACAAATCGATATCTTTTAATCATATCCTTTTATTTAAAAAGCAAACGTGTGTCTTTTAGTAACCTCTATTTGCATGGATTTGTCGCATAAAGGAGATCTTAGTTCCGAGATACAAGAATCTGTGAATTTGATATTTGACACTCTGCACTCATATGAGTATTTTATTTGGCAAAAACAGAGAAACAGAAGAAAAGGAGCTGCCGCACATGTTGTTCCCTGTAATTTTGTCAGTAAATATTAGTTTCACAAAAACATACAGTCGAGAGTCCAAATTGTAAAGAAATTTGACAATTATTTAGTAGTTCAACAGTAGCTGTTTAAGATTTCAATTTACACTTGGGTAGGCGTTCCATATGTGGCATACTACTAACTCAAGCATTTAATTCCCATAGATGTTTTTTATAAAGTGAACGTGTCAATAGAAGATACAAAACAACATGCATTTTGTTACTTCTTTTCTTGCCTTGTGTATGTAGGCGTCAACAGTTTTGCCACTTTTTGCACTAATTTTTGCCCAAATACAAACATTGAATGCCGGCATTTTTCTTTCATTCGTTTTGAGTAACTCAACAATGAATTCAGTAGAAATTATAGTATTGTGACCACTTGAATTACATAAAAACTGGCCACTGAACAAACGAGTCCTTTGCATGCCACTGCTGAATAAAATTCCAACAAACAGACAGACATGGGCAGTAACAATAACAGCAAACAAAGCATCAATGCTTAAATAGCCAGGATAATAAAGGATTATAAAGAACAGTATGGGCCAAGGGAACAAAAAGACAAACAAATCAAAATCTAAACGGCAGTAAATGTCTTATTGTTATAAATCAACAATGCATTTGCAACAAATATTTTTACACTTCAACAAAAATGTTCGATAGATAGATTTGCCCAAAATCTTTTTTCAAAATAATTATCAGCACTTAGCAAACGACATATTTCAGTAAGAGAACTGTGTAAAAATATATACAATTAGAAAACAATAGCGAGTGCTTTTTTTCAAAGCAGAGATAGTTTTCAGTTGCTTTGACGTTTGACCAATCGTATTGAATAAGTAGACTATTATTTTGAAAAATATTTTTATGGTGATTAACGAGTGCTGCGAAATAAGGCTCCAATGCACAAAAATGTACACAGAAAACAAAAACACTAATGTTTGGAAGAATTTTGTTGACTTTTTGAGATATTTCTTCATTTTTTTATTCGAATAACGGATTTGATGAGTGATGATTTGAAGCATGAAATCCCAGAAAATTGCTCAAAAATAGGAGTCATGTTTCATTAAAGCTTTCGGGAAAGTTTTCACAATTTCGGACAATATTTCATGTGAGAGTTTTGAACCATGCGAATTTATTTCGCTGCGAAGATCTTACTCAATTGGAGGGATGATAATTCAATACACGATTACATTGAGAAAATGTCACCGTTTGGTGCAATTCGTACGCCAAGGGATTCATTGGTCCGTATGGCCTCGTAAATTATGACGATCGGATTGTTACAGTTAATGGTGAGTGGCACAGAGACATGATGGATAACTTTTTCGTACTTTAATTGAATGAAAGAATGAGCGATTAATTTCAAGAAATGGCCATTTCGTTCATGTTAATTGACTCGATTCAAGTATTTTCTCTGTGAACCAGAAATAATCGTGGACTTAAAAGCCAACATGTTATTTAAAATTTGAATAATGTAATTAATATTTATACATAATTTGTTAAACTGTTTACGTTTATATTGAAATGAATTTTTGGCTTGAATTCAAATCTAATTTTAACCATTTCTTCTTAATTTTTAAGAAATTGGTTTGGATAAATTCGTTATTTTATTAAGAGAGTGAGTACTTTTTTAACAATTATTCATCAGACTAGCAGAACGGATAAGTACTGATTTCGAGGTCGCTACACCATCTCATCAGCGTTCTTTGTTCGATTTTACCACTTTTGACGCTGGATACTATTAATTAAGAAATTCTATCTCTGATGATTAATTATTCCAAATATTCCATACTCTCTCGCTTTTTCCAAAACCGTTGGCTCCGTGATCAAGCTTTATTTTTTATTTTTGTCTTTTGTAGGCGACTTTCTTGGTATTCAATGGAGTCTATTACGCGTGCTTTCGTTTTTTAATAATTAATATTTATACGTAATTTGTTGAACTGTTTAGGTTTATATTGAAATGAATTTTTGAAATGGGTAAACTCAAATTTGAACTCAAGCCAAAAATTCATTAAAATATATTTAAATTGCTTGTGAAATAATAAAATAAATTATAAATAGAAATAAATGTAAATTAAATTATCTTTTCAATAAAGTCGACTTGATGGAAATTTCGATTTCCCCGCTCCCAAAAATACACCCGTTTTAGGTACAGTAACTGGTTGTTTAGGGTTTAAAATTGCCAACCTCATTATGGTTAGATCACCAAAATGTGCGTTATTATCATTTGTATTTTATATTTTCAATTATTGACATTTTTTACTTCAATAGCTGTCCCTGTTTCTCGAAATTTATGTACGTACTCGTATGTGTGTATTTATAAAACATTTGTAGCACTTATGGGTGTTGCAAGTAGTTTTAAACGCCTACACACATCTTATATGAAGCGTGCCGACATTTTTCCACAAATCAAAAAAGAATCAAAACAAATAAGTATTTGATTATCTGATAGTTTGATAAGTTTATTGTTTCAATCGACTGAATGTACGAATGCACTCGCTTAGACCACATGTGATTAAACATAAACATGAAATTTTTTAAGATTTAGAGACCCATTAGCAATTATTGTTTTTATAAAATTGCATTTCTTTCATTAACCTTTTAAGATTGTATCAGTAAAAGTTTTCCTATTTCCTTCCTTACGTTCCGATTGGCAAGGGATGGATGTCTGAGACACTTCCTGTTGGTGACTTCGCAAAAATTAAATTGGCATTGTGAAGGAATTCGGTATAATTCTATTTAATTCCAATCCTTTATTTATTTATGAGCACAAGGGTTTAACCAATTCTTCATACGCGAAGAAGTTTCCTTTGCTGCTAACAGTTCACCATTTATGTTTTGTGATGTGACCGTTGACCAACTTGCTCTACAAAATAGCTCTGCGAGAATAGTTAAGGCCAGTAATGGAGTCCCACCAAGATATGTAATTCGTTATCTCGTTAAAATGCATGATTATATGTGTTTTATTGTGTTCATAAAAGTTTGATTACGAATTATTTAATATCGTACATTTTGTTCTTCAATCAATCAATCAGTTTCAAACTTTTTTCTACTTATTGCTACAATATGTTCTCAATGGCACAAAACTATTCCTCAAAACCCACAATCATACGGATATTTAAATGACTTCATATTAAAAAGGTTGCTGCCGGTTTAACCGCAGTATGCACATTAATACAAACATAAATATCCTGTATATTTATTTCTGTGGCTTTCATTATTGGATTGAATTTATCTTACATACTAATACACTCTCGTTAGTATCTGGGGGTGCAAGTGTTATGAGCCTGTGAGTGTGTGTGTGTTTGTATGTGTTTATTCGACTAGTTATTATAACCCAGAGGCAAACGGCAGAGAAATGTTACTAAATTAAACATAATAACAATATTTAATAAATATAACTCTGCACGAGTATGTGTACTTGAATAAGAATGTGGGCATTTCTACTTTCCGCAGGACTCTTAAGGAGTTATACAATAATTTCTTTTAAGTTGGGTGGTTTCGCAAAAACCTTTTTTTGCAAAATAATCAAAACCAGATTCTTCTGCCTTTGTTGACATTTAAAAATTTCTATAACGAGCAAGTAATTAAATCTGTTGTTGTGTTTTTCTGTTGTGTGTCTCGTTCGATGCATGGCAAATTATCCCACTGTGATGATCTGTAAATGATGTTTTCTTCTTTTTATGATGATGGGAAATTTGTAATATAATATGGTTTATAAGACTTATAATAACAGCTCCTGCAGTTTAATTCAAAGCATGCAAATACTTATAAGAATTCCTTTTTATTTTATTATATATTTTATTGAAGCAAAGGCCGTACCTGAAGCAGTATAGTGTGTGTGTGTGTGTGCGTGTGTCTGTACATAAGATTAAAAAGTCATGCTAATCTTCATGCTCCAACTCTCATTTATTTAAATGATAATCCGGTGTGTTCTATAAATCGAGCGATTTTACATCGTACGATTTCTAGATATATTTTTATTTAAAAGAAACTGATTTATTTGTATTAATTTTAAAATTTTTTATCTGCGATTTTGGCGCTTAAAATGCTGTTTTTTTTTTTAAACTTTGAAAATGCGATTTAAAAATATCAATTTAACAATTATTTGTATTTTGAAATGGTTCGATTTTGAATCACTCCATTTACGGAACAGGCCTGAATATGAAATATTTCAAAACTTTTAGTAGATTTTTTATCATTCAAAATTGTATTATCCAGTTTTGTTTTTTTCTATTTATAGTGACACTGTTAAATTTTTTGCAATTTAATTAGCGTATCAACCAAAATTCTGTGTATGTTAACTACTCTTATTAAAACCAAAGTCGCCAGGTATACTTTTCTGACGATGAGTTTTGCTTATTTTTTCTTAGTTCTCTTGTTCTATTTGTTCTATCAAATAAACTAGTAAGTAATCAGTCGTAGAATAAGAATAAAATTAATTCTCTCTCTCTCTCTCGCTCTCTCTCTCTCTAACCCTATTTGTGGTTCAATTTTGGGTTTCATTGAAAGCCTAGCAGTCTTCAGCAAAGACGAAGAACCCAGCGCTATAGACGCTGCAAGTATAATTGTGCTCAAGCCGGCTCGCTCACAATCCGCTCATTGCCTGTATTGGCAGAACCACAACAAAGTTTGTGAACAATCAGTAGATAAACACCAGAAGGAAATGCATTATCTGTGCTGTTACACATTTCGTCAGCGTCCTTTTTGTCATATATCTTAGAAACCCAAATTAGTATGTATTTTACATAAATGTGAATGATTTTGTATTGAAACGATAATCTCGAGATTGAAAAACTCTATATATTACTTGCATACACTTAAACGTGTGGAAAACCTATAGCTCTTCTTATAAATAAATGCAATATTCGTACAATAGTTATTGTGCAAACATTCACATGTTTAAATTCCAGCACCTACACTCTCCCAAATGCACTTGTGTGTTTTCATTATGAAACTTGTTCAAAATTTCATTAAAAATTGTTGCCACTGTTTATTCTTTTAACCCGAAAACATTAAAAAAATATATATAAGAACAAAATGAAACCAAATCAAAACCCAAGCAAATGATATGAAGGAGACGAATGAATATTAACACATGAATAAAATATAATTATGTGGAAATTTTGTTCTTCCCCCACCAAAGCGGCAGACAAACTTGCATTAAAAAAAAAAGAAAATTAATCCATCAACCATAAGCAAATTTTGTTATTTAGTAGGAGACAAGGAATAAGTCTCATCAACAACACAGAGCAAGCGTATGTTTGTGGTGGTCGTGCAGGCGAATTAGTGGGTGTGAGAGCAAAGAAATGTTGATGCAAAAAATAACAAATTTTTTAATATAGCGTTGAAAATTGCACTCAATTGCTCCGTAATATGCATGAGGTATGTTTGTGTATGAAAAGGCCCCATGAACAGTGTTCCAAACAACAAACCAACCATCCAACCAACGAACGAACGAACCACTTTAGGAGAATATATTAAAATAATTTTTGTTGATGGATAAAATGTTTAAAAGCAAAGAAAAACGAAACAACTACGCAACACATACATAAAACTTAAATGTTACTCTTGTGAGGGAAATGAGGGAAATGTTGTGTAATAAATATTTAGTCGCATTTTGGGCTTAATAAAATACATGAACAAATTAAAATGCCTTCAAATTCAATTTGTTGTTTTGTATTTGTCTTATTTACCAACTAATATGTGGGCACTCATCACTCACTCACTTGGTTGACTTTTTATTACTGCATATTACTCGTCCGTATAAGGAGGTATTTTTAAAAATTTTGTGGCAAGTGCAATTTTTATTTGACTTTTGCATATTCCATTCTTCCGCCGTACTCTTTGTAATGGAATCTTTTACATATGCTCATCCAACAGAGCTAAAAAAATAATAATAAAAACCAAAACAAAGCAAATCACCATTTGGCATATGTACATGAGTGTGTGTGGGTGTGTGTGCAAGTGTGTGTGAGTGAGTTGTTAAATGCAATAAGCATTTGAGCCTAAAAGCATGCTATGCAAATATTCCTTAACAAGCGTTTGAATGACTTTTTCTATGTATGAAATGTATTTTTCCAATTTTTGTTCATTTTTTCCGGATAAATTCTGCGTTTTTCTTTTTTCGTTTTTTTTTATTCACAATTGTTATTCTTTTTTTTATCATGGGAAGGGAATTAAAACTTTGTCTGCAATTGGTATTTTGTAGATTTTAACAACAAAAATTGTTTCAATTTTTAGTAAATTTTTGGGGAGAATACTTTTGCAATTTTTTCATTGCATACATTATTTCGGCGGTTGTACTTGCATTCATACACGGAACATTTGGGTATGCGCTCGGTATGTGTTATGTGTGAAGATGAATGTGTGAAAGTAATTCATCTCACATAATGAAATTTTTTATGTGTTTGTAACATCAATTGCCAAAAAAAAGGATGAAAAAATAAAATCGAAAAAAGGAAATAAAAATAGACCACAATATACATAAAATTTCATTTTTTTCATTTAAATTGTGTATAATTGCCTATAAACTAGACTATGTTGCTGGGAGATTAAATTGCTCTTTGTATTTCATTTATGTGAATATGTCTACCGTACATATACAAATACATATGTACATATATACACACACGTTCACACAAACTGTAAAGTGCATATGCAAATGTAAAAAATGTGTAATCAAGAATTTTTTTATGAACATTATAATGACTTTTATTGAGTCGCAATTGAATTTATATGACTATTTTTATTGACAAAAATTGTTATCCGATATTTAAGGCATCCAAGCTTTCAAATTCTATAATAAAATTTTAAATGCTTCAATTTACTGATTTACAATTTACAATTTCCTTATAAGTCAGCAAGTTAAAACAATGCGTGCTTCTTTTGAGATATGACAAATGTATTTAGAACATTGAGTATCACACTGAGTTTGTACAACAGAAACGTCAAGGGCCTCCGATTCCATATCTATGATTGAACCAGCGAACTTTGTGTGAGTCTGTGTAAATGTGAAATCAAAACAATTTAACGATGCAGGTGATATCAAGAAACAAAAAAGAACAAAAAATTTAATAAAGAATGTTCCACAGAATGACTCACAAAATTAATGAATATTATGGGACACTTCCACTACAGCTATAGAGCAGAAATAACATTCAAAAAGTTCCGCCTTTAAAAGTACTGAAATCAAAATAAAGACCAAGTTCATGATAAATACAATACGATCTCTTTTCTAAGCAACCTGCTAGCTTCGAAAATCTTCCAAATTTAAAAAAATTCACAATAGAATCTTGACATTTGTGTGTTTTCAAATAAAATGTACTCTCTTAATAAAATAATGAATTTATCCAAAAATAATTTCATAAATTAAGAAGAAATGGGTAAACTCATAAATTTTCATTTCAATTAGTATTTTACTAAATATGCAAAATATTAATTTTGGGAAAAAGTGCGATTATAAATTTTTAAATATGTATATATTATTAATTTGTTGTTTCTTTTTTGCTCGACAAATACACAAATGACTGAATGAATGAATAAAAATATTTCAAAAATGATGATACATTTGCTATTCCTCCATATCCAACTGTTGTTCCTTCTTGGCGGCCCAGTTAATAAATTTTCTATTACAATTGGTGTTTAAACGTATCAATTGCAAGATTTTATTTCTTGTATCTTAAGTCACTTCCTTTTATATAAATTACTTACTAAATTACGTTCCTGGTAACGAATTAAAATTTCTTACTTTAATTTAACTTCAACAAAAACATAAAGTACGTATTTGTTATCTCAGTTTTTTTATCGAGCAAATTTGTTTACATTTCCTTTTCTACTTAACATGGATCATTCATTCGTCTAACTATTGATATTTAACTGCCACCCACCCCAAAAATATACTTTGAATTTAGAAACATTATACGAGGATGTAGGGACTTCTTCTTCAATTCATTCGATTACAACATAATAAAATGTATAAGTGTGTGTATGAGTGCAAGTGTATTTTGAAGGAAATAAAAGAGCAAAATGATATAAAATCAAATAAAAATTTCAAGTTACCGCCAGTATTACCACTTCGTACACTCTTTTAAGAGAAGAATGTGAAGTAGTTTTTAGTTCAAATTCAAAACTTAATTTTATTATTAATTTATTGAAAACTACGATAACCTTTAATTATATACAAGTAACAATTATATATGCCTCATTATAAATCTATTATGTAAGTTAATGCTCAAAGCCTTTGGCAACTCTTTCCCAGTGGCCCTCCTCCTACTGAGACATTACATGGGCGGTTTTAGTGACTGTGTAGATGATGAAATAAATGTTTGTGTAAGCGACTTACTTGACAGACTTGGCTGGTTGACTTCAATGCATACTAATGAAATCAAATCCACAAAATCAACAAACAAATGAAAAGAAAATTCAATAAAATTGTAGCCAAAATAAAAAAGAAACAAAAAGAGGGAGAGAAAAACAAATAAAACAACGACCAACGAAAAGCTGTCAAAGAAAATTTTACTTGAAAAAAATCTGTTGAATTTTTTGTGATTATGTTTGTTGATGCGAGCGAAAAAAGTTAAACTCAACAAAAATTAATTAAAAACATTGATGTTATTCTTGCGGGTAGTTGAGGTTAGAGAAATAATACAAACAGCCAGTATCCAGTGCCAAAACAAAATACGGTTCAAATAACGCCCACTTTTACCACTTACTTAATGATGATTGAGAACGAAAAATGACCTAATCTAAAGTTTTTGAAAAAATTAAAAGAAAGAAATTGAATTTGGACGCGTTTGAGAAAAAAAGAGAAAAAATAAAAATAAAAATGTTAATAGATGTCAGCAGAACGATTTGCTTAACATGCTTTTTGCACTTATACATTTTCCTGAGTTTTTAAATGCCATTAAAACTCTTCAATTGAGGTTATTGGTATTTAAAGTACATCCTCCCACCAACGTTTCAACCATTTCTTTTTATTTCTTTTACACACAAAGTCCTTAAAACACTATACACTCAAACAAAATCCAAGTAAAGCTCTGAAGTTCTATGAAAATTGGAAGAAAGCGTTTTTATTTCAAATTTCTCGAGGAACATTAAACTTTACTTAATTTTTTAGGCTGGTGTACAATTGCAATATTGATGTATAATGTCCTAAAGTGTGTTGTACATTTATTTATTGGTGCAACATACAACAACATCAAGCATCATATTTTCTTCATTCGTTAAGAGCTTATAATGGTAAGAAAATTCTTTCTTTTCTTTGCAACTCTTGCAAAATAAATCCTTTAATAGTTTGCCAAATGCATTAACTCGACTACTAGAAGTATTTCCATTCTCATAATAATAGGTTCCTTGAGTTGTCCTCTCAGCCTCCCCCTCTGGCTTTGATCATTTGATTTATTGGTAAATATATTGGATGCCATTATGTTTATAGAGAAAAACCATTATTTAAATATTGTGTTTTTCATTACGTCCATTTGAATGCACAAACATACACGTGTACGACTTACATTGTAAGCATGAGTGTGAGTGAGCACTTTCTTATTTGCTCGGGAATATCCTGTAAAGAACTTTTGTTTTTACCCCTTTTCGTCTTCGAAAATATGCAATTTAGCGGAAAAAATGGAAAACACACACACATAATCATACTTGAATGTTTTCTAATTTCTTGGTTCAATCTAAAACATTTTATCGAAACTTAAATTTTATTCAATCACAAGTGTCCAATTGTATTCAAACAACGAAAAAATGCATCCACATAAACTGAATACAATGTAAAACTTTTTTATAGACAAAGAAAAAATTATAATCGAATTCGGAGCAACAAATTAAATTGTTAAGTTGTACGAGTATTTGTAATTTGTTCGATTTCAATTAAAGTGTTAATTGGGTGTATTTACAATTTATATTTTAATGTGCGGTTCAAGATAAATTACGGGCAGATCTGCAGAGTTTTGCTATTGAAATTTAGAAAATTGTTTTGCTCATATCTATAAATCAATTGTCCGATTGGATAATTGTATCTGAATTTAATGTTCGATAAGCCCCAAATGTTAGAGATCTATAATTTAATAACAAGGTTAGCAATTATTTCAATAAATGTTTATCTTAATACTCAATTGGTGTAAAAGCCTACTATAAATAATACGGGTGATATCAAACTATAAAATGTATATCAATAGATTTGTATATCTTCGCCTACATATTATGTATGTTTATGTTTGTATGTGTGTTAATTTATGTATGTATCTTATTGCTTTATTTAAAAAAAAAGAATCAATATCAAAATAAACAGCGATATCTTAATAAACATTCAATTTATCTATTGTTGTGTGTGCCTACATGAATATTACAAAAAATTATTTAGCTGTTTTCAATTAATGTTAACATATTTGTCATATAAAAAACATTTTTGATTTAAGTTTATTATCCAGAAAAAAATATATACGTACTCGTATAAAGCAAATTTTATTGTTAAAGATAAAGATAAAACATAAATACAACTTTTGAATTATTATATTATTAATTATTATATTTTATACAACATTGCGAATTGTTTCTATGTCTTATAAGAAGAAAAAAAGTTTGTATTATGTACATACATTTGTACAGATGCCACCTTGAATTCTTGGCATTTGGTCTTCTTAACTTTCGGTCAGCATCATTTCCAAAGAAATTGATTTTAGTTTCATCGCTCTCCAGATTATATCATGCCGTTTTCTAGTTCCCTCCGGCCCAGCCCAGAAGGATGCAAAATCTTTTCTATCTGTAAATTCACTTTTTAACAATGGAACTTTCAGTTCTTGTCGATATTTGATTATTTATTTCAGTTGCAATCGCAATCAATTACATAATTGAGCTTTTTTCGCAGCACATTGTGTTTCGGGGCTTAAGGGCATTAACAACAAAGTGTTTACATCGTCCTATTGAATCTGCTATAAATTTAAAGGTCTCAGGCTGGGGCCACACGAACATTTAAAAAACGACGTTTCTGCATTTTGAATAAAATTTGCGGTATTTGTTCATTATCTACTAGACGAGAAGATTATATTCACCTCCGTAATTCTTATTTTACTTGTTTTCAAACATTTTTAAAAGGCTCGTGTGACCCCAGTATTATTTTGTTTCCGAAACCCCTGAACAAGTATCCGCTCAGACACGGTGGCTGTGTTCGACCCATCTATAATTGATATTGATATTGACATTATTTTATTTTTGTACTATAATTGGATAAGAAACAGAAAAATTAATATTTATTCGTAATTGTTGAACTGTTTAAGGTTTATATTGAAATGAAAATTTTTGGCTTAATGTCTCTTATGTTTGCAAAAGTTTCTACATTATTGATAAATAGACTTTTCTAAATCACAATATTTCGGAAACTTCAGCGTTTAAGTAGGTTTGAGTGTGGCTACTTTTTTGTTTCGCTTTTTGTGGGATATTTTAAAAAGTTACTATTGGACCGAAAATGTGCTGAGTTAATGAATAATAAACATACATAAAAGTACTTAATATTTGTTCACGTCTTTTATTATTCAGTCTTACGGTGCTTGATTAAATCGATTATTATTTTTTCCAAACTCTTGAGCAGGAATTATCGGAAACTTTGCAATTCTATTAAAGAGGCATTATCTTGTCCTAGCTCCTTATTCATATGAGGTAATTCACATTCGTAGCGTTTAAAAAAATAATAAAAATTAGTTTGAAAAATTATTCGAATAACTGGCTCAAATGATTTTGTATTCTAAATTGAAAAATGTTGATAGGTGGAACGAAAATGAAGAAACGTTATTCGAATAAATCGTAATAGAATGATAATTCTAATTTCAGCGCATGGAACATGGGCTTCCAATATTGCGAAATTGTCAAACAGAGCTAGTCCGTAAACAATCGATAACTGTCAGATCGAACATGTCAAACTTATAAATATATTAAAAACAGTTTTATTTATACTGTTTTTTATATATTTAAAATTCTACATTCATCATGATATAAATTCATCACGTGTTGGACACAAACTTACAGAACACAGTCTTGTCACATATTTGAGTAATTTATTCAAAACTAGTTTAGAAGAAAATATAAAATGTTACGACTCAGCAATAAAGTTAATGCAAGGTGAATATGTCGCGTACTTCCGTACATACATACTCATACATACGTAGATATTTTGAAATAAAATACACACATAAAGTATGTGTTGTGATGCTACAGTGTTAACTATAATATAACAACTAATTAACCTTAACAATTTTGTTTTTAATTTACATTTGGCACACGTCAATAAATGTCAACGACGATAATAAATTAAATAAAAGGATATTAAAACAGATTAATAGTAAAATAATGACGATAATATTGCTGAATTAATGTTGTTGCTGTTGTTGTTCTTCTCATTGTTATTAATGTCATTGAATAAAAAAGATATGTATATTTACATATTTACTATCATAAAGGCGGTTATATTAAATTAGTGTTATAAACCACAGAAACACAACAGCTTTGGTTAACAAAAATATTCTCACACTTTACAATCAATAAATATGCGTGTACTTGATTTACATACAAACATATTGACTTTATTTTATATAAAGCAAACTTATAAACAAGTATTTTCACTGATTGATTTCCCAGGCATGCAAACATTCATAAACATATTTATTTATCTATGAAAATATAGACTGCTTGCAGCTGCATGTTGTTCAAGATGCCTTTCCATATATTATATGGGTCAGCTTTCCTTATAATAAGAAAGTAAATTCCAACTACAAGTGGAACTACTTACAAAATGTTTTGCACTTTTCTTCATTGCACAATAATAAAAAAATCTTTTGATTTTCCAAATATATGCAAATACATATATAATTTTCATCATGCCCTCCCTATAACAGGAAGTCAGTACATTTGCTCTGGCTTACGCACACAAATTTTTCTTGCGACAAGTTTCTTAAAATCTTGCTTGAACTTGCGTTTGCATTCAGAAGGAAAGTTTTTAGAAATTCCTATTTTTAAATGTGTGGTAAAGCACAACAAATATCGTATGAACTCAGACTTTCTTCAAGACAACTTGCACAGTGTGACTTTTTGGTCCTTAAGGAGTCTTAAAGCGCTAAATTTGTCAATTATTTTAAAATTTCCACAACTCTAAACACAAACTAAAAATTGTTTGTTGGGTAAACGCCTGAATGTACACATATACACTCCTTCCCACGTATGGATGTGTGCACGTAAATACATATTGTATGCATCATTGCATATAAGTAAACAAATTGTTGATAAAAGCATTTTATAAAACAATTTTATGGTGTTAAGTTATCTAACATTTAACCTTATAAATTTTACTCTTAATTTATTTTATTGTTTTGTACATTCCTGCATGCATATTATTCAGTCGTCATTTTAAAAATATTTCAAATGTTTAATATTTTAATAACACTGCTAATAAAATTTACTTATTACTATAAGAAATGACAACGCGAGGTTAAAATTTCTAGTAGCATGTCTAAATAGTATACAAAGTTGTTCATGTTATAAAATAATCAAAATATATTTTTGTACACATGCACTGAATTTATTGGAATAATATCGACACTATTATTAATTTATTATTTTATTTATTTTCTTGTGCTACGAATATTTCTAGTAGCAATTTGAGTTTTTATTTGTGCTACTGGCAGTAGCAATTAAAGTTGTGCTTTTTAGCAATTTGGAGCTGCTAGTTGTTTATTGATTTTGATTATTGTACTGGCTGATGTTTCAGCTACTAGAAATAGCAAAAGAGAGTTAAAGTTTTAATAGTAATAGGAACATGAAGTAGAAATATTTCTAGTAGCATCAGCATATGTAAGAATGTATATTGCATCAGTTGTATGTAAGAAAGTGAGTGATAGTGTTAAATATTAAAGTATGTATGTGTATGTGCATTACACCTATCCGAAGAGAAAAATGCGTTTGTTACCAACCTCAAAGGAAGCTCTGAGGAAGGCTATCCATTCCCCAGAAAGATCTTTCTACGCCAGTGGCCTTTCATGGCCTGGACCAAATTTCCTTTTTTTATTTCTTCCAAGAAAACATATGAAACATTGTATATCATTTAAAAGATCTTTTAAAGCCTTAAACGAAACATTTACATTTAGTTTTTTCAATCGAATCCTGTAGCAACAACTGGAACGAACAAAATTCAATTGACACCAAATTCAAATTTGTTTTCTTTGATTACTACTGTTCTTCCGATTTCATTCATTTGGGGCGTAAGAATAATGTAAGCCCTAATGAAATAATAATCAAGTGTGAAATTGTTATTATTATTATTTTATGATTAATTAATACATTTTCATTAACACTACCACTAATTTTTACTTTCGTTACTCTTTAATTTCAATTATGTTCTACTATTAAATACGTATAAAGAAAAATAAAAAAATATGATATCTAGTTTATCAAAATCTTATTTTGACTTTGCAATATTTGCTGCTAATGTGTCCTGATTTTGAATGCTACAAGTATAAAATTGGCTGAAATTATAATGATTAATGCACAATAACTGCTACAAATGTTGAAATTATAAAAAGGACTTAATACTAATGTTTGCAACAAAATGTAAATTATCTTGCAATTGTAAACATATACGAGTATGTACATACAATGAATGCAGCAGTTTCAGACAGGCGCATAACTACACAGCGGTATTGCCAGATTAGGGCACTTATCCCCAAACTGGGGACTTTCTTCGGGAAATGGGGATACACAATTTGTTTTGAGGACTGGGAAATTTATTACGGATATTTTTAGTTTTAGGGATTAAAATAAAGTTTTTGAAGATTTTTACTTTACATTTAATTTTACCATCTATTTTTAGGTTATTCTAATTTTAATAATCATTTTAAATCGATCTGAAATAGTCTTGAAAAGTAATGTGATAAGAAGAACTAAAAATCGTTTGTAGTAGAGTACTTTTAAACTGCGCCTTGCAATAGATTACCTTCCCAAATCAATGTATTATTAAATTTTATTATTATTTTAAGTGTTTTTTCTTTAACTGTTAATGTTAATCTTTTTTCTGTTAATGTGAAGATGGGGCTAACAACGCTTTTGTGAAATGAGTTATACGGAAAATAAACTCAATGAAAATCAGCATACGAAACATTTAAAAAATAATGCAGTTTTTTGCGATGCATTATTTCAACCCCGAAATTTTCGATATTGTTAATAAATAATTCAAGCTAAAAACTGACTTCTATTCATAAAATGAAAATCTATTCATAAATTGCAGAGCTATGCAACAATTTTATCCCTTCGATTTCCACATCAAATAAAATAAGTTTTTTCAAAATCGGTTTACAATGGAGGAGTTATGCTGGAAAATTGCCTTTCCGATTTTTGAAAAAAAATTGGACCAAACTGCAATGCCCTTGCAAGCATAGAAAGAATTTTGAGAATCGGTCATAAGTGAAAGTTATACATGCACATATGACACATAGAAAAAGACAGACGTATTATGATCTCCTCCTTTTTTTGAAGTCGGTTAAAAAATTTCAAAATGAAATAAGCTGCATTACACTGGGAGGGGTTTCCGGGAATGACAAAAATTTATTCTTGGGAAATTTCTGGGATAACAATTTTCAATTTGGGGATATGACCTAAAAGAAATCTGGGAGCCCTGATATACATGTGGAATGAGTCCTTACAATACGCATATGATACATAGCAACTACATGTAGCCAGGGGCGGAACTAATCTAAGAATTTGTCAATGTGATATTAAAATACCACTATTTTAATTTAACTCAGTTATGACATTTAGTGTGAAAATTTTAAGAATAATCTTTTAAAATAGCAAGAAATCATTCTCTACGTCAGACAACACTGAATCTGTTGGTGTGAGAGAGAGAGAGAGAACAGTTTTCCTGCCATACACATATTTTAGAAGTAGAGTGTTAATTTTATTATGTACTATCTGCCATCCTCTTTCTGGGACCGCGCCTGTAAGAACTTCTAATACTAATGCAATTGATAGCAGTGTGTGTGTGTTTGTGGGTTCTACATACAGTATGTACAATTAATATTCTTCAATCTCATCATAATAAATAATATTCCACATCATATTAAAACCAGCCTGGGGATCATGAATACGATTTCCATAAATTCTAATAAACAAAGAATTACATACTTACATGTATTCTAATACATTAAACTTGATATCGTTTCAACATGTTTTTTACACGATACTATTTTAACATTTAAAACTTAAACCAAAGATTTTTATGCTAACTTGAACTCGTTTTATTATAATCTAAATGTATTGTTAGTTCTATCATAGACTGAAAAATTTGTTGTGGATTATTATGATTACAGAAGACAAGCAAATTAAATTGGACTAACGGCTGGGGTAACCTGCCGCAACACAGCACCCGGGTTTACCCACTTGGACAGATTTTGCTCAAACATCGTTGTTATTTAATCCGAGAAGTACATCTCATGTATAATCATGCATTTCGAAATGAATGAAGTTTGTTTATTTTAACAAAGCTTTCCTTTGCTCGTTCAGTCTTTTCCGTTTGATATATCATCATATTGACGAACCATCGCTTTGTACGACAAGAAGGTTACCCCGGCTAATAGTCTAGTGGACTCTTCTAGTCTTCTCTAATCATAAGAATGTCAAAACAGCAATAACAATTTTCAGTTTCCGATGTGGTCTGATGGTATTCGAACTCCAGTGAAATTGAGTCAATAGTTTGGAAGAAATTTTAAAAAACTAAAACTTTTACATGGATATTTGTTTTCTCTAGGATTGATTTTTCTTATAAATAAATACCCTGCAGATAAAATAACTAGTATGTGATGATTAGTCAAACATCCTTTTGTCGTACATCGAACTGCCGATTTTAATATTAGGTTGCCATAGGAACCGAATTAGTTCATCTGTTTTATACAAGTTCAAGAACTGCTTATTGTAAACTAGCACGCTTAATAGTTTTTATTAATTTTGTAATTTTATTAAACACAAATTGAAAATCATAAAATATGAAAAATCTAAATTTTGATGATTCATAATTAGCTGCTGAGTATGTACTCGTACGTAAGTGCCTATATTGATTATAACATGTGATTTTTATATTATAAGCAAATTCAGCAAATGAATTTTCACACATTTATCGTCATAATTTTTACATTACTGCTTAAGTGTATCAATACTCATGTTGTGTACTGTATACATATAAATGCATGAGAAGTGTAAGTTTGTGGTAGCAAGCTAATAAGTTTTAATATTGTGCAACAATGCGCTAATAACGTTTATTAAAACCAGATGAGATTTAAAACTCATGATTGCTTCTTGTGAATCAGGAATGCGAGACATGCATGCTTTCATTTATAGAGAGGTAGCTCTATAAAAAGAGATTTGTGTTTCAGATTTTCATTATTCGGATTTTTTTAAATATTATTCTCATGTTAAGATAATTAAATGAAAATCTTAATTTTAAAAATTACGCTCAATTGATATCTTCGGCAAAAACAATACTAAAAATTTATAATTTTGTCATAAGTGTTGCGTCCTCAAGCACTCATGGAGAGAAAAAATCTGGGATTTTGAGAAAATACGCGCCCATATATATTATCTCTGCACATACACTTGCATACATGTGTACATATATATTAAAGAGTTGCATGAACTGATGTACAGCAGTGAATGCACAGTGAACTTCTGCTTAATACTGTCACAGGGTAAAACATAGATGAAACAATGAGCTTAAATCAGCTTCTTTCCCAACAGATTGCAAATGCAAAGAGATAGCAATATCATGGATCATTTTATATCAGATTATCGTCCTACAGAGGAAGAACAACAACATGCAGTCTCCTGTCATCTCTGGTCTCCTTTGTGATACTGTGATGGAATTCACAACACAAATCTCAGCAAACCAACAAATTAAATGAGAGAAAGAAAGACACCATTCAAAAATATGGCATTCATATAACATGAATACATTGTATGATATAATAGTTATATACATCTGAAATTTTTTTTAATGCATTACGACTGAGGAGGGGATCTAGAAAGGTCAAAAATGGCGCTAAGTAGACTATTAGATTGTGATTTCTCTAAAAAAAAAAAATATAACAGCACTGGGCCTGATGCTAAATTTAGGTACTTTTGACGGAATAGAAGAAAATAAGAGTGGTTGCTGTTATTGTAACAACATAAATAATGAATGAAAATGCCAAGTTCCTAATACGATTCATGCAGGTCTTTGGTACAACCAACCAGCAGCAACGAGAAATTTCGGCAGATAAAGTGGAATGAAGGAAAATAAATGTTACAGTCGCAAATAATGAAAGTTTGGCGTTCAAAAAGCATCACTCGGCAGCTTATTTCGACGTCAAAAATATTTTTATAATTGAATGTGCTGCTACATATTTCTCCAACTACATAAAAATTGATTAACTGTTGCAATAGTTTGTAGACACATTGCAAAAATTTTCTGCATTTACGAACTCCGCCACGATGCTAACTCTGTCTATTGAAATCATTAAAAGTGTGTGCGGACAAAATCACGTAAGTCAAGATAGGTGGTTAATATAAACCGAAGCCAAATTTGAACCTTCTTAAAATGTGCTTCGTTAATAACAGCGTTAATTTAGGATGTGTGTAAAATTATTCGTAAGTGGTCGAATGTAAGCGTCATATGTATTTTATTATTAAGAGCGTTCGAAATTAAGCAAATTGGAATCAATAATTACGCGGCTGTTCATGTAAATGTCATAAAATACAAACATGCATGATATTAAATAGCTAAATAATAAGATATTTATTTTTATATTTTTAATACACAGTTACATTTTATGCTGAATAATTTATATTATGATTACCATTCAATTTACCTATATCACGTTGTTGCTGCTCATTTCTACGACCCTCCTCTAAGCCATCTTGGCCCACGCCAATGCGTTCAATAAACTTTTCCGCTCTGAAGCCATGAGTCTGATATCAAAACAAAAACAAATTCAAATCAAATCAAATGTGGGCAAACACATGAAAACTCACTTCGTAAAACAACGAACGTCTCTTTTGACTGATTTCCGGGTCGAAGTCCCACTCCGTTCTCTTATGTGTTATGGGTTCTCCAGCAACATTATTTTGTAAGGTTTCTGTTATTAACCGATAAATAAAGGATTCGCTTTGATGAACTTGCAAAAATGACATCATAATAAACAACTAAAAAGATATTTTATTTTGTTTTTTTTTATTATTCCCATTCTTTGTTTATCTTACACTTGAGGCGGTTATGAAATGGTTTCTTAACATATTAAACTAATTTCGAAATATTATTTTTTTTAAATACATAAACATAAAATTAAATATGAAACAAAAATTTGTTTTGATCGGTTTGATCAACTCGAGATCACTAAACAGCGCAAACGTAAACTCATCGAAGCAAAATCAGTTAACGTGCAGTCAGTCAGGCATTTAGTTACTCAGTCAAAGAGTTAGTAAGTCAGGTATGTATACATCAATACAAACACATCCATACGAAAAAAAAACGAGAAAAGCTTTTGCTTTTTGTAGGCAAAATATCGTCAACATTTGCGTTGTATCCAGGGCTCTCAGATATGGCGACTTCTCATCAAATGTGGCGATTTTCAAACTTGTTTGGCATATTTACAATAGTAACCAGTAATAAATAACTTGATTTAAATATTGGTTTTACGAAAAGAATGAAATTTTATAAAAATGTGTTACTTCTTTTATATTAATTTGTAAATATGATAACATCAATAACTTTAATATATTAAAATATTTTTTTTTTGTATTTTTTTTGGATTGTTGTGAAGAAGACTCGGGAAATTTAAAATGGAAAGGTAAACAAACAACTCAACATTGAATTGGTTTTAAAATAAATAAATTTTAGACTCTTCAAACTCATTGTTTCTTTTGGTGGCGCACCTTGCAGTATTTTCAAAAAAAAATTATGGATATTTGTCTGCGATTTTCTGATATTTTTCAAATGTTGTTTATAAAAAGTTATTTAACATTTCTTTAAAAATTACCTTTCTTCTCTGGTCTGGTAGTATCAATAGAAACTGGTATATGGTGCTTTCCAGGGATGCCAGTATTTGGGATCTGTCCCAAGCTTTTTTAATTCTTATTTTAATGCAGACAAATATTTTTTATCCCCAAATTTTCCATATATTTGTTAATTTTTTAAACTTTGGAGACTTTGGTGCCTTCACGAATGATAATCTTATACAAGGCACACTAAATCAAGAAGTTCGAAACTTTTCTATAATATGGTTTGAGATATATACATACGTACGTGTACATCGTGCTTTAACGATCGTACTTCTTACGATCACGCTGCTCCAGAGTGGTCCATGTATTAATGACATGAGGAGTAGTAGTTTTTGGGTCAGTGCGATGTAACACAAAGCTGGATTATGCTGTCCAACCGTAGAGCATGGTAATGTTAAACTGATCATGCTTTCTCCATTCATTTATGCTACATTTGGACTAGTTCTAGTCTTTCATGGGAAAGTCGCTTTATCTGCAGGGTATATGTATATGAAAATTGCTTTCATATTTCTGTTTGAAATTGATCAATTGAGTTTTTTCTGGTACTTTGGAAGTCCAAATTTAAAATGTCTAAAGATTCTTGAAAATAAAATTAAAATAAAAAATATTTAGCAATAATATGTTATACCCAAAAAGCCCCCAAAATCCCCAGTCACAAAATAAATCCCAGGTTGAGAACAAGTCCCCTGAACTGGTTGTAGATTTGCGAGTACATACTTCGTAATGAATATGCCTTGGATTTGGGCAATAGTTTGCAAAAAGAGCAGCAGAGCTTACACTCCGATAATAAAAGAACACATACATATGTACAAATGCATTTATGTATGTGTATGTGTACATATACATATATGTATGCACTTTGTTATTTCAGCTTTCAACAAGGAAGTTGTAATTAATGAAGAAGTTCGAATTAAAGTTTATTGTTTAAAACTAGAGATGCATCGTGAGTGGCTTTTCCATAACGCTCATGCGTGCTCACGATAAAAAAAATTTATTTATGAATGCTAAAGCACTAACTTATACTTTTGACTCACGTGAGTGGAAAAAAAATTTGTCACAATTATAAAAACTCACGCTCACGAAAAAAATCTATAACATACTTAAAAAAATTTTTAAATTAAATGAAAAAAAGAACGTCGAATTTTGACTGTATCTAACTTCTTGATGAATAATAATAAATTTGTATATTATTTCTATTTTTTAAACCTTAACAATTACAAAATACATACTCCTCTTATTTTGACCAACCAACTTAAAGACGATTTCGTTAAAAAAAAATTACACACTACAGCTTGCCTTGACTTGTACATTAATTTAGAAATTTAAGAATTAATTAAATATTAATTTGACAAAAATAACTGAAACATAATTGTGTTTTTATAGCGATCAATTTCAGTTTTTCTTTTTTAAACACGATTACTGCTATTTTTATGAACAAAACTGTATATCTCCGACTGCAGCGTGCATATACATGCATATGCAAACTAAATAATATATTTATGTACATATGTATTTTACTTTAATTTTTTCGGAGCGAGAATTTCCGTGATTCCTTCAAATTTAAATTTATTTCCTGATTTTCCGAAAAATAAATATAGAGATAATACCTACATATTGCTTTGTCTTACAAATGGATGTTTATAAATTTGTCAGCTTTTAGTATTTATTACATACATATGTACCTACATACCTACATACATATATACATATGTAAGTACCAAGCACTTGCGCAAGATATTTACTTCATAAACAGAATTTCCGGTAATGTGCTTTTTAGTAAGTCATTTACAATTTTTAAATCAAACGATTTTTTAGTGACAAATAATTTTAACTTTGAGTTTTCAAACTGACAAATATCATTTTGTACCAATAACTTTGAAAAAATTGCAAGAAAGCAACCAACCAAGTTATCAACTGTTGCTGCTTTAGTAAATATGGTTTATTTACTCTCTTTGTCGTGTTGAAATCTCTCTTGTATGCTCTTCGCTTCAACAGAAAAGTTATAAACAAATGCATAAATAAACTAAATAAAATTAAAATAAAGAAATGTTAAACATTGCTTTGCAGCCACAACCAGTTTCAATTATTTTTGTCTGTTTAAGCCACACATTTCAACAATTGTCGTTAACATCGGCAAATGGCCAAACTTAGTCACAACTTACACGGGAATAAAAACGGTTACAAGACTTACATAACGGATAAAGTGGTTCGAAAAACTACAACATTTAAATCCGATAAAAAGGGCGGCGAGAAAAAGTACAAACTTATATTGAAAAAGTTCTTATAAAAAATAAATCACAAACGTCAAAATGCTTAAGATGGGCATATTTCTTCTACCCGTAAGTGAAATCTAGTGAAAATTCTTTAGTTATTTTTAAAATTTACAAAAAATAAATAAATTGATGAATAAACCAAAACAAATGCGTGCGTAATAAAGTAATCCAACAAATTGACACCTTTTTTTATATGGCGTGATGACCTTAAATAAATGAAAAAATAATAACTTTCTTAACTTACAAATACGAGTAGTTATGTATTTGTTTTGCATTAACGAATAATACGTTTTTTAATGTTCGAGGAAAAGTTTCTTTTTAAATACCTAATCAGGTAGGTAAATAAATATGTACATACATACGAGTACATACATATGTATGTATCAATGAGTGATTGAAACTTTCGAATAATTAAACAAAAACATTTGCTTTCAACTTTTGCTTTAGTTTGTGCAAAAGTACGTGCATTCTCCAACTACAGAATTGCAAGTGCGTGGTGAATTTTAATAGCATTTGAATATTAACGTTAATTAAAACATTCAAGTAGATTTTGTTTCTAAAATGCATGTGTATACATAGATCGAGGGCGATTCAGCGGGGGTCACAGGGGAAATTCAGTCTGGCTGCCAAACCAAATCCGATTTGATTATAAATAATACCAGTCAGTGTTCGACTATCGTGCGGTTTGGTCATGGGGGTCATGGATCCGCGCTTGACACAGTTCGGCATAGTATAGCTATGTATCTACATACATATATGAAGTATAATTTTGTCTGTTGAGCATTTTCCGAAACGTGTAATTTGAATTTCATCACTTATTTTTTACATGATTGTATGTAGATGCAAACATATTTACACACATATTTATGTACATTGCTGATACATACATACATATGTATGTATGCATGTACATACTATGTTCTGCAATATATTACATGGAATTCTTAGCGCCAAATTACTTTGAACGAAAAATTTTAAAATTTTCAGTTGTATTTCAAAAGTTATCAATAATTTTGACAATTTTAGACTATTGGTAGGTCCATGGCGACGGATTTCTATAAAAATTTAATTTCAATAATAAAACAAGTTTTCAAAAAATGCGACTTGCGATAATTTTTAGCCAAGTTGATATGCATACATACAAACATATGTCTAATATTTATGTAGATATGTATGTGCGGACATTAAAGACCTTGAAAATTTGTAAGCTGTTTTTTAGTGTATGTGTGTGTGCGTGTTTATGCTTTTAAGTTTATTAAACAATAAAAAAAAAACTTTAAAAATTTATTTCAACACACTTTTGTTTACCTTTCACAGCTTTATTGAAACCTATTTTTATTATTATTTCACTTTTTAACTGAAATTAAGAAATGTGTTTGTTGTTTTTTATGGCTTGGATGAAGTTGATAAGATTTCACTGTAAAAAAAACGAATAAGTGTGTCATAATCAAAGTTACTTACATACTTTTCGCTTTGTGCACGAGTTAAAAATATTACATAATAGGTACATATTTGCAACTTTTATTTAGGTTGTATGTTTGTGTAAAAAGAGGAATTGGAAAAACTTGAATATACATGTATTTATGTAAATACTTGTGGCCAAAAGGAAGCCTGTTGATGCAATACTATTACGCAGAAAAACAATATGATAACGGAATATAAACAGCAACACACTTATGCAGATATGTATGCATGTTTGTATGTAAAGGGTGCCCCAAAAATAACGCAATATTCGCATTTACGGAAGTCAATTATATCAACACTATTGAAAATTAAAAACAAATAAAAAAAACATGACGAAATTACCCTTTTTAACCTAAAAACTTTAATACACTTCTTTTGGCGCTCTCTTACAGTTCCGGAGTTACGGGGCTTAAAATATTTAATTTTAATTAGTCATAACTCTTTTAATACAAAGCAAATAGGTACATACATATTAACAATATCTGAAATACTGTTGTACAGACATACTTGTGTATATATTTTTTTTAATCTATCAAACCATTGCGAGTAAAATACAATTTTAAAAATTGTTAACCTGGCGTTTTAAGTAAAAATGTCTTTATCTCAAAGGCTGACTGATATAACGGTACTTAAGCATAATTTTATTGGGAACCTTCCAAGATTTCATTTGATGTATGTGTGTACACACACATATGTGAAAGCTGTCACCCATGATATACGAAAGTTATGCGACTTCTAAATTGTATACTTTTTTTAATTTTGACATGTTTTGTTTAAAGAAGTTTAAAACATTTCTTGAATTATGTTTTTCTCTGAAATCAAAAAACAACATGTATTTATATATGTAAATACATATACATATATATTTGTATGTATGTATATATATATATAAAAAGAAAGAACGAACTATAAAAAGGCAAAATTATTTAAATGGAATAAATCACAACTGTGATTTGTTTGCATTGTATGGAAAAACAAACTCCTGCCTTAATATTAAATAGTGTATCCAGCAGTCGACTCAATCGACCGCATTATAGAAATTAATATTTACATTTACATAAATACATCCGATAAAAAACAAAAACAAAAAAAAAACATTCTAAAATTTAGAATCTAAATAAACAACATAAACTCTGTCTCATTTCTATGCAAAAGCAAAATGGACAAACACACATCCAAACTTTGTACATTTTTCAATTGGAAGCTGATACATGCATCTGTAATAAGTGTGCATGTGTTAGTAACAACTTTAAATATCGAACCGATTTAAATAAAATTAAGATTGTGCACATCTACATACGTAAAACTTGTTTACAAACATTAAAATGTTTTCCAAATCGGTTCAGTATTACGTACGTAAAAGGGTTCTAACATGTTTGCCAATTAATAATATGAAGTAATACGAGTATGTAAGTATGTACGTATTTAAAGTTAAACTGAATTAAATTATTTTTTTTAATTTATTAATCGAGATAGCCTCGATATCTTTTTTCAAAGATTTTCAAAAACTTTTGTTTGTTGAGGGGTTTTTTTAAATTAAATTACTATAAAATAAATTAAATTAATCTAAGAATTTTTTTTGAGTTTGACTTACAATGAAGAATTATAACAACAATTTAATTAATACATATTACGTATGTATGTAAATGTTTGTACAAAGTAAAACGAAAAATAAATCTGTTAGTTTTTTTCGTATTTAATGCATTTGATTTTTTATGATTTGGTATTGTACATATGTATGTGACAGAATATGTATGGTAGTGTTTATTAATCAAATACTTTTCTCAAGAGACGTGGTGAACGCTCTTTTTATTATACAAATTACAAAAAAATATTTGTTCATTAATGCATTTTAACTATTATTTACTACATACATACATATGTATGTAGTAAAAAAATCAAGTGGAAGATTCACTTGCATATATGATCTAATCAAAGCTAAGTAATGTATGTATAAAACAAAATTTCGCAGTCATAAAAAGAGGGCGGGAAGGGCATAGAAATCTCCCGATTTACTCGCTTAATATGTCCAAATTTTTGAACACCGGTAGTCAGTTTTTCCCTTAGGATGGTGATTATATACATACATGTTACAAAATCTTATTGTATCCAATTCCCTTGCGTGAAAACAACCCATACCCATAACGTGCATCGTTAAATATTTTTTTGTGGGAATAATATTTTATTTTTTTAAATCTATTAAAGGTTTACACTAAACGTTTCGGGTCTGCTATGAGGGATACAAACAACTTCTCCACTATACTAAATTTAAATCACTTGCCCTTGCCCAACGGTCTGATGTGAATGAAACATTAACCCCACAGCCAAATTCCAGTTCTAATTGTTTTGCTTCCATCGATTCATTTTAGTTTATTTGATTTGTCCGTTCACTGTTTTAACTTGGGTATTTATTGCTTTTTAGTATTGAATATAGTGTTATACACCTCCATTAACTTTAGAGAGCAAATTTTAGTATTTCTTTCTTAGCACTTTTCCTGTATATTTAGCTTTTGAAAGAGATAAAAGTATATTTTTGCAAATTATTTTGTAGCATTATTATATTTAAGTAGAGGGGTCAACGTTGTACTTCACAAAACGAAATTGTTTTTATAATTAAGAGTAAAACTTCAAAAAAGTCTTAACGAGCAAAGATTTATTTGACAAACTGTATGTATTACTTCTAAATTATTTGTTTTAGCTAATACATACATAATACATACAAATTTTAAATTTAACCATTTTTATTCTTGTAGGTTCTCCTAGTTGCGGTTTGTCTGCTGAGATTAACGAACGCCACTGTACAGCCTAGAGCGCCAAATTTTCAATATTTCGAAAGGTAGAATTTATAAACATAACTGAAATAAAATATCAATAAATAAAATAATTCAATTATTAATAAGCAAAATTTTATTTTTTAGACCAAAGTACCGTTACCCATACTATGATTCAAACGGGCGTGGTAAATTATTATATGGTTATGGTGGTCCTGATTTATATCAATACAAAACCTATACGCCACTAGAAGGAATACACTGATAAGCAAACTCTGGTTGCTTTATATATATTTACATTAATCTTAATTAAAATTTAATGACTAACAAAATTCAAATATGTGTAATTAAAAACGGTAATAAACCTGTAAGCTAAACAACGCTTTATGAAAATATGTATGTAGCACATAAATTTACAATCCCGTGCTAATGACTGTAGCGCCATCTATAGTGTTCTACAGAAAACAGTGTGGTAGCGGGTGTCAACTTAAAATTCGCAAACTTTTTTTACTTTGAAAACTAAAAAAAGTTTAAACGTAAGTCGCTAATTGTTTCATATAAATTTCGCAAATTTCTTTTCTATTTTAAAATGCGAATTACTTGTTTATTTTTCAATATCTTTATATGCTGCTAAATTGAAATTAAATTAAAATCAAGTAAATGCTTATTGTGTTTTCCTGTATTAATTATAAAATTCGAAAGCTTTATCAAGCGTTTAAATTTTTAAATTTAAAAATACACTGCTAAAGCTATGTTGACCCTGGTTGCTTGTAGTAACGCTATTCTTTCTATTTACAAAAATTCAGCAACTAAATTATCGGCATTTACCGAAAACATGAATGTCAGAAGTGGTTGTACCGTTATATTATTGGGTTCCGATATGAAATATTAATAAAATTCATGTATTTCGGTATGTCTGATAAGACAGGAGATAGGAGTTACGATTTTCATCTATTATATTCCAGGATAATTATTCAGAATTTTCAACATATATTTTAAGAACTACCATTATGTTTAATGCGTATTATTTATTGCAAGCTTTAGAAAAAATAAGCTTTTATGAAAAATTTCATTGAAATATGTGCTTTCCATGAGTCTGAATATTAAATGTCATATGTATAAAAAAAAAACATGTCGTCTAAAGCTATCCTAAGCATCTGCTGAAATCACATGATTTGAGAGGAGAATCGCTCGATTGACATTACTAAATTTTGTGCAGTAAAAAATATACTGAGAACAGCTGTTTTATAAAATTATAAGCCGGCCTGTGGAATATTTTAATTTCTATTGCTAACATCACAGGAGAATTTGTGCCACAAAACTAAAAAAAGTTCTGAAATGTCTCGAAAGGAAGCGCTATCACAATTTATTAACCAAATTCATGGGCGTCCCGTGGTTGTAAAACTAAATAGTGGTGTGGACTATAGAGGTAGGTTCATATAATTTATTTACCATCAAATGCATGCTAATGAAGTCGCCTGTATTCAACTTAAAATATTTATTTTCACACCGGTAGAACACTTCAAGCTACATATGTATAAGCACATAAAAGATTATACAGATAGTGGTGTGGGAAACATACATACTCTCCAAGTTACAGATTTTCGTATATATACATATGTATTTTGTATATATGTACATGTTTATGGTAAAATGTGGAAACGGCATTCGAGTTGTAAATATTTCTATAAAGCTTTTAGTATTCTATAACTAAAAAAGCGCTTAATATAAAAGGAAGACGAGTAGTGCTATATATGTACATATGTACTATGTATATACTTAACAGGATTGGTTTTCATATATTGTTTTGTTCTAGACAGCTTCCAGAAAAAATTTTTTTAGTTTAATGTGATTTTCTTATTGTCAATCTGAAAATTTAACGACCATCTCTCTTCTAACAGAACCTCTATTATTTAAGAAGATATCGAAGTGTTTTACAATCCTAAAATGCTGGGACATTAGATGGCACAAGCGACTCTTACTAATAATTTCTTAATCTTATGAAATAAATAACTTTTTTTTTATTATACTTTGTAGGAGTTTTAGCTTGTTTGGATGGTTATATGAACATAGCGCTAGATCAAACTGAAGAGTACGTCAATGGGCAATTAAAAAACAAATATGGGGATGCCTTCATACGTGGCAACAATGTGCTTTACATATCTACACAAAAGAGGAGGGTGTAATTAATTAAAACTCAACAATAAATTTAATTTTGTGAAATCATAAAAATGAAGAAAGAACTGGTGCAGTAATCAGTTAAGCCACAGGATTCAAATTTTGGATATTGAAACTCAAAAGATAATGAGGCAATCTCGATTAATAAATTAAAAAAAATACTTGAAACTCAAGTTTTAAAAAAATACCTACATATATATTTTTTAAACGTCCTTTAAGTTCGCGACACACTTGAAACGAAAAACTAAAATTTGCTGAAAATTTCGGGTAAACAAACTAAGCTGTCAATAAGATAAATTCTTCGTTTCCTGATTACTGCATTAAGTCCTTCGAAAGTATTTTTAATTTTCTTATTTCAATTTATTTTTATACTACACGTTCTTATAACTAGTTTTTGTTCTAAATGCTAACTGATGATGGTTTGATATCCAACGATATTATTTTCCACCACCTGGTGGTACTACGCCAAAAATAATATAAAGGGTGTCCCAAAATTAACGCAAAATTTTGAATTGAATAGAAAGCAAAGATTTTCTTTTTTCATTATTTTTCAGATATGAAATATGAAATGAAAGCACGTTGTTCTTCCATGTAGCGCTTCATTTTTACAAGCCAAATTGTTTTTTTAGGCTACATTATTGTACAAATGGCGCAAAATTAAAATCTTGTGTTAAACTCCTTTTACCAGCATTTTTTGTTGATTTTTTAATCGGAAATAAAAGTCGATTGTATAGAAGTAATTTTTTGCTACAATTTATTATATGTATTACAATGTATAATTAAAAAATTGCTAATCAGCGAAACTATTTCGAATTTTTTTAAATTAAATTATGTTTTAATATTGATAAAATATTTTTTTATGGTTTGCTTCAAATGATATCGTTTACTTTTTAAGCGAAAGAAAATTATTTGGATTCTACTATCTTCTGTTATGCTACTTTCAATTTATGTAAAACTGTTTTCTTGGATTTAATTGTTGATCAATCGTAAATTTCTATTTAAAATCGATTTCGATTATCGGCTAAGATCGAATTATATTTACCATTCAATAGTATGCAGCCAATAATCGATTTCAAATTTTTCGACCAACCATTTCCTATCGATTCTTTAATCGTGAATCAAAGTCGATTAAGTTATTTTTTATTTAATAATTATCGCAACTTTTGCAACAAAATTTAAATTTTTATATTGGCGGTATTCAGTGTTTGGTGCAAATGCTCTTGCGAAAGTGCAAATGCAAAATATCGTAGCTTTTTTGTAAAATCCAACAACAAAATACACAGAGTTGCCGTTAAATTTCATAAAAAAGCTACGATATTTTGCATTTGCTTTTTCGCAAGAGCATTTGCACCAAACACTGAATACCGCCATTGAAATATTTTTTTTTATTTATTTATATCTTGTTATTAATTAAGGTATTTGCTTTTTACTGGAAAGAAAATTACACGTTGTTTTCAATAACTTAAATTCGAATTTTTATTTTTTAATTAATCGTCGCCAATAATTGATCACAAATAATCGTGTTTTGGCAATCAAAATCAATTATCGACGAAAATCAAGACAAATTTACCATTCACTATAGTTATTTTTCTAATATTGATTCCGATAAACATATATATAAATATTTATTTTTTATATTTGTACATAAAGACATAAGTAATTCAGCTAGGATAATATTTTGTACCATAATCCGTGGGTATAGCTCCAAAGTGTCTTAATTGTTTAATCGAGTACCCTTTGCCCAAAGCATCGATCAGTCGCTCACCTTTCCAACCAAACTTTCGTACATAATGAGAACGCCAGGCCTGACCAAAGTGAGGATCGAATGGAATTTCACTCTCTTTAGTGAATGGTGAATTGCCAAAGAATAAATTTTCGAAGTAATCTAAAACTGCTTTTTTCCGTTGAAAGTGTTCTATGAAATGATTTACTTGTGCTGCTCTTTTGGGATCTTGCGATGGTAGGTTTTTAAAATACTGGAAATTTATCAAATCTACATTTGACCAGCCAATTACATCGTGAATATCATTTGAGATCGCATGAAGAAGGGGCACAGAAGATACCAAAATAAGCTGTTATACACAATTATTATAAATACACACAAAAATATGATTAATCTTTTTAAACTATATCAATAAAATATTTACCGCGAATGAAAAGATCTGCATCTCCATTTTATTTTGATATCTACACACAATGTTTACCGATTAAATTATTTTACAAGACTGATTTAAGTTTTGCTGTTTGGCTACACACAAAATATTTACCGATTTTAATAAAAAAAATTGCTCAAATATTGGCCAATATAAAATTATTTCAAATTTAAAGAAATAAATAATTGTCTGTTTCATGTAGAAGACACTGCCTTGGTTTATTTTGTTTAAAATACTATTGAGTATCTTTGTCGCCCAAACGCGGCACAATATAATTAATATTCATATCACATGTTTAATGCAACTAAATGAATTATTACAAAAATGTTTTTTTTACGTAAGGCAAAATGTGCTTTAAAATCCCGGTATTTTTGTTGATGTTATATATTGACTTAATGCTTATAGTCCAAGGTTAACGAAACAAAATTATTATTATGAAATTTTTGATTTCTTTTAAAAAATAATGCAAACTATTTATTTATTTGTATTGATTCTCTTTTTGAATATATACAAGAGAAGAAATTAAAAAGTGTTGTTGATTATTGTCCGACCGATAGTTTTAAGCCAAATCCGACGGCTGGACAATATAATATATTTCAAACGTTAGAAGGAAAAGCAAAAAAGTATAGCGCCTACTGAGTACTAATGTATTCCGAAAACAAATTCAAAATCGTTCACAATTTATAATATTAATTTATTAAGACTTAGAGATAGATAAAAAGATGCTTACGAGACTCAAGTAGAGACTTTTATCGGATGTTTGTTTAATTTGCCCATGCCAATAATTGTTTCATATCGGGATCATCTGAAATGAGATTAATCATAGAGAAAACAAGGATAAAAATAACAGCATAAATAATATATAACGATTTAATCTCTTACCATCTGAAATCGTTTCTAAATTATTTGAGGGTGCAACTTTCTTCTTCTCTTTCGCCTTTTCAGCAACTTCTTCTTCTGGTACTTCAGGCAGCGTAGTTGAAGGCTCTGGTATGCCGATAATTTCTTTATCAAAGTTTTCTTGTTCTAACTCATCTAATTCACGTTCTAAATCTTCATCGTCAATATCAGCACCGAATGCTACGGGATTGGAAATGGCATCCGATATTTCCCGAGCTACATCTTGTTGTTCTGCAATGTCATCCATCATATCATGAACCTTATCAACATCCCTAGAAGCAAATGTTCAGATATTTATAAACAAATCATTATAAGAATAAATGACTATTCAATAGTTACATGTTTTGATGCGCCGATTTAAGGGCATCGGCAGCATTTTTCATAGTTGTCAACACAGCCGTATTCGTGTTGGCACTTTCAAGCGCTTCACGCTGCATTTCAATTGTTGATAAAGTGCCATCGATTTGTTGCAGTTGTTTTTCTAAGCGCTTTTTCTTTTTAAGAGCTTGTAAGGCAACTAAAATTTATGGAAAAGATAAATAAATATTCACATATTACTCCAAAGTCACGTTCAATATTTGTAGCATGGACGCGAAAAAAATGCTTGTAGACCATTCCGTGCCGCTAGGCACGTCATCATCAGCGTACATGTGGTGCCAGTTGTACTGAACACCATCGCGTCCTTGCTTTATTTTAAACGTAAGTTAAACTCAAAAGTATTATAAATAAATTAGTTTTATCTTAAAACCAATTTAAAACATCTTATAGTCTTCTATTTATAATAATACATATGCATGTATGTATGTATATATATGTACACATAACATTTTTTTTACAAAATGCACTGATGCTCAGTGCGTTCGTAAAATAATAATTTAATCAGATGATGTGCACACAATTGGCAAATACGCCGAGTAAGAACTAATGATACAATGAAAATGAACCTGCATCATAAATTTATTATGTACTAATATAGGGTTGTTGATATATAAATAAGTTATTTGATATTAAAACAATGTTTCAAATTCAAATATTTATTAATAATTCTTCTTACTTAAAGTATCTTTCAAGAGAGATCTTAAAAAAAAATATAATTTCGTTATTTTTTTTAACTACAAATATCAGTGTTGCCTTTAGTAAATATGGTCGGTCCATATACTCAAATAATTTTGGAAAAAAAATTTTGCGTTATTAAATAAAAAATAAGTTGAACAAAAAATAAACATCTGTCCCATTTTAGTGCTTTAAAACATACATGTCGAAATTTGTCCCAACTGCTGACAACACTGACCATACTTCGTATGCCTAATGTGCTCAATTTGCACATGTCCTCTATCTTAAAAATTCATTGAAATTTACAAAGTGGTGGGGTCATTAATCATCCTTCCCATTTCCTAGGTTTTAGATAATAGAGGCTGTTTATAGTAGTAAATTCTTGTATACAAAATTTTTTTGGTATTGGAGGAAAATAATTTTGTTGGTATTGACTTCATGTGACTTCGCCAAGTAGTAACGGATTAAGGGGTAAAAGTTCTTATCCATGACTTTTTTTCAAGTTAAAAAATTGTTGAATGTTTTTAATTAAAAAGTACCGTAGTAATTATCAATCTTATAATTGTTTTATATGTACTAAAAATATGCGGTAATAACTATTGAGTTTTTAATTTACGAAATTTAAAGTATGCATATAACCGTTAATGTGCACAAAATCCTATTTACACATACATCTAATAATAAATGTTAATTATTTCTAAATAGTTCTCCAATACTATTGTTTTATATATTACGATAAAAAAACATAAATATTGGGAAAGTATTATTAGGTTTTTGTAATACATAACAACATTACGTTCTAGTGAACAAATTTTCCAGATATCGCCACATCACATCAGAAGTATGAAGCCGAAATGAAAAACATTGTAAGATGAAAAGAAATAAACACAAATTGTAATAAAATCTAGCATTAACAAAAGTTAGTGAAATTTTTGATTACAGGAAATACAAAAACAAAAAAAAAAGAAAATAAATATGAGTCATGATGAGAAAATATTGCTACCACACAGAATCATTTTTAAGGAAATCCTTATACAGAAATCCTACGTTTGCTTCGCTATTCAAAGAACCCTTCAAATCATACCTCTTTTGTTTTTGGAAGCATTCTTTCTAGCTGTACTCAACTCTTCTTCAATTTTAGATTCTAAAAATTCCTGTTTTTTTATAAGCATATTTTCTGTTTCTCGCAGTTTTTGTATTGCTTCCCCTGTAGTTGGTGCTTGTTCCTTTTTTCCACCGAACATTTTCCCAAAGAAACTCATCTTTATTGATTTATTATCTCTTTTTCTATTTTGCTTAATATATTAACAAATTAAAATTGTTCACTTTGCAAGTTATAATTGCGATTTATTAATATGTATATTCTATTTTTTCTTCAATAGTGCGTCATCCTAAACTGACAATCGTTTTGACAATTCTTTTGTTTTTGTATTTTCTAGTAATACTGGGTACAGTTCGATAACAGTGCTGCCGACAATAAAAAGAAAAATAACAGCTTTTAAATCTTATTAATACATACGTTATTATCGGACAGATAAAATTTTGATTATTGTAAATTTTCCTAAAACTAAAAGGTACTGATAATCTAAGTGGTCGGGCACATACCTTTAATTTTAACATAAAGGGTGCTATATTTCTTGAGGGTCAAACTCGATATAAAAAACACTGAAGCAATAATTTTTTAGATGAGTTTGTTTGACCTTAAAATAGTACAAACGTTTTTTTGTACTTTTTATTGTACAATGATAACAATAAAAAGCGATTCTAATACAATAAATGTAGTATTGTATTAGAATCGCTACTACCTTGTTGGTGTAGGAAGTACCTTACTAGCTGTCAAAACAAAATAAAAGCCGGATGGCGCTGTCAGCACGTAAGAATCTTGAAAAATTGTCAATACGTATATGGTGTTTGATAGATTAAAACAAGGCATGGTGTTATGAGTATTTCATCACATTCAACAAAATATCACGCGCTTGGTATGTTTTCACGTTAGTCAGTTGCTATAGTGAAACTATTTAGTTGATAAACCTTTTAATGGTTTCTGTTGAGACGATTTCTATTAAAAATATCAATCAGGGATGATAAAAGTACTTTTTGTACGAGGGTTCTTATAAAATTAATTTTATGTACAGTGAAATTCCTTTATGCACAGGCTGCCGATTGCATAGTGAAATGCAAAATAAAAACAACTTCTAACCATGTATGTGTACATATATTTTAACTTTTATTTTATTATTATGCAAATACTATATTTGTGTATAAGAATAAAATTATTTATCCTTATAAGATTAATTTTTGGAATATAATTTATTTTTTTCATTACACGAAACATCAACTCTACACCTAACATAATGTCAATATTTTTCTTTTAGCAGACAGAATTATGTTACATGTAAACTTCAAATTAGTGTTTTTGTAATGTTATAACAATTACTATATGAAGAGAGTTATAATAATTGGTATCACAACAAATTTATTATATGAAAAGTCAAAAAACTAACATGAACGGGAGAATATATGAGTGAATGTGTGATTATACAAATAAATAAGAATTATTTTAATTTTATTAAGTTTATGTGTTTTTTATCATTTTTAGAATATTTGATAATAAAAATGAGTACATATTATGTATTAAAATTTAAACTAAACGAATTTACTACTATTTCACAAAATATCATCCCTGATATCAAGCGTCTCCGGTCAATATACATACCAATGTCAAAAAATTTAGGAGCACGTATTGTTTACTTTTTGGCCAAACGCAAATAGTGAATTTAATAAATTTTATTTGCAAATGTTCAATAAGTTTAAATAATGGCTAATCGTACCGTTAAAGAAGCCAAAAATATACATGGCACTAATCCACAGTATCTTATTGAAAAAATTATCCGTTCTCGTATATACGATTCTAAATATTGGAAGGAACAATGTTTTGCTTTGACTGCGGAGCTTTTGGTGGACAAGGCTATGGAGCTGCGATATATAGGAGGCGTATATGGAGGAAACATTAAGCCAACACAGTTCTTGTGTTTAACATTGAAAATGTTACAAATACAGCCGGAAAAAGATATTGTTGTAGAGTTCATAAAAAATGAAGAATTCAAGTACGTACGAGCTTTAGGGGCATTTTATCTACGTTTAACTGGAAGCGCATTAGATTGTTACAAGTACTTAGAACCTTTATATATTGACAACCGTAAACTTCGTAGACAAAATCGAGTGGGTCAGTATGAGATTGTCTACATGGATGAATTTATAGATGAGCTTTTGAGAAGCGACCGAGTTTGTGATATAATTTTGCCTCGGGTACAGAAAAGATCTGTTTTGGAAGAAAACAATGAACTGGAACCAAAAGTTTCTGTATTAGACGAAGACCTCGATGATGATTTAATCAGCGAGGAAGAGAATCCAGAAGAAGAAAAGGATACAAAAGGAAAAACGGTGAAAAAATCTAGAAAAGATCATTCAAAATCCAGGTCACTATCCCCAGATCATCGAAACGGAAGTAGTGGTGTCGGAATAAATCATAGCAGTAGATCCCGTGATTACAACGAGGACCTTGATCGCTATCAACGTGAACGTGAAAGAGATCGCAGAGATTATGAAAGAAGTCGGAGCGACAATCGTCACGATGATCGGTTACGAGATCGCAATAGGGATAATCGCCGTAGAGACGATTATGTAGATGATCGTTATGACCGGCGTGATGATCATCGTAGTGAACGGAGTCGTCATGATCGCGATCGAAGAGATAGAAGATATTGATATACAAGTTATGTATTTGTAGTAATGTACAACTTTTAAATAAATATTTGTAATTTCCAACATCTTTAAAATTCATTATATTATATGAAAAAATTAATGTTTATTTTTTGTAACTAACATAGCTAGCTACTGCTCTCCTAACGGTTGAATATTTTGCAAGAAAATAAATATGTAGTTAGTTTTAATCTTGCTAACACATACCGAATTTACGTTAACCGAAAAGAATATAAAAAATTTCAAGAGTCTTAAAAAGCTATGAATCAAATATCGTATATAATGCACAAACCTCGCAAAAATATCTTCCAAAATCTAGAGAAAATCTTATAAATTGGTTTAACACCGGAAACACCGGTCAGTAATATAAAAATAATTTTTGGTTTATGAAAACTCGAAGTTACAGCTACGGCCTTTTGATGTTCGTCAATGAAATTGTAAATTTTGGACATACAGTAATGCCTCGATTTACGTCGTGATTGGTTCCGGAAATTGACGACGTTAATCGAAACGACGTAAATCGAATTTGATATTGGTCATACGTTAACGTTCACTTAATGTCATTAAAAAAAACTTTAAAATTACAAGTAATTCAGTCTTTTATTGTACATAGAATATTTGTTATAAACATTTAATTCGTATAAGAATTTTAAAACAAATAACAAACATATCAACAAAAAATCAACAATTCAATTGGGGTGTTCACACTGTGGTCATATCAGTCATATTGTCATAATGTCTTATTATTTTACAATGGTTTAAAGAAGTTGTTGTTGTGCTTCAAGCAAAAAAGTCATAAAATAATAAGACTTTTTAAGGTATGTTTTTGGTTTGTCATAAAATAACAGTAGAAATCTTAGTCGAGCAGCTGTAACTCCTTATTCGAGCCGGCAATAATATTAACAAGCCGCCGCTACAAATAACACAAAATGAAAACAAGGCAAATTCATTACCAGGAGGCGAATTAATTATAAGGTGGTTGCAGTGGCGAATTCACGTGAATTTATACATTAACTGTCCTGTCAAATTTGTTACATATTTTCCATGGTGTAATAATATAAGGTGCTCTTATCAAACAACAATAAAAAACAACATGCATTTTGTTTGTGTAAAATTATCACAATATTGTCAAAAAAAGCTGTATACAAAACATAACAAAATGTGGTTTGTATGTATTTAGTGGTTATGCAAAAACAAAAAGCATAACGTAAACTAAAATATTCATAATGGCGGCCAAAAATGTAAACAACTTTTGACAAGACCGTGAAACACCATTTTTTTGCAGATTATTTAACGGTCAAAACACAACCCTACAAAAAACCATATTCCTTGTTGCGCACACCTGATATTATTACACCATGATATTTTCCGGCGCCATTTTAATGTAATTTTCGTGCAAAAGGCAAATTTATTACGACTACAATAAATCCACAACAAAGCAAACAACAGGTATTTTGTTTGTGTAAACGGTGAATTCATTATATACGCTGTCAAAATTCTCCATGCATAAAAAATTACATTCAAATGGCGCCGGAAAATATTTAACAAATTTGAAAGGGCAGGTAATGTATAAATTCACGTGAATTCGCCACTGCAACCACCTTATAATTAATTCGCCTTGAATGAAAATTATGCGTTTGTGTAAGCTATCTGCCTGGCAGCTTATGGATGTTTTTCTACTTGCCGCCGTAAGAAAAAATATTTCGGCTCATTAGTTTGTTCTTCCTCCTCTTCATCACCTAGAAAAGGGTGCATTTAAATTTGAATACATACATACATGAATTTTTTTGTTCATATTTACTTGAGGTAGCCATTATCACGTTTAACATGTAATTTTCGCACAAACCAGCTATTATTTTACTTTTTTCACTTGATTTCGGCATTTTGATATGAAATTGTATTTTTAAATGTTTTTTTGTATCAGCTGGCACAATTATGACATAGCACACTAAATTATGACGGGGTTGTTCACACTTGTCATATTTTGGTGTGCTATTATTTTATGACATATGACTTATGACTACAGTGTGAATACCCCAAATATTAAAAAATTACGATTTTAAAAGCAAAATTCATAAAATAAATAAAAACTTAAACGTTGCGCCCGACGATCAAAAACAGATTGAAAAAGTAACACACACGACGCGCTGCCAAACACACACGACCTGTCCATGAGAGGCAATACTTTAGTTGTTGTTGCACACACAAAATTTTTAAACGTTTAAACTAAAAACTGGGATTCCCCTACATATATGGAATTCCGTGGTAGTTCATACATACATAAGTCATACAAACTGAGACGACGTAAATCGAATGGCGACGCAAATCGAAGTTGAAAGGAACAAAATATTTGACGACGCAAATCGAAACAACGTAAATCGAGACGACGTAAATCGAGGCATTACTGTATACATATTTACTAGTAAATTTTTAGGATGATATGTATATGTACATGCATATACATATATACATACACACATATGTATATTCATTTTAATTTATTAATAAAATAAATTCAAAGGGAAAGACGTCTTGTGATATATAATTTTTTGAGATAATTGTACGCAGTTTTTTCAAAGTGTTTTAGCTAAAGCCAAAACCACAGATTACTAACCTGATTAGTAATCTGTGGCCAAAACTGATGTAGTGGAGGTTCCTCAAAGGAAAAGGAAATTATCAAAACAAAAATCAACAATGCTAGCCTCAACAACAAAAATGTTTGACTTTCTCTTAACTGGCAAACCCCATATGGGAAAACTTTTGCTTGTTTCATATAGATTTTGACAGGTAATGAATTTCCTTCGACAAGTAAGTGTCAGTTAAGAAATCAGCTGTCCAAAGAATGAAAACTGCCAGATAAATAAAAATTACATGATTATACCGTAAAATGAAGGAATTTTCCTATGTTCGACATTGTGAGATTTTAATTTTATTATATATTTATGCGGATAACTTTGAATAACAAAATTAAAAAATCTAATAGATTTTTACAAATGTTTACACATAAAAAAATATTTGCCATCAAAGAAATGTTCTATATGATCTGTTAAGATATTTCAAGTTGATTTTACTGTATGTTGAAAGATTCACAACAGAATCAATAGAGGTCACCTTGAAACGCCAAACTTTAGTGTCACCTTGGAGCAACGCACTCACACACATCTATTCAAAATTTTCATTCGTTTATCAGAATTTGGAAGATTGTTTTTATTAAAGTTTTAAACTTATTGGTTTATTGAATTGGAGAACAAGTCATAATTCCAGAGAAAAAGATTGACATAAATGTGAATCGCTCTTCCCTTCAAGTAAATTCCAATTTGCTGAAATAAAAGGGAAAGTGAGTAGAAAATCATAGACATTTCAATTGTGGTTTTGGTATACAGAAATAAATTGCGTGTGTGCGGAAAAGAACTATAAACCGTTTTCGTTTTATTTAAAAAATTCAATTAACTAAGTTCTACAGTGTCTGAAGTCGGAAATTTTTCATAAGTGATAAAAATGACGACCACAAAAGTTAAGCAGCGCTTTATTGAACGTGGCTCTCACAAGGGAAAGAGCCTAGCCGTCTTTACCAGCGGTGGTGATTCCCAGGGCATGAACGCTGCCGTCAGAGCTTGTGTGCGAATGGCAATTTATTTAGGTTGCAAGGTGAGTGTTATTAATCATATCTATCTTTTAATGTTCATTACCGTTTGAATTTTTTTAATGTAATTGTAATGTGCGACTACAAATTTTATTTTCACAAATAAAAAAAAGAAGATAAGGTTCTATGAATTTGTTTTCTTTTTCTTTGGACATCAATTTTGGGATTTCATTTGATTTTACAGAAAATACAGAGAAACAATTTTTTTTTTAAATTATGAAATTGTTTTTATTAATTTCCTTTAGTTGTAACTTTAGTTTTGCCTTGTTTTAGTTATTTTTTCACATATTTTATTGTGATTGCACTTTTTATTGCATTATTTCGCATTGTCTGTTGTTCTAAGTGCTGTTGCTGATTAAATGCGAGATGACAAAGGGAGCATTTTGGGAGTCAAATAAATTTTCAGAGCCTAATAGGGCATTCATTTTAATTGACTTTTCAATTCTTCGATTAAGTATCAATAAATAGAAATTGAATTTTTAAATTTACTGTAGTTAATCGAAAGTTTTTTTTTTAATTTAACCGATTTTTTTTAATATTTGTGGGAAAATGTAAAATTGCTTATTTTTGTTATAGTTTTAAATTGTCATTAATAAAAACGATCATGATCTGCTAATATTTGTTTTCATATATTTTTCAGGCGTATTTTATTCGCGAAGGTTATCAAGGCATGGTAGATGGCGGAGATAATATCGTTGAAGCCAACTGGTCCTCTGTATCATCCATTATTCATCGTGGTGGTACTGTTATTGGATCAGCAAGATGTACGGCTTTTCGTGAACGTGCAGGCCGTCTCAAGGCCGCTCACAATCTTATACAAAAAGGCATTTCCAATTTGGTTGTAATAGGTGGCGACGGTTCGTTAACCGGTGCAAATTTATTCCGTCAGGAGTGGTCATCATTGTTAGATGAATTATTGAAAGATGGCAAAATTACCGAGGAACAAAGAAAAAAACATGATGTTTTACATATTGTGGGAATGGTAAGTGAAGCATTTTCAACAGATTGCAGATCTAAACAGTTTAACATTTTTAATCTTTTACTTCCATAGGTTGGTTCCATTGACAACGATTTCTGCGGTACTGATATGACAATTGGTACTGACTCAGCTTTACATCGTATAATTGAAGCTATTGATGCTATTGTTAGTACTGCATATTCCCATCAGCGTACATTCATTATGGAAGTGATGGGAAGACACTGTGGGTAAGTATTATCTAAAGAAGACATAAACCATAATATACCAATATAAAAGTTTTAATACAAAATTTCCGATAATATGTCAACATAAAATTTAATAATTAAATATTATAATGGCATCCGTTCGTATACTGCAAATGCAAAAATTTGTAGTTAAATGGAGAAACAAACGAAAAAATTATTTCTAATTCGCAATGAAGTCAAAATTAAAAAATAATATTTAAAATATAATTGGCTACTCTTTTGAATTTAAGTTAAACTATTAATTCCTTTGAATAAGTTATTTACCCGTAGTTACTGGCATTGTATCTGAGGCTGATTATGTGTTTTGTCCTGAATCGCCACCACCAAACGATTGGCCAGAAAAGCTTTGCAATAAATTAATACAGGCAAGACTTAATAAACATATTATGTAGTTGTAAACATAAACATTTCAACCTCATCATAATAATCATGTTTTAAAGCACATACCTATACTCCAAGAAAAAGAAAACTTGAAATAATTTTTTATATACTATTTAGTCAGATATTGCTTGATTATTTTTAGTTCGAATATATAATAGCTTTGGTTTCTTTAAGTTTACAATTCGAAAACAATACAAATGAAGAATAGACAGATACATGTACTATGTATGTTGGCAATGTTGAAATAGGTTCTTTTAATTTTTTAGTTACATACCATTCGAATTTTGATACTAACAATATCTGTTAGCAGATGTCCGTTCATTCCTTAATGTACATACATATACATATATGTATGTATAATACATTTTTACACATTGAACATATTTACATGTTAAAACAGTTTTAAAACTAGATAGCTCAGTGTAAAGGGCAAGAATTGCAAACATCATGTACGTTTATGTGGGGACTGCACATATACTCTCCCACCAGTTGTTGTAACCAATATCCTTTGTTCGTTGCTGTGTGTTCTCTGTCAAATATTTTGTGTCTCGTTATTTTCTTTTGCAGTTATTTGGCTCTAGTAGCTGGTTTATCAAGTGAAGCTGATCATATTTTTATTCCTGAAGCTCCTCCAAAATCAGATTGGCCTGAAAGGCTTTGCCAACAATTAAGTCAGGCAAGAAAAAATAAATAAATAAAATAAGAAGTTTCGTTTGCCGAAATATAAATCTTTTCCTTTTTATGTTGCTTTTAATTATTTTTGGAACAGTAAAATTAAAAATATATATAAATATGTATAAATAACTTGTTCATTGTTTATTTTTGATGTTTTTAATTTGCTTTAATTTGCATAGAAGATAGAGCAAAATATTTTTAAAGTAAATTGTATATAACTTGAATGTATATCGCTATCATTAATTTTATTTATTATTTTTCTGTTTTGCACCATTCACTGTTGTATAAAAAGTAGAAAAATTTGCAATACGACTCATCTGCAAAAGTAAACATGCATACTTAATCACAGATCATTAATCATTCAATTTTTATTTAAACGAATTTATAAATATATACAAACGCCTTCATTTCCTCATAATATTTATGATTTTTATTAGTTATTTAGCTCTGCAAGCCGGTATGTCCACCGGATCTGACGCTATATTTATACCCGAAGATCCGGCTCCAAATGATTGGAACAAAGTTTTATGTGAAAAATTATTACAGGTTAGGCTAATACCTTTTTGTTTTGGCTTTGCAAAAATGTATTGTATCTATGGAAATTTAATTCTAATTATTCGATTATATTTCCGAAATTTAATGTAAAGGAATTGGGGACACATGTATACTATATATACATTATATCGCACTTGCTTAACAAAGCGTATTAACTCGAAATTTTTATTATTTCACTTTTTTTTTCCGAAAAATAAACGTAACATTAATATCTACTATAGTAAAAGTTTCGCATAGTTTGTCTATTTTTGTTGGTAATAGAACCGATGATTTAAAACGTAAAATCAAAAAGGTTTCTTGCATCCACTGAAGTTGCTTAAATTTCGACTTAATGCAGTATTGTTAAACTAGTACGGTGTGTAATTTTATTTTTATAAAATATACTTACAATATTGGGAACTTATTATTATTACGTTCCTGGTAAATTGAAAACTAAATTCTTTTTGTTCTGTACATACATACATACATACGTATTTACACATTCACATGTGCATATTTATGTAATATGTGTCTTGTTTTATTATTTTCGTTTGTTTTTACTAATCTCGGGCATTTGACATAATTTTACATTTTTTTTAAATGAAATTATTTCACTTTTTGCTTTTATTATTATTTACTACAGACATAAGTAGTTGGTTCATCATGTGCTTCCTCATATACTATTTGGTTTTGGCCTCATAAAGTAACAAATTATAAGAGTAGTTAGCGCAATTAAGATGCATCATAATATCCATTTCGCAATTACATACATATTTAGTTTTCATAGTCATATTATTTTGTACTTACATATGTACGTATTTCGAAATATCAATGCAAAGTACCTATTCAAAATCAATAAAATATGAATTTATTTGCATTGAAATGGGTTAATGTTTTTCGAGAAAAAAACAGTAAATTGCATTGTGTTTGACCGATAAATGAAGTTAAGATTAATATTTTAAAATATTAATTTATATATTTTATCGACATTGATTTATAGGAACGTAATGCTGGTCAACGTTTAAATATTATTATTGTTGCTGAAGGTGCAATTGATCGCGATGGAAAGGCTATTTCAGCTGAAGACATTAAAAAAGTTGTTGTAGATAAGTTGCAGCAAGATACTCGCATTACGGTCTTAGGTCATGTTCAACGAGGTGGTAACCCAAGTGCTTTTGATCGGGTTTTGGGTTGTCGCATGGGAGCTGAAGCAACATTGGCCTTAATGGAAGCCACTCCTGAAACTGTACCTGTTGTTGTTTCACTGGACGGTAATCAAGCCGTGCGTGTTCCACTGATGGAGTGTGTGGAGCGTACTCAAGCTGTGGCTAAAGCCATGGCAGAGAAAAACTGGGAATTGGCTGTTAAATTGCGTGGCCGTTCATTTGAACGCAATTTGGAGACATATAAGATGTTAACCCGCTTAAAACCACCTAAACATGATGGACAGGTGAGCTTGGAATACTGTAATAGAGATGGTGCATATACACATTTAATCATTGTAATTAATCAATTCAGGGATATCGTTTGGCTGTAATGCACATTGGTGCACCGGCTTGCGGTATGAATGCTGCTGTTCGCAGTTTTGTGCGAAATTGCATTTATCGCGGAGATGTTGTGTACGGCATTCATGATGGCATTGAAGGTTTAATTGCTGGAAATATTAAGGAAATGGGCTGGTCCGATGTCACTGGTTGGGTAGGCCAAGGTGGTGCCTTTCTGGGTACAAAACGCACTCTGCCTGAGTGTAAGTTCAACGAAATTGCCGGAAGACTTAAGGAATTTAAAATTCAGGGTCTCTTGATTATCGGTGGTTTTGAAGCCTACCATGCTTGTGGGCAAATTGCCGACCAACGGTCTAATTATCCAGAATTTTGTATACCAATGGCTGTTATACCATCCACCATTTCAAACAATGTTCCTGGTACCGAATTTTCTTTGGGTGCGGACACTGGTCTCAATGAAATTACCGAAATTTGTGATCGCATTCGTCAATCGGCTCAAGGAACTAAGAGACGTGTCTTTGTTATAGAAACTATGGGTGGATATTGTGGGTACTTAGCTACGGTAGCCGGCTTGGCTGGCGGAGCAGATGCTGCTTACATATTTGAAGAAAAGTTTTCAATTAAGGATTTGCAACAGGATGTTTACCATATGGCATCAAAAATGGCAGAAGGTGTACAACGTGGTCTGATTTTGCGAAATGAAAAGGCTTCAGAGAATTATAACACCGATTTCATTTATCGTTTATATTCGGAAGAAGGCAAAGGCTTGTTTTCTTGCCGCATGAATATCTTGGGTAAAACTCAAACACTTAAATACAAAAATGATTTAGTATATAAAATACTTTAATTTAAGGTCATATGCAACAGGGAGGTTCTCCAACACCATTTGATCGTAACATGGGAACAAAAATGGCTGCTAAATGTGTCGATTGGTTTTCCGAGCAATTTAAGAATAACAAGCAACCGGACGGTTCCATCAATTGCAATGACAAGGAATCTGCTGTTCTATTGGGCATAGTAAGACGTCAATACCGATTTACTCCTTTGGCTGATTTAATTTCTGAAACAAACTTTGAGTAAGTTTGAATTTTTATAAAAGGAGAGTCAAGTTCGTTTTTAATTTGTGTATGTATATATTTAAGGCATCGTATTCCTAAGAGCCAGTGGTGGTTAAAATTACGTCCTTTGTTAAGAATTTTAGCCAAGCACGATTCGGCCTACGAAGAGGAAGGTTTGTACATCACGGTTGAAGAAGAATGCTCCACCGATGCTGTGGCTTAAGCGTAAAACTATAGAGTCACATTCATTCAAAAGAATTTTAGATAGCCAGCCAGTCCTCACTCAGTTTAGTTTATGCAAACAAAATTGAATTGCAATTGAATGCTGTTTTATGTTCATGAATGCTTTTTTTATTCATTGATACATTTTATTTTTGCACCTTTAAAGCATTGTATTCACAAGTTCATATTCAAAATAAATTATTAAATTATTTTTACTCTTTACTTCTCATTTTATTACATAAATCAAATCGTATTATACAAATTTGGCATCATTATTTTTTAAGCTCGTGTTACTTTTATTTATGCCATAATTAACCCAGTCATCATAATAAACATTAATGTTCATATTATTAAGTTTCGTAGACACTATTAGATCCATTATATTACACTCAAAAATGATAACTAAATAAATGCAAAAACTTTTCAAAATTTCAAGCTGCTATTATCTCTTTTAAAGGATTTTGAATTCAGCTCTATACTTTTGAATGGGTCAAATCTATTAAATGTTTACAATTTGTATTGATAAATATACCAGTTAAATAAATGTACATATACTTATATTAAGTTTTCAAGTCGTCTTCACAGAAAAAAATCGTACTACGGAAACTAAGATCGATGGAATTCAAAATTATTTACCAAAAACTATTCTTATTAGGGATGGCGAAATATCAAGGGTCGAAGCGAAAGAAAATGCTTTCGAATTGCAGTATGATTGACACACCAATTTAAACAGCTTTCTTTTCGAATCGAATTAAAGAGTAACACTCTTAATATCTAATGCATATACTTAACAAATTCGTAGGTTTTTCGCTCTCAGTTTTCTATCTATTTGTCATCTTAACATACAAAGTTTTTATATATGATATAAATACTTTTATTGTCACCCAAAGGGCGTCTAATTGTATAAAGGTTGTAAAGAAAATAAAATAGATTCATATCGAATATAATAATTTGTTTGTTAGGATTTTTTAATAAGTTTCAAAGCCTACTATGCTTATACTATTGTAATTTTTTATAACTCTCATTGGTTTTTAAAAGTTTTTGTATAAGTAAAGAGGTTTGAAACATTTAAAAATTAGGTTTAAGGTCTACTGATGATTTGGCTTTAGCACCAATGAAATGCATGTATACAGACTAGCTAAAAACCCTCAACAAACAAAAGTTTTTTTAAATTTTCTTATTAATTACATTTATTTTGTCAAATATTTGTCACGTTTTATTTAAGTTTTATAATATTGTTGTAGTGCCAAAAGGTTTGGAAAATTTGCTACATATGTAAGTGGGGAAGCGGGTCGGGCAGGTATTGATTGGGTTGTTAAATTAAAGATTTTTGAGGACTCAATCACGTCTGGTCTGAAAGGAATGTGTTGATGGGAACACCAATCTCAAAATTTATTAACGAAAATAAAGAAACAGGCAGTAACTGAAACTTCAATAATTCCATAAAGAAGACCCTATAATTTATGCTATCAACGGCAAGAATATTTTTGTCATTTTTTTGAATGGTTATTAACTTGAACTTTAATTTTACATCGCAATTCCAGTTCCAATCCGATTCCGCAACGAGTTCTATGAACAGGCTGAAAAGTTGCCTTATTTTAATCTTTAAAATAAGACACGTGAAATGAAACAAAACACATCACGCGCACAAAACTTTGTGAACAAAAATTTTAATTACAAAATACAGTAACTTTGAAAGTTTGTTTTTTATGGTTGTATTTAAAAATGTGTTTCAATGTATTTTTTGAGTTATATCTACATACATATATACATAAAAAGTATGGATGAATGTAGTTAGTATGTACTCGTACTTATGTATGTATTATTAACAGGGCAATCAAAAATATGATAAAAATGTATGTACTGTGCAGAACAAAAGCATCAAAATCCATATTTGACTTCAAACTCTAATAATTCCGACAATATATGTAGGTATAAAATAAAAATGTAGTTTATTTTGCCAATACATATTGTTAATTAAATTGTTTCTGAAAAAAGGGAAATGCAATTGCAGATTCCGAAAAAAATATAGAGTGCAAAACAAAAGCAACTAATCTACAAATTAATTTTTAAACAATAACTGATTTAAACAACCGCACTTGAAATAAATCGATTTCCAAGGATTGGATATATATTAAAAAAATACTTCTAAAATTTGATTTAAGTTGGTATATAGTTTCAGTGGATTCTTATCTATTGCCAAGTTTTGAAATTCTGAAATTGTTGAAGATGATAAAGAAAGGAGAAATTCAAGTTTTCACTAATGAATAATTTAGTATACAGAGCACTGTTATTTGCAAATAAGGTGTGAATTATTATATGCAGTTGCTGAAAACGATATTACGAATGAATGGCAATTGACAACTTAGAGTTGTAAATTTTAGTTGCTGTTTATTCCTTTCCTGGCAGTCACAAAATTTCAGTTGCCCGCTGGCAACACAACTGAACTTCGGTTGCTATCTATAATTGACCCATAAGTAAAAAAGTATCACTTGACAAAAGCTCTAAGCGTAAATTATTTAAGAGAAAGTTCACGAACAATTTTATTGGACGATGATAGAAAACTATTCGATATATAGAGAAGAAAATTGCCTTGCCGATTCTAAAAAAGTTGTACAACCCCTTAAATAGAATGAGAACTTTAGCACAAAGTATACAGAAATGTTAGAGAAGGAGGACTATAAACTGATCTGGACTATTTTCAACTGCCAAATTCTACATGTCTGTTATTAGTTTGTGATTTTAGTAAAGTTCGAATCCGTTCAATAGAAAACTATTTAAAAAATTTCTGGCGGGCTAAAAAAACCACTTATGAATAAGAAAAATATTGAAAATTGCGAAGTAACTATAACGATTTCATTTTAGCCTTATTTGGTTAATTCTCATTTTGTGTCTTTAACATGTTTTGTGAGATTAAATGTTGCAAACACAAATAAATTGGACCGCAAAGAATTCGAAAAATGTTCTATTTATCGACGAATTAAATTTCAATTTGATTAATACGGATGCACAGTGGCGTGAAATTAAAAAAAAATATATTATTAAATCCATAACTTCTAACCACGTTACCGATTTGCATGAATCGAATTCCTATGCATAGAAGTTGTAAACTTTTTGAATATGGCATTTGAAGGCTACCTGCTAAAACACAGCGTAAGTATAAAAGACGTAAAAGCTGACAACAATTTTTCAGGAGTTGTAACTTCTGAATATAAAATTTTAAAAAATATAGAAAAAACTCTAAATTTTTACTCAAAAAGTAAACTTTACTTTCATAGTATTTTTGGGAACTTTACTGCCTGGCCCAAGATGTCGAACGATATCGTACTTTTGTGAAATTACATTTAAAACAAATACAAAATTTTAGAAATTGTTTTTGTTTTGAATATAATTTCACAAAAGAACGATCGTTTGACATCGTGGGCCAGGCAGTTATTAAACGGTCATACAAATTTTAACTGTACCTGGAAGTGAAGGCTTCAAATTGACTAAACTTAAATTTTTAAGATTTTTTAGAAAATCATTGCGGCATTGGCCAAATATTAAAAATTTTTGTGTGCATAGAAAACTGCACGCTTTCTTTTAAAACTTTTTTCATTCCATTTTGAATTTATGATTTTAAACATAATAAAATAAAATTCGATTCTTAAGGTGTAAAATCCAACAAAAATCTTCAAAAACTATTCTAATTTTTTTTACCTATTTATTTATATTTTATTAAATAACTTCTCCAATATTTCGCTTTCTCAATGGAAATTGTTATTATTAATTTTATTTACTACATATACAGTACAACCTCCCTAATCCGGACACTCGCAAATTCGGACTATCCAGTAATTCGGACATTTAAATTTTTCGGACAGCTTAGAAATTTTTCCTCTATTGTCCGGATAAGTGTTCTGTTTGCTTAGTAAAATTTTTACCGCTAGACAAAATAAGTATTTAAAGTGTAAAAGATTTTAGTTTAATTGAGTTTGCGTGGCGAACTGTTTTCAAAAGCTATTACAGTGGACGTCCAATAGTACGCACCTTCACTTCTACGAATGTCCAATAGTACGAAAGGCAATTTTTTGCATTGGCAGTTCTGTAGTACGAACGCAAAATTTTTTTACTACTCGATAGTACGAATAGCGGTAGTTTTTGAGAGAATATGATTTATTTACATTTTGTTTTGATTTATTTTCTTGTTTTTTTGCGGTTAACTGCCAAATATTTTATACTTTTAATATTTATTTATATACATATGTACAAATGTATGCTTTCACACTTGTTGATTTAACATGAATTTGAATATTTTTTAAGTTTTTTACTTTGTTTTGTTTTTAATAAAAAAAATAATTTGAATTAAACTATGTATTTTATATAAAATAGGGTAAAATTTTTGTTCAATAGTACGAATTTTCCAATATTACGAAAAGGCCTGACATTATATAATTCGTACTATTGGACGTCCACTGTATATGGGTTGAATAAACCAAAGAGACACTTAAGGATATTTTATTTTTAAAAGAATTTACAAATAGAGCTGACAAATTACATAAAGATGTGTGTATTCAAAGAAAAATAAATTCTTATTTTTCAAAATGAACATTTTTGTGTCACTTTTATTATGGTTCTTTATGTTTTTTGTAAATTAATTAACTGCCAGGCCCACTATGTCGATCGAATTCTTTTTTTCGTACAATTACATTTAAAACAAGAACGAATACGTGTGGCATTTAAAACAAGAACGGATACAGTAATACAAGTAAATTCTTATGTGTATTTATATTTCTTTTCGGTAATAAAAATAAATTATATGTATGTATATATGACATATGTATATGTATTGCGTTTAAAATTTCATTTGAACTGTAGCCCGGACGAACCACTAATCCGGACAGTAGCTGAAACTATATCTGTCCGGATTATGGAGGTTGTACTGTATATGGATCCTTGAAGAAGCTGCCATTGAAAAAACTAAATAATGGGTACAATAAATAATTTATATTGTTGACTTTAAGCTTGAAGAAGATATTTAATAAAATCTTCAAAAACTATAAGTTTTCAATTTAAAAGAAAAATTGGAACATATATGGAAAATTAATTTTGCGGAAACTATGTAAAATGTTGTTTTTTAGAGCATACATATTTTGGGAAGTGTGAATTACCTAAAAATAACACGCATGTGAATAAAAAAATTTATTACGCGCTAAAAATGATAAATAATATAGTTTTTAGTCAGCTTGACACTTTTTTATATATCTATCTAGCTATCTATCAATCTACATATCTATGTATGTATGTATATCATTAATAGGCGAGTTAATTTTTTGCAATGCAGTTTATGCTCACATTATACAGCATTTCAAAGTTGCTACTAACGCATGAACGCTTATTACATCGGCGCACCCTCCTAAAATATGTCAATAGTTTCAGCCCAGTCTGATAATGTTAACACGCTTCAAGTTGAAAAATAAACAAAACATGCAGATGTTTTTGCAAAAGAATGAGGCAGAGCTTTTTCTCTACTTTGGATTTGTGGAATTGTGGGAAAGACGTAGTAAACACAAGAGAGTTCATTAAATTCAAGTTGTTTATTTTGAATCTTTTTTGTATTTTAACGTATGAACGTAAGTGTTTAATGTTTTATTAATTATAACTAATATTTCCTATTTCCCTATGCAGTAGACCATATTCACATGCATACACATGTACGATAAAATACAAAAACGAAAAAAAACATTATAAATAAACAACTTAAAATTAATTAGCTCTCTTTTGTTTACAGAGTATATGTATATGTACATATGTATGTATATGAAAAGCTCTGTCCCATTGCAAAAGTAAATTGAACAAACATTCACACGCATGCTTTTTTAGTTTTTCAATTTGTAGTTGTTGCATGTATGTATGTGTAATAATTGTGCATGGATTGGTAGCAACTTTAAAAAACCTTTAAAGCTCCCAAAATCCTGAACCGATTTTAACACAATATAGATTGCACACATCTGTGACTAAGCATCTTCAAAATGATATAAATATTGTCAAAATCATAAGCTGCATATAAAAAATGGTCTTGCCTATTAAATACATACATACATATATACATAGATTAGAATATGATTACTTCAAAAAGTGTGTAGCACTTTTTTGAAAAATATATATGTATGTATGTATGTATTTATGTGGCTATCGATTATCGATTATTAGCGATAACCAAAATGCCGTAGCTGCAACTTCAATAATTTCGTGCGCCAAAAGCTTGTAATTATTTTATTTTTTCGAGTATTGATTGACTCTTACTAACAACTTTAGCATTTCCAAGCCAATGCCTTTTCCGATTTCAGCAATTCTTTAATTTGAGCTTTTTTCTCCATAAAGTAATTATTTGCGAGGTTTAGGCATTGCCTAGTTTTTACCCAAAGTAAAAGTTTTTATTCTAACCAACAGTTTGATTTAAAAAAATAAAAAACCTTAATTGTATTTGCGACTTTTTGTTATCAGAAAAGAAAAACGAGTGCATGAGGTCTTAAATATACTTATTAATAAAATGTGTTATTGTTTTATTAGTTTTTTGTTATTAAAATCAAATCTGCCTTTGTTTACAACTAGAAGTTGAAAATTTATGCGTAAACAGTTGATTATATAAAGTTTCTGTAGTCGGGTAAAAAGCATTTACCTACATACTTTACAGACAAGAAAATTGGTTACAGGGGCAAAAAAAATTTTTGTTGATCCACAAAAAATGCGTTACGCCTTTCCAAACGTCAATTGTCGTTTTTTAGACGTCGTATTTTTTTTATTATATCGTAAAACTAATAGACACTGTATATTATTATACACATGAAAATAAACAAATATATAAATAACACTCATACTACAGGTATGCTAATATACACACATGTATGAATCAAGGTATGTATGTACATGAATGCTACACTGTATACATACATACATATGTACATATATTCAAATATCTAGTATTACATTAAATTTGTAGTTTACTCCAGTCGTCACCAAAATCGGTATCCAAAAACAAAGCAAACAAATCAAACGGAAAAAATAAAACTATAAACATGCGATCATCTTTCATAACTATTAACTAGAAAACGATTTTTGCGAAAATTTCATCTAAATTGATTTTAGTATAAGCTTCAGTTCAAGCGGAAACACTGAATCTCGGAAGTGAAAAAAAAACAAATTATTAAATCTAACAAATGCATACACATACAGATCAATAACTTTAGATCTTGTTTAAAAGAACTTAGAAATGGTAGAATCATCAGTATCAACGTTGAAACGATTAAAACAATATAAATGGTGTTCATTCTTCCACATGTTTTACATTGAACCCATAATTTTTATTTTGTTGTTCTCTAACAATTTATCAGGTAAAATTACTTGAAGTAAAAATCAACACAATCGATCATCAAGGATTTGAATATAATTAAATACAATGTAGTATATTTCGAAGCTCTCGTGAGTCCAGTTAATTATAAATTTTGAAGACACAAAATTTCACTTTTTAAGTTTTTTTACTGACTCCGTTTTTGCATACTGAAATCTGAGTAACTATTGTTATAAATTTCTCCAACGGTCAATAATTTGAATGTAATTCAATATGTACCAAAAACGAATGATTCCGACCAAAACAAAACATTTTCATATCAACAGAATGTTGATTTTTTGTAATACTCGATATGACAAAAAAACGACATATAACTTAAATCAAAAGTATGGTATTACAATTTTATTTAAATCAAAAATCTATAACTTTAAACCTATATAGGACTAACAGTTAAATGAAATAACTACATAATTAATTGAATCGAACTAAAACGCAATAATTCCAAATTTGTTATCTAAATACCCTAAAATTTAACTACCATTTAAATTTATTTAATTATTTTTATTATTATTATTTAATTATTTGCATTGTCCCTAGAAAGCTATTATACTAAACTTGTTTAAAAGAGAAATACACATCGTACTGACTTCAATTACATTTATTCAGAAAGTTCTCAAGGTGGAATTATTGCGTTTTGTTGTGGACTTCTTCAAATTTTTTTTAAAAATTATTATTTTTGGGATCGCAAAATCATCTGTTACCAGTTACAGAAAAATACGTAAGTAGCTACGACAATGTTTCTTTCCAATAGGCACGACAAACGATAACAAATACACAGATGCATCAAATTAAATGCACAGTACATATTAAAAATGTTCAAAGTAATTATATAACTGACAAATCAATTTAATTATAATTAAATTGATAATTATCGTAAGTTGAAAAATAATTGCACAGTTCACAACCTATTGTAGGATTTGTAAGTCGTATCAATGTTGTGTAGACATTAGTAATAATATTTATACATTTTCTTCAGCATTTTCTCTCGGTATGTCGAATAGTGGCTTCGCTGAATAAAGATTTCCTGCCTAGTTTACCTTTAGTATCTAATGAAAAATTCGTTATGACAGGGCAAAGAGACTATAACGATAGAAAATTTTTAAGATTTTGTATAAAGCCCGTCCGAAGACTGACAAGGCAAGAAATCAAGATAATCTTTACTTTGAAAACTATACTGGACGTTGTTTCTAATTGTTGATGGATACTATTTCCAAGGACGTAATGGCATACTACGTTTGTAGTAGTGATGCAACGAATATAAATCTTAAAGTATTCGATAATACGAATATCTGAGTCAATATTCGCGAATATCATCCTTTAACTTGAAAAACTATCGTTTAATATTTAGCAGAAAACGGAGAGCAAATAACGTCGATCCTCCGACATGATGGAAAGTACTTAAGCAAAAATGCGAGCTTATTTTAACCATGTATACTGAGACAATTGATATTTTTTGTTGCATTTCCCTAATGCTTATTTGCAGCTTATGTAGTTTTTTGAAATGTTAATGTTGGCGAAGTGTTCGCTTGATTTTGGCAAATACGAACGTTCGTTACATCACTAGTATGGTCATATGTGTGTCTGTGTGTGTGCATACGATCCCTGCAGATAACGCGACTAGTCCAAACTCGCATGTAAAGTATACTCCATAAAGGTCTAGGATTAGTCCAAGAGTAACCAAAATTTATGTAGAAAACATGGTATATTTAACATTTACGATAATCCAGGTTTGCATTACATCGGACTAACCCACGAGCACTATCGTGAAAGCACGAACAATTCTCGTATAGCAATAAGCTCTTGTTTGCAAATGACATAGTCCATGACTGCATTACATAGAACCATGTTGTAACTAGTCCGTTTAAGCTATAATGGACCACACGTAGTCCAATGTTATATGCAGGGATAGGGTGAGTCGTTGGAGCACAAAAACTTTTGAACATACACGCAGCTGTGTGCGCATGCGATATCTTATGAAAGATCAAAGAACATATAAAACACGGCCTTATGTACATACATGTAAAAGCGAGTTTTTTCTGTATCCATTATTTACCATTAACATGAGTAATATGGGTATCAAAGATTTTAATTTTCTTAATAAATTGTAATGTACTGTTCTAAAAATATTTAAGATTTATTAATTATATGTCCGTCCGATTTTACTTTACAATGCTCTATTGCAATATAATTTAATGTATTTTGGGATAAATAATATTTACAGTACACTCTATGCCAACGGGATGTATTTTAAAAACCTCAACTAAATCTCGCGTAAAATTAATTTTTACAATTTTGTATTTTTATGAAATTTTGCACGTTTTTATTTAAATAATATTTTACTAGATTCACAAGGTGTTCCTTCATTCAATCATAGTGTCATAATGTATTACTAGTATCATTAAATTGCTTTGTTTTTGAGGAAATAATTATAATATGTTTGCTTAATTCGCAGCAACAATACTGAAAAATGAAATTTTGTACCAAGCATGCACGACAGTATTTCATTTTAATCAAACAGATTGCCTGCAATTAGGAACCAAAAATGTTACCGATTACTTGCAGGTAAATATATGTATGTATATACATATGTATGTATATGTATGCACGTAAGGCATTCAATTTCAGAATTATAATTCTTCATTTTATGCGTTCACTTTTCGTTCCAGAAAATCGAGACTGAAATTCAACCCTATGCTGCGAACCTATTTATGATACGAACTCTTTTAGAAAGTATAATTCCAGCGATTTGTGGTGTGTTTATTGGGTCGTGGTCAGATCATTATGGTCGTAAGCCACTATTGTTGGTATCAATGATAGGTAGATTCAATTTATATTTTTTAATTTTGGTGGCGATTTATTAACAAAGAAGTTTTCCATTTAAGGATTTTCTTGCACTTACATTATTGCAGCAGTCATTTGTAAATTATCGCAATATTATCCAATTAATCCTTGGTATTACATATTGGCCGTAATTCCACACTCCATTCTTGGCGGTAATTGTGTGTTTTCAGTTGCTGCCTTTTGTTTTATATCCGATGTTACCGACATTAAAACAAGACCATATCGGTTAGTAAGTTTTCTTTCTATTATTTTATAGAATTAAGTTTTATATTTAGGATGGTAATTTACAGAATGATTTCTATGGAAGCCTTTTTATGCGTTGGTCTTATGGCGGGCTCATTAATCTCTAGTTTTGTGTATGATGCCACAAGTGCCACTTTTGTGTTTTCCTTATCAGCGGTCTTGATGTGTTTGACGACTGTTTATACATCGCTATGTGTGCCAGAAAGTTTAAAGTACAAGTTGCAATATGCTCAATCAAATGCAGTACAAATCTGTTGTAACGAAGTTTCTTCAAATGAAAACACACAAACGAAAACATTACAAATAACAACAGATCTTAACAAAAGTGAAAATAAAAAAAGTCATATAAACAATTTTTACGAAGTTGAATTAGAACCAAGAGTTTTGGAAAATAAAACATGTGAGAAACAGGATAGATTGAATGAAGAAGATGTGGGAGCAACGAAGAAGGTTGGACTCTTTAGTTACAGGTATGTCAAGGATATGTGGATTACTTGCATTAAAACACGACCTTGCTATGATCGCAGTATTATTTTATTAGTTACCGGTACCATGTTTTTGTCTATTTTCGTTCTTGATGGTGCAATGACAGTATTTTATTTATTTGTACGCGAGAAATTTCAATGGACAATTAGAGAATTTACTTTTTACGAAACTATAAGTCATGTTATATCTATGTTTGGTGCAATTATTGGATTTTTAGTAATGCGAAAGGTGAGATTTCAATTTATATATTGATTGGGACATCCATTTACAAAATTATTTCTTGTAGCTTTTCAGTTTGTCAGTGGTTACTTTGGCGTTAATAGCATTCTTTAGCGATATTGCTCGCAGTGTAATACAAGGATTAGCAACTGAAGCACTTCATTTGTATATAGCAATTGGGGCAGGAGCTTTAAAAGCTGTTGGAGGGCCTATGTGCCGCACAATTGTTTCGAATATTGTACCAGCCACAGAATTAGGCAAATATCAATTGATTCTATGGCCTTGCGTCTTTTATTTTTACTAAACATTATTTGGTGTATACATATTCTTATTTCAGGAAAAATATTTTCAATTAAAAATGTTTTGCAGTCAATTGCTCCATTTCTAGCTGCTCCTTTGTATGCTTTCATTTATAAAGCATCGTTGACGTCATTTCCCGGTTTTTTCAACATAATCAGTGCAATACTGTATTCTATTGCATTTATATTTCTGCTGTAAGTATAATTTAACATCTACTGCTAACTATAAATAATCTCTAACTTCATTCCCGTTTTAGATTTGTTTTACGATTTAAATTAAGCAACAAAGAGCATTATGCTCAAATTTTAAAGTAGTTTGATATCTCAATTTAATTTGTAATTAGAAAATGCTTGTTGCTTTTAGATCTTTTCTTAAACGGTTGTTTATTCACGTTCGTTAAATTGCTCAAAACTAAGAACACACCCAGATTTACATATTTACAACACTGTTTATTTATTTGTTAATAAGAATATATACACATTAGTTAATTTTCGTTGCTTATCGAAATTCAAACATGTAAGGATTCACAAAAGACTCATTCACTGACGGCGATGTTTATTAAACACGAAGTCGCCCAAGATTACACAAACCTGTCCGAAAAACGTTCCAGAAGACAAATGTTATGCGAACTCTAACGTAATGTCATCCCATGTCTTTGCAAATTATTCTCATTGTCGTGTCATGTTGTGTTGGCATGACATGGCAAGGCATGCAATTGTTCTGTATGATACTTTTAAGCAACATCTTGTTTTGTGCAGGGCTTTATACTTAAGTATGAATCTTCATTTAAATTACAATACATTATTAAAATAAAATATATAAAAGATTTATTGAAAAATATTCGTATTATCAATTACATATTGTCCTTAAAGATCACAAAATTATACTAATATTTATTTACATGAAAGATATAGTACATAAATACGTACATATGTATGTACATAAGTTAGCAAGATTTTGTACATTTAACTACTGATTGCTTGATATGTTGCAGTTTGGCCCATCGATTTCTGAATACCGTATATTGTTCTGCAATTGATATATTTTGTTAAAGTTATTGGCAAAGCAACTAATGTGTTTAAAACTTACGATATGAATGTAAAACACAATAAATACAAACCAGCACTTATAAAATTAAATAAGCCCGGATAGAAAACCAATGTGGCATCATATACTATTGTATACAATGGTGCAGCTATTAATGGCGATAACGATTCCATTGAAGTTGTTAGAGCAAATATTTTTCCTGAAAATGCCCGATTTTAAATCATTTTAATTTGATGTAATTATATGTATTTAAAAGCTTTAGTTACTTAAGTTACATACCAACTTCAGTAGATGGCGCAACGTGCGATAATATTGCCCTAGACATTGGACCCATTATGCCCCGCATAAAACCAAAGCAGAGACCTAAATATAGTTGCCACCAATATATTGCTGTGGCTCTTACAGTGCTCTCCAAAACACAACTGGCCAATGAAATCATAGTCATAGATACAATCGAGAACTTTAAAATCTAAGAAAAGATATTTTAAATTATATTTGTGGAAGATTCTAAATTTGGGCTCCAGTTAACTCACTCTTCTTAATATAAACATGCCAAGAATGCTACCAACTATTTGTACAACAATTCGGGCAGCATTAAAGATACTGAAATCCTTTAGAGTCCATTCAAATTGCTTGCGAACAAACAAATATGTAACATTGGAATCACCCTCTAAGGAAGAAAATTAGTAAACAATTTTAAAGGCAGCTTACAAACTACTTTACAATATCAAAATCTTACCCATAGTAAATATTGCTACTGTTAAAGCAAGCATAGTTAACCATATGATAAGGCGATCAAAGTTAGGCCTTCTTTTAAGACAAGTCTCCACCAAGTCTCTTACCAAATCAAAACGAAAGAATTCACGTATTTTTGACTGAAAAAATGTTTTTTAATAGTTATAATCTGAATAATGAAATTAAAATTTATATGAAATAGTAAACTTACCCCGGTATGTATTTGTTCCGGCTTCAAACTTTCCACCACAAATATATATACATAAACTAAGGATAAGAGCATAAGACATGAAGATATTAAAAATACTGTTACTGCATCGGTGGCGGCATACAAATATCCACTAGCAACATTCCCCACCATCATACCAGCACATAGAGATGCTTCGTTCAAAACCATTCTATAAAAGATCATTTCGCAAATAATAGAATGTGGAGTCAGAAATCGTTTTTGTCTCTTACCTTAAGGCTCTGGTTTTTTCTGTTGCAACATCAGATATATAACAATATATACCAGTTATTAAAGCGCAGGTGCCTCCACTAAGCACAGAGGGTACAGAACTTAACAAAAATATCCAAGGACTTAAAGCAATTTTAGTGGATACAAAAGTTATAGTTGTTAAAATAATGGAGCCCGCCAAGTAGCCTTCAAAAATGTTTATCTTTAAAATCCAGACTTTATAAATTAAAATATGAACACTTTACCAGTGAATGTGGTCAAAACAATAGGTCTACGTCCAAACTTGTCTGACCAGGGTCCAATAAATAAACTAACAACGGCTGGTATAATGCTTTCCAATAATGAGCGTGCCATAAGTATATTCGCCACATATGGCTGCACTTCAATTTCAATGCGCTAGTATATTTAAAATAAAGTTATAAATACATATTATAAATACATACAGTTATATACATACTACAATAATGTCAACCAAATTAATTGTTTAAAATTATTAAATTTTTAAAGCAATTATTATTACAATGCTGTATTCATATTTTTGTTGTTTATTTCGTAGGAATTAAAAAAATTATTTTTAATCGTTTATCTAATTACTGTAGTTAGTTGTATGTACTGTAAACTGAAATACACTTAAATAAGTTACATAACAAACTAACACTAACGAATTTTATGTACTTAATAATAATGTGAGAATAAGTTCATTGATTTTCCACCGTTTGTCGGTTGTAATCAAATCAAAATTACTGGATATCAAAAAATATGTAGATTAAAATCAATTAACTTTCAGAATAAAAAACAAATAAATGATAATGATTTTGCAATGCAACAGTACAATGTTAATAACGCTTACATTGCATGCTTTTGAACTCCCCCACAGACTAATGGATAATCTGAGGGTCACAGGGCCAATTCCTGCCAAGACCCTGGAATTTTCTGCGGACAAGAATAAGTTTGAGTGTGTTTTCAAAAATACGTATATTTGTTTTCGCTTTTTTGCTTTAAAATACCTTGTAAAGTTTTGTTACATACTCTGTTTATGTACTTTGTTGTATTTTTTTGGAAATACATATTTTAATGAGTTTTGCTAATGATATTACGAGATATACATACATACATATGTACATATATATTAAACTTAGCGCAAAAGATACATAATATACAACTATTGTACTAAGAATAGTTATAAAAGTTCCAAAAAGTGAAAGTTAAGAAGGAAGCACAAGACATACATATATATATTCTATTCGACAACATTTGTACCGTTTTGCATTTTATATCCATTAATAACACCAAGCCATCATATTTATAAAACTATGTAAAATTCCGCTGGAAGTTATACATTAATGAAATTTATTTTCATGTATTAAAATTAAATTTTCCTTATATTTTTACATTTACATATTGCTTCTTTGTTCTTCTTAATAATGAGAATGATAAGCACTAAACAAATAAATGTATAAGTGAAACAATTTAACAAATCAAGTGTACGCCCTGCTTTTGTTTTAAACTAAACAATTGATAATAAGTAGTTATTTCATACATACATACGTACATGAACTAACACATACAATCCACAAAGAATGAAATTTTAATTAAATGCATGATTACTTTTATTACTGAAACATCTGTTTCATTTAAGCAAGCAGAAAATGTTTATAATAAGATTAATCTTTAACACAGACTTTAATTGCAAATATATTAAAGAAATTTTACTTAAATCACACTAATGATTTAAAACTCGATGGAATTTTGTTTGTCTTCCTGCAAAGAAAATAGTTTTCAGATTTTCGAAAATCTAGTTCTTATCAGATATTTATGTAATGAGGATCTAGAAAGGTATTCTGACTGGTTTTGTGATGATATCTGGATATATGTGTGTGCAATGCGAACGTATATACACTTGTTCATTTTGCAGTTTAGAAATTTATATAAGATATTTATATTGCTTTATTAAAAAGTATTATTGCAATATGTTTGGCTAATGGTTTTAAGCCGATTTGCATAAAGTAATTTTTTGGATGAAGAAATATTCTTTTTTGAAAAATTAAGAAGTGACTGAAGACTAATTATAATATAATCAGCCCAATTATAATATTCGCAAGGAATTTGTTTCATAAGGAAAGGTTTTTTGACGAGAAAAAAAATCTCCAATTAATTCAAACTCCCTTCTGTTTTGTGAGGGAGTTTTTTAGGGAAACCCCAAAATTTAAATATATTTAGAATAACTACTTTTTAGCTTTTTAATTTTTCTCCCTTTTACACTGTTTATAAAAACGGACTAAAAAGTAAAATGAGGTACTTTTTATTTATAATAGGAAAAACTTAAAGAGGGAAAAATTTCATGGGGAATTTCTGTTTATAATTGGGCTGCATATTTTCACTTTCTAACTTACCTCAGAGCAATAATTTATGATTTGAAAAAGCATTTCAATAAATTTAGAACTGAGAAATTTGATCCAACGTGCGTAACCCTTCTTTCTTTCCATCGAAAACCATTAAATACAGACCAAATAAAGCTACCACGATACCATTTTTAATTTTTCCTTTTTCCTATAAGAATCTGTATGTCAATATGATTTACTGAGGCTCGTATAGGAAAAAAGCGATGGAAACATAGCATAAAGCTACTCCTTTTAATATATCAAATTGTAACAAAAAAGCGAGCAGTGTTAAATATATACTTATCTTGTTTGTTTTGCAGGGAACTCTTTGTTTCTTAAATATTTCATAGCTTTTATACTTCATACTTGTATTTATGTGTATTAACATTGCGGTAATAAACCTCTTCTAATACTTCTAAATTTAACAAATTTATGCATAGTATTTGCAAATTTAATATGGAAGGTAAAGATTTTAAATAACAATTATTATTACATATTACCTTTCAGTAACTAACTTTTACGATTTTTATAAAATAACCAATTTCGAATATGTACTTACTCGAATATCTTCTGATTCAGATTCAACTCCCAATAGTGGTTCGCACACCGACTCGTTAAAGTGTTTAATGTAAATACATGTTTGGTACAACAATTGATTTTGATAAACAGTACCTAAAAAAAAATAATTGGTAATAATAATAAAATTTTAAGTTTCCCAACTTTCAATATGGCTTATATCTAGGTTAGCGAACTCATATTCTCCGAAGTTAAGGGCTCGGCTCTGGAAGGTTTTATATATCGCACTTGATCAACAAGAGGGTATTAACTCGAAATTTTAATTTTTTCACTTTTCTCCAAAACTTGCATTCTAATATTCATATTTAGCTGTTGTAAAAATTTCACATTGTTTTGTCTATGTTTCGCTAATGAAACGGATGATTTAAAATCTATTTTTTATATACCTTTGATGTAAAATCAAAAAGTATTTTGCTTCTGTTGAAAATTTTAAAATTTCGAGTTAATACCCTCTTGTTGATCAAGTGCGATATGTAAAACGGTGATTATGCATCACATTTTTGAATGTAACGGTGTCAATATTGGTATCATATGGGAGCTATGCAGAAAATACTTAATAGGTAGAAGTATTTTTTTTAATATTTATTTAATTTTATAATAAAACTAAGAAAATTAAAAGTTATAAATAAAATATGTATTTATCAAAATTACTTTAAATTCTTAAAAAAATTTCATTTTAATTTTGAATGAAATCTGGGTGCGTAACTCGAAAAATATGGGTCGGCGTCAATTTATCATTTAAATTTTTCTTTTTTTCAATTTCCTATTATGTACAAGGTGTATTTAAATACGCCTTGATTATCTAGGCATTTTTTTAAGGTTGAGTAAACTAGATTTGTTCTCTTTCTTATACATATGTAGGTAATACGTCAATTAAATCATCTATAAATTCTTACCGGATAAATACATGGATAAAAAAACCATGAAGACTGCTGGTTCCAAGATAAACCAAGAACATTTTGCCGTGCTGTTTGATGTGTTGGAAACTGCAGTGTTATCTTCCTCATCATTATTGTTAGAGATTGTCGTTGAAGATGCATCAATATTTTGTGCCAAATCAGATTCTATGGGATCGTAAAGTTGTTCTTCATCATTTGTCATGGCTTTTGTTATAGTTGTTTCTTTTTAATATACTAGTTTACAATTATTTACACTTGTTTATCTTTAGAGTAATTCAATATTTAATAATACATATACACATATTTAAATAATATTTGTGCATATTTGCAGTTTTCGTTTTTGTATAATATATATATAATTATTTCATATCTCCTAGCTACAAAAATTAATAATCTAACAATCTTTTTTCAATATTTATTTCGCGATAGTTCCGTTTTCGTGTAAAATTGTTTACTAAACTAAAGTGTTTTGTTTTTATTGCAAATAAAAAAACTTGATGATCATGACTAAAAATTAGAGATGGTATATGAAAAGTATATATTGTAACACAAAACATATATTAACTTGTCACTTCCATTGTGCCAGCACATATTTTCTGTTATTGAAAGCCAAACGAAGCAGATCGAATTGAGAACCTGGTGTCATTTCATAGCCAGCTGATTAGTCGTTTCCTTGGAACCATGATAATATGAACAATGTAAGCTCATTTGTTCAAGCAAACATTTACATTCTGACTGTCAAACAAATTCCATATATAAAAATTTTATTCATTTTTTTTAGTTTGGCACTCAGCATATACATACATATATCATAATTGATCAGCGACTTTAAATTAGAAAAATTACTCGTACAAAAAATTGTTAGAATTAAAGGAAGAACAAAAAAATTACTGATAAAATAAGTGAAGTGTTAGAACTTATTAAATAACATTTTTGCTATTAACATTTCATTATTTAGCGATATTGTTATATCTTTTTTAGCTAAACGAACAGCCAAGGCAAATTCATAAAAGGTAGACTCGCATCAATTTGCTTTGAGAAATACCTGCTTTCTTTGTCAAAATCAACGTCAAACACCATATTTAAATCAAACAAGAAAAATTTTGACAAACAAAACAGATCCGAATGCAATGAGATACAAGGAGCAAAAATAATATCATCTGAGCAGTCGAGACCACCTGTTTCATAAAAAAAAATATGTCATCAAGCGTGGAAACATCAAGCCAGCAATCGCACGTACAGGAACTTGTCAGCAAGCAATTTGAACGTGCCTCAGTCATTTGCGAAGTGTTATAATAATTATTATGAGAATGTTGTTATAACAAATCTTATCACAAAATATATGAAATGCCATTAAATTACATCTCCATGAGAATCTTTGTGATGAGAATATATAAGAGACAGTATACATATATGTTTATATAAATAACCAAAACCCGTTGCTTATTTTACAAAGTTTTAAATTTATTTATTAAGAAATATTGTTATAAAAATGTGCTAACTTTGAAGAAATTGTTAGGCAGTTTAACGCGAAATGTGTCTGGTTTTAATTTTTTGTGCTATCAAAGGGACTAAACGAAGGTGCTGCCATATATGTTGGTTTCTTCGCAACAAGTATGTACAACTCTGGGGCCACACACGAGACTCGTTCGTTTATATCACATGACATTGTCATATGCAGTAAGAAAATTTTTCACATTTGACAGTGCACAAACAACGACGACGTATTTTCGTATGGAATAACGAAAAATTAGTTTCTATAATTTTTCCATTATTTTTTAAGCCTAATTTTGTTAATTTCATTTAAATATTTTAATTTCTCACACGATTATTGTTTTGACTTCGTTTGAAAACATAAATCGGAAAATTTGAAGTGAAACAAAGGAAAAATGCAGGCGATAATATCGTTGATATTGACGCTGTGTTTCGTGGGTTTGACATTTGCTACACTGTCTCCAGTACTTTTATGGGGCGCTCACAGGTAGGTTTGAAGAAATAGTTAAAACAAATTAATAAGAAATGTGAAATACGTAAAATTAAAACCTTAGCGAGGCTAAACCTTCGTTGAAGTCTGTCTCTGGTAATGAGTTCGTTAATCTCGTGAGTCCCTTGCTTGCTAGTAAGGCCTTGGTAGCTTTTTTGGAAACTGATGTAAGTTTTGAAGTAAACTTAAACATAAGATATTTATTGAATTACGTAATTTTTTGTAGTTGTGCAGTAAGAGTTTTTTGCGCACCAATATCACTGATGGGAAATCATGCTATACACGCTTACAAGCTGTGAGTAAGAAAACATATTATGCTGCTGTTGAAAATCCTATTGAATCCCTGTGTAACATTGGTGGCGAATGTATATATAATTCCGTTGACGCTTTCGGTAAATTGTCCAAACCTTTGCAAACGGAAGCTGGAAAAATAAATATTTTGAAGTTCGATGATGAAAATCAATCTAAGGAAAGTGAATCATGCTTGCACACGCATGGTAAGTAAAACAAAAAAATATATATATTTTAAAAGTGAAACCAGATATGTTACTGTTTTTCAGACTCCATCATGGCATCAATTGCATCTGCCCTGGGTGACGATGTGTTCTTTATATATGCCTCCGCACCATCTGGGTCATCTTTGAAACGTCAACGACGCCAAACTGCAAATAGCTTCCATGGATATGTGTTCCGTGAAAACGCTGACTTGTTGCTTTATTATAAATCATTAAGCATTCTTCAAGGGCAATCCGCCACTACGCTAGAAATCAAAAGTATGACTGTAAAATCAGGCAATAACACTGCAATGTCAGTGACATTAACACCAACAACTGGTTCACCTTTGACTTTCGATGTTACTCTAGCTGGTGGTTATTTCTTTATGAAAAACGTAATGTACGATAACATTAAGTTTCTTAGCTCCGAAGTGTATGCGCCAACCGACTTTTCATATTTCTGCGGAAATTTAACGTTAAATAATATAGCTAGTGCAAATGTTCCATCCTATACTTTGAAGTGGAACTCTTTACAATTCCAAGCACCTTTCGGTCGTACCAAAAATACTAGTTTTGCTTTCGGCGATGCCTGGCATTGCGTTGGTTTTTTTACTGGTGGTATTCTGTCGGGTCTTTTGGTTGTTGCCCTCATGCTCACTATTACATTCATTGGCGTTTGCTGGATGATGGACATTAATACAATGGATCGTTTCGATGATCCTAAGGGTAAAACAATTACCATAAGCGCTACTGATTAAAAAAAATGTATACACATATTTTTTCTTTTGAAACAAATTACATCCAATCTTAAAATTCATTCCCTGATTTTAATTATACATAATTTCACTTTCAAATATCTTTTATTTTAAATATTTGAAAATTATTTTCAAATGAGTGTGTATGTGTGCTATTCGATAAAAATAAAAGCCGCCAATTTTCCTTTGCTTGAGTTAGAGCAGCATCCATATTCAAGTCTAGGAAAATTGCTGACCTTCTAGTTAATATTTTCTCTCTTCATTGTCCATAAGCTTTTGTATTTTATATTGTATTTAAAGTATTAAAAATTCGCACAAATTCAGTAGGCGTATTTTGTGGATAAAAATATAAGTACTGATAAAATTTTAATTTCATTTAAAGATATTGTTTGTTATTTTCTTAATTGTGAAAGATTCAAAGTTTGTCAATAAAATGTTTATTATCTTGTTTGTTTATTTCAATTTTGTTTAATTACAATGCGGCATGTTCTACAAAAGTAGTGAGACGGAAATATGAAAAGAAAACTTTTCATTTTTGATGTTCTGGAAAAGTAGAGTATATTTGTATTGAATATTGAAATTCAAACGTAAAAAAAGAATGCAGAACGAAGAATTTCACTTCAAAGTGGAATGTAGAACATACATAAATTGGGCCAGATTGGCGTATTTGCGGCAATCGTGTGATCCTACCTTTAGCAACTTAAATACCATTGTACATACATACGTACATATGTATTGGTTTGAAGATTATCAAAGTTTTTATGAATGCACGAAACACAAAGTAAGATATGAAAGACATGCGACTACTCCAGTTGCTCTCAGCATTAGACAAACAAAATCAGTTCTAAATTACTAATTGCACTATTGTGAAATTTATTTATTTCTATTCGCTTACATTGCATGGATGCATGGATGTGTACATTCTTTGCTTTTTGTTGTAAAAATATGTTAATTTGCATCCGGTGAATAGTAAGTGTCGTCAACTTATGTATGCATTACTATTATCCTTTTTGTTCAGAAATTCTTCTTGATAATACGCTACTTACTACTGTTTGATATACTACATATGTAAGTAAGTATGTAACGTCAACTAAAATGCAAGACAACGTAACAATATTTTTCATAAGTTTAAGGAAGCTAAAAATGTTTTAAAATCTAAAGTATTTCAGATATAAAAACAATTTTTTATTATTACGAACTCTGGTTTCACTGTTTTTTTTAGTTTTTGCATTTATATACACATTCATACATATGTGTGTATGTATGAAAAATTTTTGCCTCAAAAAATTTTGTTTTGAGTTTTAGCAATTTTAAATTTATCTCCTAATTTAGAAATGTACATATTCTCCTAATTTTTATTTTTTTTTTTTTGAAGTTTCGTCATTATTTACATTTTTAATGATTTCTATTTATAGCCGAAGATCTATATTAAGGCGCACAGTAGAGCGCCAGGTTGAGTTCATGCCGAAGCACACAGTGGGTGTATTACAAGAAACCATCCGCCCTATTTTTAGTCTCCTCTTAACTTTGCTTCACTTTATCATGAAACGAAGAAAATTTAAATATAAGTTTGCAAGTTTTGCCGCAAAAGCTTCCCGAGGTATGAAGGTGAAAAGGGACATATTTTATTTACTTATGATTCATTCACTCATCAATATATGAGACGCTTCCACTTTAGCTAGAAAGTTGACACTTTTTATACAGGTGAATAAGTAGTTAGAAAAATCTGAAACTTTTTTTCAAGGCACTAGGGTGGCCTTTATTGTAATGAGCTACTTCTTCTACAGCCAGAGAGCTGAAATTTGGCTTCCATTTGTATAGGAACTTGTTCTTGTTCAAAACCATTATTTTTATTTCAGAAACAAATCTAAAGTTTAGCCCACTTCGAAAAAGACGGTTCTATGTTCATATCGTTAGTAGAAATTAAAAACCACGTAACTAAAAGAAATTAAAATTAAAACAATAATTAATGAAACACCTCTTTTTAAATTTTTTGTTATTTATGTGCTTTGCATTTGAGATAACGATATTTTTTACTTTTATGTATATTCACCGATTTCGCCGTCAGTTATGGACCGATTTAGAAATTGTTTTTTATTTTTGAAAGGCTTCACTCTTGAGGTGGTCTCTTTCTCACCAAACCAGGATCTGTTGAGAGATTGACATGAAAATCCAGGGGAATACTCAATAATTCCTACTATGTGATGTGTTTGAAGTCGATTTAATTTTCTTTAAAAGCTTGGTTCTCAAATTTGGATACTAACTTTTATGTGGAAATAGGACTAAACTAAAGGTTTAAATTTTAAATTTACAGACATGGCTTTTATAAATAGTAAATACTGTTTGTTTGTTGAAATTTTTTATTAAAAATGTGCGACTTTTTATTATTTTAATAAATATATTTTTTTAAACACAGTATCTTATTAAGTAAATATTTGAGTTTATATTTTAATTTTTTTTACAATCACATTTTAACTGTTTTAAATTTTTATTTAGCATTTTTAGTTAATAACAATCTGTAAATATTTTAGAGTTTTGGAGATAATGTTGAATAATAAGACTAGAATTATTATTATATACATACAGAGAACCTCAAGTAAAGAAAAGTTTTCATATTTCAAGTTCATAAGCCCAATGGCAAATAAATAATATTAATATTTTGAATAAATTCATCGAACTTCTAGTGTCTTATGTATACAAGATTTAAATATAGTTTTAGTTATGTGATGGAAATAAATGGACAACAATCCTTTTTGACAATAATCTTTCAAGAACAAATTTCAAATAATTGTATTTCAATATGCAGACTGGACTGGATTCAATTCAAACGGTGTTAAAGAAAAATTTATGAAAAAGCTGAATAAATAAATAAATTAATCACATAAATAAATTAATCAAAATTTTTAGTCTATTTCAAATCCTCTTGTCCTCAAAATCGATTTTCATCACATACCTGCTTAGACAAATATACGTATGACCATATAGATATACATATGTATGTATGTGTGTACTTTTGCGTTATGACGTCATTAAAGCAAATGAACGAAACAAAATTCATTTAATCCTCGAATTTGAATGGGGATTTGACGGAAGCAGATATAGAGCACGTCCACCGACTGTTTTTTTGGCTCGCTTTTGGTTCTCTCTTTTTTTTTTTGGACAAATAACATGAAAGATGTGTGTGCGATGGGCCGCTTCTTTGGCCGATTTTCACCAAACTCTATATATTTTTCCTACTTACAAAAGCAAGATATGCCAATTATCATTAATCTACGGTCAACGTTCGGGTAATAAACGTTTAAATCAAATTTTTGATTATTGTTTCTAGGGCCAATAGTAGTGAAAATCCTAAAAATTTTATTTTTTGACTCCCCCCAATAAAAAGTTTGGTGTAAGGTTTTGCTCTCATGTGAAAAAATTCACTTCCCAAAGTAAATTTCAATGCCTACAGCTTCGTTAGATTTTTTTTCATTCAACAATAAATGCTACTGACTTTACATTCAATTCAATTGAATTCAATTTTATAAATTTAGCTAAATGCACTTTTTTCCAGCTGAGAAATTAATGTCTTGGAATAGCATGATTTCATCACAGAGTGATAAAAAGACACATGTGTATACATGCATATTGTTTTAAAAGCTTTAAAGTGCAATATTGCATAAAAAATAAATTCGTCGGCACCGAACGGGTTAACGAAAAATTTTAATTTTCAAAGATTAAGTTTTGTGTAATGAAAAGTTAATAAACTTTCAAATAAAATAAACATAACATAACTGACCTTTTGTGTTAATAGGGGTGAGTGTCGTCAGTGCCATGGAAATTAATCTCAATTCAGTAGATGCATTTTAAAAACGCACGATTCTATATTTTTGAACTAAATTTTTAGATTTTTAAATCTCTTCTACTAGTTTAGAGCATTATATTCGCATCTCTAATTTCTGGCTTCCTGAAAATAGTCTTTTTAATTAGTAGATAATGTTCCAAAACGTAAATTTAGTTAAACAAGCCAGAACCGTGTATATAGATAGATCAAAACACCCGAGGCAGTAGTTAGTGGTGATCTACTAAAATCCTTAATCAACAGAAAACACATTATTTTTTAAAATTATGATGGCATTGTCGATAGTGCATTTAATAAGGTGGATGGATGTGTATGAATGCGATGGAAATCGATTTTGTAAACGAAACGAGTTAAGAAAAAAATTGTTCTACTTATTATTTCCGTTTCCATACATATGTATGTATGTACGTTTTTGTATGTATGTACAGTAGTTTTCCGATTTAACGAACCTTATTGTTGTCAGGCCTGTTTGTTAAAGCGAATTATTCGTTATATCCAAAAATAAATTAAAAATTAATAGCGTCGTCTATTTTATTCATAACTATAAATATATATAGTGTTTTATTAAAATAAATATTTCTTTAAAAATATGTATAAAGGAAAAATTCATAAAAACACTGTAGTACAAAAATAATTTTTTTTTTTAAATTTCATAAACACAGTCTGTTTATTGGAATGGATACCTTGTTTAATTGCATCTTCTTTGCTGGGCCCATTAAATACAAATTTCGAAGTGCTTAACGACACCTTCGTGTTTTATTTTGCGATCTAGAATTTTATTTTCGTCATGCTCTTCATCATTTTCGTTATTTTTATCGTTTTGTTTTACATTTGTTCGTTAAACCGAGTACAGAATAAAATTTTTATTCGAAATATAAGGTATCTACTTATTTAGTAGAAAAAAATTTTTGTGTTCGTTAAATGCAATCGATGTCCATTAAATCGAATGTTCGTTAAATCGGAAAACTACTGTATGTGCATATGCACACATTTGGACATTCGGTCTTAATACTTATTGATTGCTTATGGTTAAATTACATTTTTAAATTATTTTTTTAGGAAAGGCAATAATTTGAGATTGCCTTTCCTAAACTCATCACACTATTTTAAAGCATCGTTTTGCAATCGATTGATTTCCATCATATCTTGATATGGATATCCATATGTACATACATGTATTTATAAGTGTCATGTACATTTGCATTTATGTATACTTATACATACTATATATATTCATAACTAAAGGACTGCACAAGCTAATGAAAATTACTTCCAAGCCATTGCCCGACGTTTCAAATACTTTATACTTGTTTATATTTCATTGCAAAAAAGGACTCCTAGACAAAATATTTTAAATTTTAAAGAAATACTGCACGAACTAGAACAGAGCCATAATCGTATGCCAACTCAATACACATCCATACGAGTACATATGAACATATATGGTCCGACTGTTGTCCAACAAAAAAAAAATAAGTCTACCTACGACTGTATTAGTATAAGTGTTTGTGTTGGTGTTAGTTTTTAAATAAATATTCTCCAAACCATTCTATGGCAAATAAATAGTTGTTTAAAGAGAATTATAAATTAAAATGATTTTTTCATTATGAATTTTTAGATGTTAAATATGAACTATTTTATTATTATTAAGCAAAGTTATTTATATTTTTTTAAATATGTTTGCATGTAAAAAACTTGGTTTCATAATTATTGTTTTGAATTTTTGCATTTCGTACCAAAATATTTAATCTAAAACTGTTGAATGAAAAACTAATTCAACTAAATGAAAAATTTCACCTAAAAAGTGTCAATAAAAATCAAAAAAATATTTTTAAATTAAAATAAGATACAAAATTGAATATAAAATTAAATAGTGTTTCTTTCTGTGTGTAAAATAAAGTTGGAATTTCGAGAATTCTCAAGTTCTAAAACCATCCTGTCTTATATGTGTTGAATTCACACAACATCCGTGTGTGAGAAGACTGATATGTACATATATGTATGTAAAGCTTTTATCAACGTATCGAGAGGTGGCATACATACATACTTGGGGGTTTCAAACGGTGTCCTATTAAGTCATATTGTCATGTCTTAATATTAAAAAAAATGTTGTTGTGCTTTTAACAAAAACGTCATAAAATAATAAGACTTTTTGAAGTATGTTTATTGTTTTGTCATATCCAAACAGTAGAAATTTGAGAATGTGTGGGATAAATTGCATACTGTTTGTTCTTCCTCGTCATATTTTTTCATTTTAAAACACATAATTTTATGACCACCATTTGAATTCCCCAACTATATATTATACTATGGCCATATATTTGTACAATTCACAAATGTTCTCGGTAATTTCCATATAAACATGTTTATAAACAAATGTTTATAAGAAACTACTAACAACATTTATACAACTCATACAGTATGGTGTGAATTGTACAATTATATAATATAAACAGACAACAACAATTAATAAAGAAAACAATTGTTCATAATTTACTTATTTGTCTAAAAATACTAAGTACTATTGCAATCGCAATGCTTGCTGCTACGATTTTTCCTTAATATGAGTTTTCATTTTAATTTTTTACTTCAGAACAAGGCGAATTCATTTTGCAGGTGGTGCTAATATTACAATAAACGTCGATTTGCTGGCACAATATGTCAAAAACAGATAAAGGAAATTTATTTAACATGTATTTTTTTGCAACTTTCGGCATAATTCAGATGCCCCAAACAAAGATATTTGTTTCGTTATTCACTGTAGCAAAAAAATATGTATTTAAAAAAAAAACTGAAAAAAACAAACTAACGAAATGTCGAAACAACCAGCAAGTCGAAATAGTCAGCTGTGCTTAAATGAACTGAAACTTGCCTTGTACTATACAGTGATAAAGTAATGGAACGCATTGTGCAGTCCTTCAGCACAAGTTTATATACATGCGCGCACACACACATATGTATTTTATGAATAATGAATTTAAAAATTTATTCTTTAGATTTTATCCGAAGAAGGGACGAACAATCATGTTGACCAGACTTATGTTGAATACACAGTGAACTCGCAATAACACGAACACCGAATAACGAACATTGAACAAATTTCAATTTACATTGGCTACTCTAATATGTGACGGAAGTAAGAAAGCCCAATTCAATGCTCTCAGATTTGGGATGAGCACATACCTAGAGCATGCATAGATTTAATATGCTCAAGTTAGTCCCGCTTAAGAATATGAAAGTTTTCTTTCTGAATTTTTCTCTAATTCTCTTTTGAACTTTTATTAATGTCTACATATTGCAATTTTTTTTTTTTGTAATGAAATTCAAGATTTTTGCATGTTTATTTTCACATTCTTTTCTTTTTATACACAAATTTTCGCTCTCACCACCATGAAAGAAAAGAAAAGTAAAAGAAAATCAAAAATAAAGCTGCAAGCCATTTTCAGTTTGACAGTTACGAATAACAAAACACAAGACAATTTCAAATTACATGAAAGAGTGTGCCCCTTACCAATCTTCTCTCCCCGTACACCAACAAACTAACAGTTTCAGAAAGAAAAATTGCATAGTGTCAACCGTGACTTACTGTTTTCCAAACTTCCGTGCATGGACGCGTATAAACGAAAATATTTTTATACCAAAATACAATTGTATTAAGCGTATAAAAATAATAAACTTGGAATTTGAAAAATTGCGTGTTCAGCGGGGTGGACGGATCAATCCGTCTAAGCTTTGGACAAAAAAAGTATCGTAAAATCAATTCAAAGATTTTTGGTGCCACAACTTTTGAAGTTGCTTAAAAAAATAATACATACATTACGGCTTTTTGCAGCAGAACAAAAATATTAATATTCTCCTCATAAGAACTTTCATCCTAAGTACGGTCTTGGGATGCTGTAAGCGATCACTTTAAAAATTTCTTAATATGTCTTTACTATACAGCACCGTCATTAAAATTTGGACTGAAATACTGAGCAAACTCTGCCACTTGTAATTGGTAGTTTACGTTATCGCGAGTGCACTGTGTATACACTGAATATTGATTTTTTTAAAGAAGGTGATGCTGTAAAAGGAAAGGGTTGTGTAGCCTATAATTTTCTTATTTAAATTATCTTGTGCTTCAAAGACAAACAGCTTTAATTGAATTTAACGTTTTTGCTTAAAATAATGTTAAAACATTTAATATTTCTTAAGCATAATTTAAGTACATACTAAGTGTATGTAAGTATGGATGTGTGTATGTATATACTAGAATGATGTAAATAATTATAGATTTTTCTTTCGTAAATATGTATGTATGTTTGTATGTATTTATGTATAATATAACAACTTCTTTTTTGGCATTTATACAACTGTAGTAACAATACTGGCATAAACTTTTTGGACTTCTTTTGGTCGAGATCGCACTCGCACATGTTGGAACAACTATGAATAGTGTTTCTAAGAAGGTTTATTTAAATGACGATGATCAATCAATTCTGAAGATTCCATTAGTTCGGCTTGTTTTATCAGCTACACTTCTTCATAACTACGACATTTGGGTACAGGGCCTGACCAATTACCATCCGGTTGACATTTTGGACGTTCTGGTGGTCCATTTTCACTGTACTGCACGTATCCGGGTCGGCATTGGACACTTATATAATCACCAGAGTCATAGTTAAATTTCAATGGTGCTAATAAGCCATTAGGTGGATCGCCAGGATATGGACATTGGGATTTACCTAAATCGAAAAAACGTTGGGCATTATAATTAGAGTATTCTTTGCCTTAAATTCCATGTACAACGCGGTTCGAAAAGAGTTTCGGCATTTTAAAAATATTTATGTACATACACACGCACTTACTTAGAGGCTGTTCACATTTTTCGTAACGAAAATTTATTACGAAATTTTTAATTTAAACAGAAAATTGTTCCAATTTACCCTTAAGAACGAGAGTTAAAAATGCCAAACATGAATACACAGCCCCTTATGTGTAATAATTTAATATACTTTTCTTGATATGCATGTTTGCAAGTACAGGCTGGTCTAGATAAATTCAAACCGTGTTGTATACGAGAATGATGCAATAGTTCTGGAAGGCTAAAAAATACAATACATATATGTATGTATACATTTTTAAACGACTTGTTATTTATTAAGTACATAAGTATGTATGTATATAGAGAGATGTTTCTTGAAATGCAAATAATATATTGATTGGGTATACATATTAGGAAGAGCGATGACAATGATATTCACACATATAGAAGAATGCATAGAAATTGTCTCACTTACGTACACGTACTCTCTCTTTTTCAGTTGTTGTTGCCGTTGCATATGTAGTATGTATGAATATGTTTTTAATTCTACTTACAGAATGGTGGAGGATGTGACCACAAACCACTTTCTGTGCATATTATACTGGGCTCACCGACAAGCGTATGACCATCGTTGCAACTGAAAGTGATTAAAGCGCCCACCGTTAGACGCCGCTGATTTATATTTGTGCCACCGATACGACCATTCAATGGTGCAACTGGCGTTGGACATTGAATTGCTATAGTTGGATGACGGAAGGTGGTAAAATAGAAAGAGAGAGAGACAGAGAGAGATATATAGAATGTGATATGTGATATGTATGTGAATGTGATAGAATGTGAGGCGAAACTAACCTCTACATCTTGGGACTGGACCACTCCACACGCCCGTCGGATCACATTCCAAACCCGGTGGACCGGTCAATTTGAAACCCCACTGGCATTTGAACACCGCCCGCCCCCAAGCAGATGTATTTAATTCGACTAAGCTTAAGTGCGGATCATCTAAAATCAAACGTGGACATTGTACAGCTTGACAAGTTGGTGGCGGCGATGACCAATTGCCGGAAGCTAAACAAGTCGCATTGGCAATGCCATCTACTCGGAAGCCAGGTGGACAACGATACATTGCACGCTGACCAAGCTTATCGCCTTCCAATCGTAAGCTGAGCGGTAACGCCGGTTCTGGAAGCTGCGGGCAAGTGGAAGTGGCCATTACTATAGCAACGCTATTCGTAAGTCCGCGTGGCGAAGTGCATGTAAATGTTCCCGAGTCTCCATTCCCCATATTTTTAATTGTCAAGCGGTAGCGAAAGTTTTTATCCTCATTACTCCATCCTAAACAGTTTGCACAAAAGTGTTATAGAAAGTTTTATGGTTTTAAAAGGATGGCATTTCATCTTTACCTGTTTCATACTGCATGTACCAACTGGTCCAACTCCAATCAGGAATACCTCTTGATCGCGGATAAATACAGTCTAGCAATATTGTACTATTTGGTAAGACAGCTAGTACTCCTGATGGCTCGAATGATCCTGAACCATTCAGTATTCTGTATTTAATTGACGGAGCGCTATCATCCGAAAAATTTGTCAACAAAGTTGTTGGCACACACGATGGCATACGTGGAGCCCACAATCCATTTGAACATAATACTCTTGATTCTCCCAACAGCTTGTACATACCCAAATCCTTACATCTTGCCTGCAGCGAATGGCCATGAGGCAAATCCCAGCCCACATTCTAGTAAAAATCATATTTCAACGCCAGTAAAATTTCGGTGATGTCAATTGAATTCGTTTTTCGAATGAAATATATACGAATATGCATATTTTTTATTAATTCGAACATGTGTATACACATGCATACATATATGAATCGGTGTATAGATGTATGCATGTATGTGAATATACGTATATTTATAGTGCATTTATGCGTATGATTGTGTTTAGCACAGTGGTTAGATATCGTAAAATATGAAATTATATGCATAAAGAAGAACAACACAAACAGAATGGCAACAAAAATTCAGACGAAGATACATTTGCATACACATGTATAGATTTTTTAGACCAATGGATCCGAGAGAACAAATATAGAAAGAAAAAAAACGAGATAAAGGAGAAAGATACAAAATAAATTAAATATGTATATGTATGACGTTTCATCGTGCACGATATTTTTTTCGTATAGTGAATAGATTAGAAAAGAGTGAGATTTGACAAAAAATACAAGTATGTATTTTTAAGTATGGGTGTACAAACATACACATATACATGTATGCGTACGAGTATGTATGTACATAATGTTGTGATTTGAATACTATGAATAATATTTGTGTGTAAAATAGTAGAGTATTGAATGTTTGTATGTAGTATATTTAAACTTTCTTTTTTTTTGTGCTGTAGAGTATGCAGACATATAAAACAGTGGCATTTATTGAATTCTTAAATACATGTGTACTCCTTTACATTTTTATACTTCATTAAATCTTTATCAATGTGTAAACTGATCTAAAATTGTAAATAGTTTGAAATCAAACGCTTCCTCAACTGTAAAACTTTAGAGAATTATTTGATGGCCACTGTATTAGACTACATGATCCTGCGGCCAAACAACAATCGGCTTTTCAGACGCTTGCAACACTACTACCGAAAAATATCAACCAAGAGAATAAAACAAACAACATTTTCATTGAATAGCAAATTAGATTTCTATCAAACTTGCCGTTCCAATTACATTTTGACCTCAATTATATTGCAAGTACCTTTTAATTGATATACAATTGCAATTACAATTATTTGTAATTGTATTTGAACTAATACCAAAATCGGGAAATCGCAATTAGAAATATGTACCAGCAAAATTTAATCTAATTATTGTTATTTTAATTTCAAAATTTTACTAAATATTTACACACATAAATATTGTCCAAATGACTAAAATTTAAAACAACAACCAAGAACTTGAAACAAACTCATTGAAACTAAAAGATCCGAGACTCGAAAAAAATCACTGTTATCGCAAAAATTAACCAAATTCGCTAAAATGATAAATACGATAGAGGACATATCGTCACCTTAAATGCAAACGGAAGTAATTATAGAAATATTCGAAAAAGATTTTTGATTGTTTATGGTTCGTCTTGACTCCTACGATCAAAAACCGCCCTTTTATTAAAGAAATTTAAGCGGGTTGAAATACAAGTGCATGTGTTTTTTAATGCAAAAAGGTGTATCTACACTCTTGTCTTGTCTTGTAAAATAAAAAATAAAATAAAAATAAATCTTAAGTAAAAAATATAAGTGTAGTTACGTTCGTTTGCATTTAAGATGACGATATAAAATGTTACAAATCCATTAAACTAAATCAATTCTGTTTTAAATAAATTTGGTGGTTTAATGTCCAATAATGAATATTTGTTGCGAAATTTAGTCACAAGATTCTGAATAGCCTCCTTAGAAGGTCGCCCAAACTGACTATAAAATGAAAGAAGTGGACGATGCTCTTTCTTAACCGATCATTGCAAGCGTTGTTCATTTGCAAGTCGATTCATGGTTAAATTATAGACCAAACTGAACATGTTTAACAGTAACATGTTACACAAAAATAGATGAGCTGCCAGATATCACTCTCTAGTATAGTATTGCAATTGATCATACTTCAATTACAATTAGATGTAATTGTAATGGGTCTGTCAAAATTTGATTATGTATTACTAACACACACCCAAACTACTACACTTTTACATTTGTTTCAAATGCAAATAAGAAAAGGAAAATTAACTAAATTCTTTATAGAACAAAAAATGCAACCTTTTTGACATTTTTCTTTTGTGCTTTTTGACAGCTTCGAACCTAAAAGCAGTATTGTTGTAGCTTCTCCACTATCTGCATTATTCTAACATTCCTGGTAGGTGCAGTAGAAAAGAAAATTTATATTGTTTGCTGGGAGTTTGGTTACTGAATGTAAAAAAGAACTTTTACATTGTTGTTTTGATAGTCAGTAAGAAAACTCCTAGCAGCTCTCTCTCTACTGCACTTACCTGGTAATAATTTCATCATGGCACAAACCAATAAAAATAAGAAAATTGCTTTTATATTTCTTCGACAAAATAAAAAATAAAATTTATATCAGATAAAAAAAAATAAAATGTGTATATAAGAAATGACTGTTAGTTATCTAATTATGTGCATCATCTGTCTGCGCTTCATACAGTGACGGACCCTTTTTTTTAAAGAAAATATAGTTGAAACGCCACTGTTTTGATGAATAATGGCTTATTGCTTTTTTTTGTTTTTTTTTTGCTGAAAATTATAATTGATATTCAAAAGCAGCAATGTGTCAATAGAACTACAAAAAAGAAATGCTCAACACTATGCATATGAATGTAAAAAAGTATTTAGATGATAATTTAAAAAAATATATTTGAAAGAATTGAGATTTTTTTGTTAAAGGTCCTAATCACTGCATGTTTGTAAAGTTTGAAAAGGACCTTAAGATTACAACTCACAATTTGTGTATTAGAAATTAAATTCGATTTGACCGTACGATAACGACGAGCACGGGTGATGGGGTTCTGTAAAAAAATTTAAAAAGAAAAGGAAAAAAATAAAAAAAAACAAAATCAAATTATACAATTTTAGTTTCTTTTTAGCAATATCGGCCACTTTTTGATCAATAAATTAATTAGTACATGTGTCAGTGTGCGTGTGCTTGTGTGCTTGTGTGTGTGTGTGTGTATATGACTCTATAACTACAATACTGCCGGAGTGCGAAACAAAATTAATAAGTCAAGTTGTGAAAAGGTTAAGAAAAATTATTTAAAAATTAATAAAAATTCTAAATAAGCTGTTTCTTTGTTTGTCTGATTTTGTTTGATCGACATTTTGATGTTTTCAATATTTTTTATTGATTTGTGAGTAAAGAAGAGAGAGAGAGAGTTAATGTGTCATACATGATGTAGAAACGTACATCAATTAATATTCGTATGTATGATGCATGTAAATATGTGTACATTTATACGCAAGTTAGTGTAAACAAACAGTGCATTTACTACATTATAGATATTTTAATTTCTTGTAAATGTGATAGAATGGTTTTTTTTTGTGGAAGAAGGGGAATTTAGTAAGAGGGATAAAGAGATATAAAGATACATACTAGTTTGTGTAGACACATATACTACTTACCACTGAAATATTACGATAACTCAACAATAAATATGGCGGTATTCTTTGAACGTGGCACGATTTGTATAACGGTTGAAATTTCACATTTCCATTTTCATCTAAAACAAGGTTTCCATAATTATATTTTCATATCATCAATATATGTATGTACATACATATGTATGTATGTATGTAAGTTTATGTGTGTTGCTTACAAAAGAGTAGATGTTATGTACGGTACGAGTATGTTGTATGTGAGCAAATAAAAAAATAGTTGTTGAGTGATTTTTGGTTCAAAATGTATTATTTTATTGCAATTAAACGCTATTTGTTGCTACAATTAATAATTAATTATGTTGCACGTGTTGCTTGCTACATTTGTTTATATACTAAGAAGCATTACATGTTTGTGCGTTGGTTCTTATTTGTATTAGAAAATTTTATAATAATTTACTTTTTGTTTATTTTTTATTTTTTGTTTTTAATTTCTTTTAAAATATGTATACAATAACGAAGTGTGGTTACAAATATAAAGTTAATAATAATAATAATAATAATAATATATTGTGCATTAAATGATAAATGGGTGTGTTTATTGTGCTTATCTGGTCACAAATGTCTATTAAGAAACTTGCAATTTGCCGGTAACTTTTTGTTTAATCAATAAATTTTTTTTAATTACTAATTATTTTTATATACGATTATATATGGATGTATTTAGTATGTAAATAATGTTTGTTGTAAGTATGTATGCAGTATATTTGTTGTTTGAAAGAAAATAATCCGTGGTGTTTTTAATTCAGAGAGTGAGAGAGATAGAGGCAGAGAGATAGAGAGAGAGATGTTTTAAATGATGATCTTTTCATTCACTTACCCTCCTCATTTGTGGCACAAAGTGGGCCAACCCATTTGCCTTTAATGCAACGTATTTTACACAGACGTCTGTCACCTAACGGACCGATTTCTCCAGGGAAACGTATTTCAGAAACTTCAGTAAATTGTTGTTGTATATCGATTTCATCTTCTTCTTCATCCTCTTCATCAGATTCGCCTTCATCAGTGTGTACAGGATAATGTGTACCCTCTTCATCAAAAATACCTGAGAGAATACCAAAGTTTATGATCATTAACTAATAAAACATTTATGTAAATATTTCTGCTATTTAAATAGGCGTCATATCGTCGCTTATGTGACCAACAAACGTAACTGGCACTTTACATATTTTACAGGGGAGAACTTCTTCATTGAGCTTAATTTTTCTCATTTCTGTGTTATACAAACGTGATCAATGATCTTCCTACTGCCACAGCTGATTGGCAAAATAGTGGTATTATATAAGATATTACAATTACGACTTTTTTTCCAAAAAAAATTTGTATTAATACTCTGACAGATGGAAATACTAAATTTGGTACGCAAGGGACTTACAGATTTTTCTAAGAAGTTGTGATCGTGAAAGCGACGATCAAAATATGTTACTGAGTTGGGATTTCTTCCTGAGAACTTTTAAAAACTCACCTTTATCTTTGCGACTTGTTGATTTTGAACTGGAATCGCCACCACCCTTGGGACGACTAAGAGCGCCGGTGGTTTTGCCTGATTTACGCTTAACGCGCTGTAAAGCATCGCTTTGACTCATATTTGAGTACGTTTTGGCAACATCCTCAACCTCTGTAGTTTGTTCCAATGGTGGTACGGTTTCATTGCCTTTATATTCATCATTTCCAATCGTTTTCAAAGACAAAATGTTATCTTTATTTTCGAAATGGTATTCGTTTTCTACGAGATCACGCCTTTTACGAGCATTCAGATTTGGATTTGTTTTTTGGTTGTCATGTTGATAGTTTTTAACTTCTTTCAGCTCATGACTATCGCCGCGACGTCTGTGATGACTTTTTACAAATTGTTTCAGCTTTGGCTTTTCTTCAAGACCAGTGTGTTTCTTCGCCAGTGATTGCTTACGTTTCAAGCAGTGATTTTCAGTGCAGTTTGACTTTTTTGGTTTCTTAACTTTTTGCTTCATTTTGTATAATTTCAGCTTAAGGTGCTCGTTGGGAGATTGGGATTTCAGTATGTCATCAATGTGTATGTAGTAAACATCGCCTTCTGCAGCTAATTTAGCGCCACTCCATTTATCTGTGTCTGGGGAGGCATCAGGGTCATGATGTATTACTTGTCGTTTATATCGACTTCCTCTGCCACGTGTTTGGCCATTTTCATTTTCAATGCGCCTTCGCCTTCCTGACCCAGAGCGTCTATTCTTGTCATCCATTTTACGATTTTGGCCGTTTTTCTTCCTTGGCACTCCATCTGCATCAGTGTACTCTTCATTATCATCCTCTTGATCGCCATCGCCGTTATCGTTTTCGTCATCTTGCTCGTCATTAGCAGCCATATCATTAGCGTGATAGCTTGTAGATACACGTTGATCATTGATATTGACCTGATAGGGATTCACAATGCCACCCATTTGATTGCCGTTATGACGTCCTGTCAGATCAATATTGATCCTTTCAACATACTCCACATCACCCGTTGTTAAATCGTCTGGTGGATAAACTTGCGTCGTAACAAATTTAGCATAAGGCTGCTGGGTGCTTGTCTCTGGCTTAATTACAGTAAAACGAATATCCGGGGCTTTACATCCGGGAGAGGCATCTGAAAATCAACGAATACACGCGTATTTAAATTGGTTTTCAAAAAACTTAAGGATTTTTTATTTAAAAAATATTAAATTTTATTTCAATCAGATATGTGATGGAAATCAAAACGAAACGATTTAAAACCGAAAAAAAATTGTGACGTGCTCACTATTTCCCTTTTGTGAATATTTTAAAAATGGGTTTTAATGAATTTTTAAATAATTTGTGATAAAATTCTTTTCAAAATGCCTTTATATTCTTTGTGCTTTATCTGCTGGTCTGATTTCCCCAAAATAATAATTTGAAGTTGATCCAAATTGCATTCAAAACGATATTTTTTAAACCGATCGATTTCGATCACATACTTGAATATTTTTTTTTATTTAATAGGAAATTAAAATATTTTTTAAAAAATTGTATATAAAAACTTATTGAATTAAGAACCCTTTTTTGGGCTTAAGTTCGACATCTTATCTACCTAATTTAAAAATTAAAACAAACGGAATGTATAAAATATTTTTAAATATTTTTCAAATTAATTTGTAAAAAATAGTTGTTGGTTGTGCCTACATTTCATTGGTGCTTATACCTCATCAGTAGACCTCCAACCTTCCAATGTTTATACAAAAATCTCCCAACAAATAAATTATAACTTAAATAACTTTATCAGAACAAACAGTTCAGAAACGTTTCATTCGACAAAAAAAAGGTCTAAGTATTTTCTTCAATTTAGGATATTTCTCAAAAGTTTGAAAACAAATCCATCGATTATTAACTAGAATTTTTTAGCAATTTTTCCCTCATAATAACACCATAAAAATAATCTTTGTTGTGTATTAAATTACAATAAGTAATATTGAAAAATGTGTAAATAATTGAAAATTTTAATGCAGAAAAAAGTAACGAAATTGAAAGAAGTTCACATCTATTTGTTAAAGAAAAAACTAACCCATTTTGGATAAAACTATAAACTTTATTAAAAGATCTTAAATGAAGAAAGAAAAATATCAAAATAAGCAGACATTTTAATAAAGCAATTATTTTTTAAGAGGGTTCATTGTTACGAGTTCAATGAACTAAAAATGTCGAGACTAATTTTCAAAAACAAAACTATATATTTGCAAAGTACGAGTACTTTCTGGATCCACTGATCTGTTAGGTGTCAATTCTAAGTTAACTATTTGTTTGGAAGTATATTTTTAATGTGAGGTTGAATTATTTTTGTCATTCAAAATATCACTTTCATCGTCTGTCACAGAGAATTTACCTTTTTTTAAATATCCGATTGCATCAAAAATGTTTTGGAGAGCATCCGCAATAACTTTTATTTGAGGAACAAAGAATAGGATTTTAATTAAGTCAGCAAGACTTGTAACATTCGATGAAATATTCAAAGTTTGATTTGATATCTACACTCAAAAGATAAATCAATCCATCCGTACTTAAATCAATCCCAAGCGGTGTTAAAAGTATTCGTACAGTAATCCCAAAAAAATCAAGTACAGGAAGATTGATTTAAGTACGGACGGACGGACTTAAATGCTCAATTTAATTTAAGAATTTTTTAGTTGATTCAAGATTTTTCACGTTATTAAAGAATTTTGTACTCATTTTGAGAAACTCCAGGATTGATCAAAGTACATTTTATTGTGTTTTGCACTCAAAATATTGAGTACAACTCGTAATCAAAGTAAGTAGAAAATACTTGAATTTAGTACGGCGTTTTTCTTTCTGTGTAGATTTTAGTAAACATTGAGATATCGTACTTTAAAGTTTTAAACTTAGTCCGCATGGTGGTTTAAGCATGAAAGTGTAAGGGAGAAGCAATGAATTGCTATGATTTGAGAAAAAAACAAAAACAAGGGAATTTATCAAAAAAGGCAAAAAAGCTGTATTAAAATATCTTTAAATTTGTATACTTTTATAATCGATATAAGTATTTCATGTATATCAACCATTCTACTTTTGAAATATAAGTACTTGGTACAGTTTCGTTGCCCCAGTTACACGCGATCCACAGCAAAGAAAAACATCTATAAAATTTATGTGGAGTTTGTCAAACAGGCATGTACTTGAATAAATTTACTTTGGAAATATTTGCATCGGAAAATGCAAAAATATGTTGTCTTAGACACCAAATCTTACCAAATATCTTCACTATAATTCTAAATTCACGATGGATACGATTATCTAAATAATATTTAGTTTATATAAAATGATTGAAACCAACATTTTATTTAGTATCAAAATTTGCAATTAAAGAAGCTGCTATATTTTTTTTTTATTTAAATTTATAAAATTTTTAACCAAATAAAATTGTAAGAGAAAATTAAAAGTATGAAAACTGATCGACCTTGCTGTTGTAAGTTCCTGCTAATTTGAAACTCAAAACAATCGAAAATCTATAGATTTTTGGAGTAATTAAAATAAAACACTTTTTCGAAAATTTTCTACAACAATATCTCTCGAACAGATCAAGCGATTTTAATAAAATTTGCGGATATTGACGTTGTTTGAAGTTAAGAACGTATTAGATTTTGGAATCGATAAGTTTATTATTTCAAAAATCAACAAAATCTCAATTCCTACGAAATCTAAGGGAATTCGTTCTAGATCCTGAACAACATCCTTTTTTCTAAAATAAAAATCTAAAACTTTGTTTCTGTTTTAAATGTGAATAAAGGCCGAGGCACATAGAATCCGTTGTACGCTGTACGTTGCTTTTTTCAACGGACATTAAAGTAATGGCGTAGGAGGTTGACACAATGAGTACTTTGTTGACGGACATTAAATCATGATTATTAAAAGTTGCCCATGGTAACCAAAAATATGATATATAATTTTTTTGTTTACGTTGTACGTCGTAGTTATTTATCCTTTTCAGAACTTTTTATGAATTTTGCCAAAGATTTTTTACAGCATATTTTGCTTTTAAGAGCACAATAATTGCATTTTTTAAGAGCATTTTTTCTTGTTTCACCACTATTTTAAATTTCTTTTGTTTTTATCTTGCATCTTGTTTTTTCCATATTATAATATTTTTGTGCGACGTAAAAATGTTTAAACTCTAAAAATTTAAAATCCCTAAAACAGTAAACAAAAATTAAGTAAAAAGTATGCGATATTCAAAACAAATATTTGTGTGGTCAAAAACTAAATTTCCGTAAAATATAAAAAATAGTAATAATAAAAATATGGCAAAAAAATTATCGGTCCTTTTCAATAAATCACAAAAAGATAAAATCACATAATTTCAAAAAGTTCATTGTGACTTAATACTGATTTTTTGCGTGTTTGACATTCACAATGTAACAATAAAATATTCGATCCTCGCATGTGATAATTCATGGGATCTACAAAACACTAACTTGACGGTTAGTAATTTTTGGAAATCATGTGATTTAAATAATTGTGACTTACAGAAGAAGAAACTTTTACCGGAATTGTTCTATCGATGGAGATGATCGATAATTACTTCATACCTTGATGAAGATTATATTTAGTACACAACATTCGATATTATTAAATAGCAAGCAGCCTCATTTAATTTAGGTTCTTATTATCTATTTTTTAATAAAACGTTGGATTTAAAAAAAAACGGAAGACAATTTTTTAGAGCATATTTTAAAGCCCATATTTCCATATTTGGTGAATATAATTTGTGAGTGTATAAACACCCTCAGGAGACCTTATCGGGTGATGTAAGAATTCGAATAATATGCGGAATATGGAAATTTCATGTCAACAGAGATATTTTTGTTCGATTATCTTTCAAATTTATTTAATTTAAATTAAAATACGAGTACTATTGATGACAACTCACCTGGCTCTGGTGTTGTAGTTTGCGGTTGCTCAGTTTCAACATTTGCACATGTCTTGTCCAAAAATACAACAACTATTATTAGAAGGAATAGAAACGTCCACGTTGGCTTATGACGCATATGTTGTAACTGATTATATGGGACTTGCAAAAGTAACATTTTTTTTATTTTGCTATTTATTATTTTCCGATCTTGATTTATAATTTGTCTAGAATTTTTGAAAATATATTTTTATTGTTTTGTGTGCTTATTAGCATATTATTATCGATTTAATATGATTCAGAGATATTGACACGCAAGGGAAAAATGCAAAACAACATCCTTCATCAAGGACTTATTCAAATACATATATTTATGTATACATACATACAAATGCTTCATAATATTTCCGTTCCTGCAATTGATTAACAGCAACAGTAACAGAAAGAACGACAACAGCAACATAAAATCAAATACGAATTGTCGTAATGTCGTCGTTACTTAAAATGAAAGCAAAAGGATTCTGCATAATAATTATATAAAAAGAGATAAACTCAGTACACACACGCACGCACATGCATATGTATGCATATGCATGTACTCATACTCTTACATACATATGTATGTATGTATCTGTACTTACGAGTATCTGCATAATATGGATTATATTTAATAATCAAACAAACGGAAGTGAGCACAGCGAAAATTAGGAACTTTTAAATTGTTTAACATTAAATATTATTATTATATGTAAATAAATATTTTTTATTTTTTTATTATTTTTTTTTGCATTAAGCCCTGTCACTTTTGTGCGTGTCGTTTTGAATGCGTGCTAAATGTACAATGAATTATGTTCATGACTACGAAAACCCAATTTAATAATAGAAACAAATTAAATCGATAGATTTTTTTAGAAATATTTAAAATTTAAAAAAGATTTAGATAAGTCTGACTTTTGAAGACTTTAGTGAAAAACTAAATAAAAATAAATATATTTCATAATTTTGTTGTAGAAATTGTTCTTTAAAAAAATTTCTCTACACCAAATTTATGTATGATATTTGATTCGAGTATATAGAAGGATGTAATATGTGCGTCTTGAAATCTTATTTATTGTTTTATACAAATCATGTTTGAGTTGTCCTTTTTTTATTGTACTTTTTCTTTATTATATTATTATTATTGTATAATATTTAGTATATTTAATTAATTATTATCAATCTTAAATGAATAATAAAGATTAAATTATAATTTTATATATGTATAAGTGTATATACTATATATTATTTTTCACAAATGTATTATTTAGAACCTTCTCAGCAATGTTACACCGTTGTAACCCGTCTTAAGAGTTCGAAGATTAAAAACGAACTAAAGGTTTTCATGATTCTCTTACCGTATTTATATAAGTATCTATTTTCGTTAAATTATTTCTCATTCGTCAGGTCCTGCGTTTTAAGGATAAATATCTCTCATGTATTCCATCTTAATTTGTTATGAGTGTTGGTTGTTTTGGCCGGCTTTCTAATCTAAATATTTGTTTATTTATTTGTTTTACCAAGAAACAATGCGGTGTTTTTGCCATGTGCTTTTTGCCGTTTTGTTATTGTCTTGAACTCGGCATTGTAAAAGTATTATTGAAACAATACGCGCCAAAATTGATGCCTTTTGTAGGTGGAGAATAAGTACATTTGTCAATATGCATTTGCATATGCATATAGTTCTTTTTAATTTTATTATTTTAGTTAAGCAATAACAACATTATTAATATCATTATTATTAGTATTCATGAAAACGCAGTACTGCGGTGTACACCGGAGTTAACACAAGCAGATGTATGCCACAGCATATGGATTTTACTTTCCTACTGGTGTAGTTTCTTGTCCCGAAATGCAAATATTGTAATTGCTCCATTTGAGTTCATGAATATGTATTTCTTATTTAAATTTTTGAAAAAACAAACTTGATATTAAATTAAATGGAAATATTGTACGATCTACAATATTTTAAATTTGACCAAAAATTTCAGTGCGAGAATAAATTGTTCAGGTACATTAGGGACCCCCTCTTGTATGATGAAAAAATATTAGGATTCATGGTTTCACCTACTACTATTAGTACTACGCGAATATACTAAAAATTAATATTGAAAAAATACCAGTATTTTGAAAACTTCAAGTTTCTACGTGTATTTTTTTTAAGGAACAGGCACAAACCGTAAATCCATTTTGGCTTGTCTGCAGAAACGCCCAGGGTCTAGGCAGGAATCGAACCCCAGACTAATAGCCTAGTACGCTATCTACTACTCTAAGGGAGCTCCCAATCTCTGGCGAAGCAAAATTATTTTTTTTGTGCTCGGGAAAACAAATTCTTAGCGCATAATAAAATAGTTGTGCAATAGACCACTGAGTAATACAGATGACATAAAACGCTACAATAAGTGCAAAAACACGAGGCATTTAATTTATATTGTGTTTTGTAGATTCAAAACTTGGCCTGGCGGACTGCTGTGCACCTAAATTTATGTTTTTCGGTATTTGTAAGGTAAATTGGTAAGAAGTAGTTGCCTCTAATAACACTGCCATGGTAAAGTAATGAGCAGGGCAAATTTAAATATGACCAAAAATTATTAAAATATACATGCAAGTTATATCGAAAATGCTTTTCTTGGGAAAAATGTTAAAAATATGCAAATGCATATTTTTCATGTAAAAATCATGAAAAACTTGCCCCGGTAATGAGTTAAGATGTCAAAGTGGAAGTAGGGAAAAGTGTGTACTACTTCATATGTTTATTATTATTTTAATTCATTACTTTGATGGGTAGCAAAATATAGAATTTGATCAAGTGAAATCTAAAACGAAATATTGATGGTTGAAGCGAATGGAAATACTCGTAGGTAAAAAAAACATTATTTTTTCAAGATTTCGGGCATTTTGAGGCATCTGAAGAATTTTCTTCCACAACATTACAACATTATTTTCGACGACTTTCTTTTCAGAGGATGGCTCTGATGTATTTTCTTTTTTTTTAAGGATTACCCGCAAAAATACGTTTTGTTAACAAATATTTGTTAATAGACTATAAATTTTTTTAATTAACATTTAAATGCACAAGATTGACCTCTGATTTGGTATGAGTGAAACTTAAAGATTCAAAATCAGAATTCATATGCAAAACAGAACTCCTATATAAATGCATCCATATACCACTACATGTTAATAACTGACAGTAAAAAAATATACTTACAATGTCTAGATACACATATGTATGTATGTATGTATGTATGTATGTATGTATGTATGTATGTATGTATGTATGTATGTATGGATAGATATGTATGTTTGTAGACATGCAGTGCATGTACACTTTAATGTGTATAGAAATGCAAAACAAGTTCAACAAATAAATGACGGCACATCCTCTGAAGGTGGTGGATGTCAACAAACGGATGCAAACACATGCCACCCGTGTCTTTAGCATCACATACAACCACAACCACATGATGAAATAAAATTGCGCAAGTGCATTCAATTTTATATATGTATATTAATATGTATGTATATGAGAGAACGCAGCTTTTAAGCATCAAACTGTACAAGAAAATTTTGTAGCGCTCCACGGAGGACATTTATCTAAAAAAGAAAACTCAGTTGTTTTTTGTTCTCGTTTGGAATAACACTTATTAACGGTATCAAGTCACCGCAGCAGAAGTTTTTCATAAAATTAATAATAATAAAAAAAAACAAAATTCAGCAGACAGGCAAACAAACACACTAACAAATTGAAATTTACTTGTGTATCTAATGAAGTAAACGAAAAAAAAAATTATCCCAAGACGCCTTAGTAAGCAAATTTTGCACTCGCAGTTCGTTCATTTGCATATTAAATAAATTATTAAGAAGAATTTTCCGATTTTATTTAATTTGCTATATAAATTGAATAAAATATTTTTTTTTGTGTATATGTATGGACATACATGTGTTATTAAGATTCATATTTACGAGTATACACATACACATGCATATCGCCCTTTTAATACAACATAGTTATAACTCCAAAGATCTAAATTTTCCAGTTATTTAAGAAAATGTGTTACTTAATACTTAATACCATTTTTTTTATCTGTAAAAAAACATTTCAGCATTATATCTCTGGCTAAAGATAAATTAAAACCAAAAACTGCAGACTCCACTCAGATCACGAAGCTAATATTTTGGAAAACTTAATCGCATTTAGGCAAGTTATATTTTTATCTTGAGATATGACTACGGTGCAATAAAGGAGCGGTATGCATGTATGAATGAATATATGTGTGTATGTTCGCATTTTTGTGCTAGGAGATAAGTATGCACACATGTATGTGTGTATGTATGTGTGGTTGCAAAAATTACAACAACTAAATATTTATATTTCATTGAATAATTTTTCTTTAATTGAATTTATTTTTGCCAAACATGTACCACATACATACGTACATATCTTGCAATATAATAAAATGAAAATGATTTATAAATTATATGTGATTAAATAAATAGTGCCGTCGTCAATTTAAAATTATAAAGTTTTTATCTGCAGTCTGAAAATAGTTAAAGCTAAAAGAAATTCCGAAAGAAGAAAAAATCGAAATGTAAGAAAGCAATTTAATAGTTTTTTCCTATTCTTATACAAATTACCATAACCACCACCCACCCTTAAGTACCAAACTTCCGGTAAATACTACTCATACACACGCACATGCATACAGGCATTAAATAAGGTATTACACTACTACTCTCATCTCAGCAACATCATCAAATTATTTCTCTCATAACGTAACTTCTGGTTGTCCTTGCTCTTAATATTTCATTTACCGTTTACACTTTTTCAATCCATAAATATATGGATGTGTGCGTGTTCGTGGAAACAAAACAAAATAAAGAAAATAACAACGACAATAACAGTAACCGTTATTTTGAGCATAAAAATAAGGATATTATCTCCCTTTTTTTCTACTGCATATTATTCTACTTCTTGCATGATTGTTAACGCAAATAAGGATACGATACGGAAGAAAAGGTTTATTTTTAGAACCAATAAAAATGTTAGACATTATTACGTGTTTATGTCTGTCGGACAGAAAGAAGATTGAATTTTTCGTGAAAATTACTAAAAAAAAATTTAATAAAAAACGCACATAAAGGAAACGAAGGAAATTGCGAAAAACGTAAAAACTAAATTTCAATGTTATTTCATTTTATACAGCATTCTGTCGTACATGCAGATAAACACTCCATTTAAATTGAATGAATGTACTTAACTTCATAAATTAAGGAGACAAAGTCTGTCCGCACATGAGATAAATGTATGTATGAATACATTCATATATTCACCAAAAATGCAAAAAGACGAATTTTTGTTTCTAACAGAAGATAAATTCAGGAAGAAAAACTAGTTCATAGATTTTTCAAAAGGAAGAGTCGATATTTGTTATTAATCACTATGTAAGCAGCCCTTTGCATCAATTTTTGATGAGAATAATTGCTTTAGAGAAAAATCGAGGGTTATTCTTCCAAATAATTTCTGCCTTCCTTTGCGGTGACAAATTAAGCACATCGTTTCATTGAAATTTTTTATAATGAACTCCTTGTAAGCCTGATTTACTTATTATAATTCTTAATTCCATGGATGTCAACTCCACCCACTTTCAAAATTACGCAGCAAGCTGCATTTACAGCCTTTTTATAATTTTTATACCGATAAATTCCTTTAATAAAGTTTTACATATCAATTATAAAATCTATCATTAAACATATTATTTCGCAAAGATAAAAATCTTTTATTCTATTGTGGAAAATTGGAAAACTAGTGAAATTCAAAATTTGCTGATTTTATTTATTGAAAAATATAACTACTGCCGTCTTACTGGCTGTTTTTGGAAAATGAAAACAAAATTCTGAGTGAGAATTTATATTGAAAACAAAAACAAATTTTCGTACTTTATTTTTGTTTTCAAAATTAATTTTCACTCACAATTTTGTTATCATTTTCTAAAAACAGGCAGTTAATCCATTGATAGATAAACAAGCCCCTTTGCCTTTCTACTTTTTATTATTTGCTACGAAAATAAATGTTACGAATACAAATACTGTTGTATCGGTTGTATGTGCTAAAGCACAAATCATAAAACTTGGTTCCTTATATTCTCTACGGCAAAAATTATATGATAAAATAGTAAAAGAGTAAAACCAAAATAAAAATTATTATTCAAATTCATGAATCGACTCTGATTTGAATTGTTCAAAATCATTAGCAATTGATTAATTAAAATTTTGAATCTTTTCATTTTGAATATTTTGATTTTTTATTTATTCATATTTGGCTTTTACTTTTTGCTTTTTGTTCTTTCCAACTCTTTCTATATTTTATTCAATTATATTTTATGTATGAATTTGATATTCTTTAAAATGTACATTTTTATTTTCCCTCTTTGAAAAAAATTATTCAAACTTGAATAATCAAAGCTGAAAATGCTTGATTTATCAGCATTTCGGTTAACCAGAACTCTTAATCATTGCAATTTATTAAATGAGTAATCAGTACATTGATAAAACTAAAAGTTTGTATTATTTTTCATTGTTAAATTATTTTGTTTTGGAGCATTTTGCATTTTTTTTATTTAAAGCCAACAAAGTATTTTAGTCATCTTAATTATTTATGGTTTGAAATAAACCTTTAATGACTTTCTATGATGTTATACATTACATTTGTAAGCATTTAATTATAATTATAGAAGGATTATATGATTGAATGAATGATTACATTGGCGTCTTACACCATCTTTCTAGTTTTAGTAGTTAGTGGCCTTTTGCATTTTGGGTGGCGCTATGCATGCATACACGATATGTATGGATGTAAATATTTTGACTGCAGCGTTAAGGTGCTTACTTAAACAAAAAACTTCAGAATAATAAACAAAATAAAAATTCTGATTTATAAAAGTATTTTAGGGAACGTAAAAGATTTTTCCTTTTTATTTGTGATTTTCATTTGAATAAAACCACAGGGTGTTTCCACGTGAGCCACTTTCATAACTGATTCAATAAATAAAATAAATAAAAATAAAAGTAGAGATAACAAAAGAGTGTTTTTAACATAAAAAGAAATCAATTCTCAGTGAGAGGATATAAAGATATTGTTAAATAAATCTTATTTTTGTATTCATTATACATCTTATGATGATTCGAAAAAGCTTAACTTTTCAAAACCGGTTTTCGGGTTTTTCGGTTCGCATAATCGGTTTTCAGTATTTTATTTTTATTTGGCTCAATTTCAAATCTGATTTTACAACTTTGAATTTCTTAATTTTAGAAATTTTTTGATATATTCAAATTATTTTTATTAAGAAAGTGATATTGAAATAATTTATTAATCAGACTAGCAGAACAAACAGATCAGTACCGTTTTCGAGGTCGCTACACTATCGTTCTTTGTTAGATATTTTTATTTTATTTTTTTATTTTAATAATTGAGGAACACTTCAGTCTCTTAAAATTGTAAAAACTCTTAAAAATTAGTTCATAACATAATTTAAATATTTAAACATTGTATTTAGCATAAAAATTGCACAGCATTTCAAATCAAATAAAAGGACATGCATTAATATACATATTTTATTTATATCAACTTCGAGTACATTTAGGAGCTCAACTGATCAATTTCGTGTTCTCTGACTGTCAAACACCGCATACAAAAATACACGATAATTTTTATTGTCTGGTGGTTGGTCATCAGAGAGACAGCATAAATTTTCAAATTGCCTTAATATTGACATTCAACATGAAATGATAACACATATTGCCTGATGATTAAAACTAATCTCATAATATTAAAAAAAAAAAACAAAAAGATATAAAAACAGAAATATTCGTTTTCGATGATTAATTCGAGACAAAAAGAACACGGTCATCTGAAAAAATGGTTTAAAAAAACCCGGATTTACGAAAAACCCGAATTTTCGAATAGTTCGAAAACCCTTAGACATTTGTATGTATGCATGCAGTTAGTACTTGAAAAAATAGTTAAAGTTCACAAACGCCTGTTTTTAGCAAATGAAAACAAATAATTTTATATTAAAAACAAACAAAAATTTTCGTATTTTCAATATTAATTCTCACTCGTAATTTTAATTTAATTTTCTAAAAACAGACAGATAAAATGCAGAAAAGTTAAAAGTCATGTTAACGAGGCCAAAATGCACCCAATATTTTTATAAGTAATAACGACCATTTGTAAAACAAATTAACTTGAATGCTTTCAGTGGTTTTAGAAACTTAACTTTTATATCCGTCCAATTATGAAAACCACCAATATTTGAAGTACTGCTTAGATATTTATCGTACTTCTGATTCCAAAACATAGTTTAGCCTATGATAATGATAATAATGATAATATAAAAGCACAAATATGTTTGGATCAAAAATAAAAACATGGATGGAAAACCATCTTGGAAGACAACGTAAAAAAAGTAACAAAAATAAAAATGTATCACCTTCCGATCACATAACTGCCGGAGAACAATATAAACAAAAACATGCAGCTACTGGTTTTACACTCTACAGTAGCAATGGCTGTTCATCGCCCTACAGGACCAATACGAACTCAAACAGTTCTAGTGCCAATCAGACTGGATGCAACAGTAGCGTGATCTCCAGCCCCAATAGGCGGAGAGAAGTATCACCAATACAAAATCATGTGAGTTGAATAAATTGGTAAAGTTAAACAATTTAAACTTAATTTATTATTTTGTAGACTCAGAGTAGATATGGGTGGCAGTCGCCAGATAGAGAATATGTTATATCTCCTAAGTCGGAGAACTTTTTGTTTGCACCTAAACATCTTAGTCATCAATACTTGCGTAGTAATCATACTGCTCCTAACTCGCGTGAAAACTCATCCGAAGACAGTAAAGTTGTTTCAAAACAGCAGCATCAACTCAATTGTTCTACTTCATCGTTTTCTTCATTATCATGGTCCACTGGCTCCAAGGAGCCATCTATGAACTCCAATAACATTCAAAACTCAAATCTACTCTGTGTTTCTGTCGCTGGTGCAGTTATTGCATCAACTGCATCAACAATTGCACTCACAACTATAGACCCTAAGCAAACCGATGAGGATCCGAATGCAGTTCATTACGAAGAAATTGATGAAATTGGAACCCTGATAAGACATCCTGAGAAGCTGTTGAATAATGTGATTAACGATTTCGAAAGACCAAAATCGGAGCAATTTCCAAAACCGACACAAAATCCGATATTTTTTGATAATAAGCACGCGCAAGATGATGCCTCCACTCGGTACGGCCGGTTATTGCCATCAAAGATGCCAAATCCCATAATAGTGAGTTTTCGCACTGGCAGTGAAGAGTGCATACCCAAAAATAGTTCCCAGTTCATAACCCCCAGCCCACGGGCGTACTCTCAAAATCGCAATGGTGTCAGAAGTAACTTAAGGACTGGTTTACAACAGAATCCCTCTATTCCACTAGTGAGTCTGTCATCGCCAGAAAGCGCCTATTCGACTGGTTACTCAACAGATGGAACGTCGCCAGGTGCTGGATATACACCTCCCGAATATTACGTGAACATGCGTACTGGCACCCACTACTTTCCAAAAAGTGTTAACTCATTAGCAATTGAGGCGCAAAGATATAAATTCGGACTGAATAAAATTGAAGAAATGTCACCAATTGATCCCGCAGTAAGTCCAACTGACACATTTTTCATATGCTCCTACATATTTTAATTTATCCAACTGTTTGTTTCAGCCGAAAACTTCTTTTGCGCTCCGTAATATGGAAGAAAACTATTCGGCATTAGCTAAACAAATTAATTGCACGGAACCATCTTATGCAAAGTCGACAACTTTCCAAGCTTGGGAAACAAATGCAACCAAAAGTCCCATGTCCATACGCAATACCATCGTGATACCAACGCTAAGTGGTTTCGAATGTAAGTCCATCAGATAGTTAATGATGATTGGACACTTGTACGTTTTCTCTTTTTGTGATTTACTTCTTCCTCTGTAGCCCCATCGCCCAGACAAAGATGCAGAATTCGCACAAATCCATGGTATTCCACCACTGAAACCTCCTCCTCAAGTTCCACAGTGAATCCATCGAAAATGCAACAACATCACCACCATTCAGGTGGTTCACTTATGAACACATCACTCACATCCTCAATGACGTTCTCCTCAACATCCTCACATTCGACATCAGCCTTGTCAACCATTCATCTAGATCAAGATTTTCAACGTTCTGTCTCTCCAGGCATCAGAAATACTACTTCAGGTGCAACAGTCTTGAGTATAAATAATAACAACAAGTAAGTGGCATGTTGTGGCATGTTGTGACATGTTGTGGCATACAAAATGGCAAAGTACTCTCTTGCATGTGTTTGTGCATGTACATATTTATGATAAATGCAATTATGAATAATGTGTCTTTAAGCATCCTTCAAACATTTTTTAAAATTTTTTTTTTGCCAGCATTATGACATGTGTGTCATCGGAGTCGTCATCCTCATTGACAGAAGTGGAGAATATGCAGCGATGCTACACACCGAATACTATAAGACAAAAGCGTTCAATGCAGCTGCATTATAACGAACATGCAAGTCCCGTTGCCACTTGTGACAAGAAAAGCCAAGAGGCTCCCTTGGCTGTCTTAAGTGATGACGATGCAACATTGAATGAGATGATGGGAAAATTTGACGAGAGTTATATTTATGAGAAAGAGACTGACATTCTAAGGTATTCGAGATTTCGTATTTTCAAGGCCAGAATCACAATATTTAATTATTTAATGTTTTTAATACGCATTGATTTCATTATAGTAGTGATTCTGATCCCACTGACTGTCCCTCGGATATGGATACCGGACAAGATGCTGGCGATGAATGTGACACTGACGATTTGTTAGATATAGATTTTATCGATACTTCTTCAATGCAAGAAGTTTGTGAACACAAAAATAATCAAGTCAATTTAGGAAAATGTTATTATGTGAACGGAAGTCCTTTAATGGTGAACCGGAAAGCATCTATTAGATTACAGAGACACACCTCAAGAAGTGTGAAGCAATCAAATGAACAAACAATAATTACGGCTGCAGCCAACAGTGCTCAAAGGAGACGAAAACGTTTCCATAAGACCCGCAAAAAGAGTTCGGAGAGCAGAGATCAGTGTGGATCTCCCTTACGTAGGCCAAGGGAGACACGCAGTGTAGGTGGAACACCGGTATGTCTAAGAAAACGCATGGCTGTAAATGAAAAACAAAGGTAACCCGTAATATTTTCCTTCTGAGCTCTTACAGTTTTTTTAATTGTCCTTTAAATCTAGATTCAGTCATACTACACCCCATAGGCTTTCCCATCGCTCGAGTTCCTTAGTCTTTGGGAGTGTACGCGAAAGTTCATTCATGACTGTGGCAGAAAGTGAGAGGGCATTATTGAAGGCCGATTTTGAAGCGGACGTTAAGTACCGACAACTTATAATGGAAGCCGAGTCCATATTGATTTCAATGAGAAACAGCTTACAAAGGTAAGACTTGCATTTCGACAAAATCTCCATCTCCGTCGAACTTATCTATTACGTAGTAGTGGTGACGTCTGCCATCATATTTACGGTTTCAATTTTATAACCTTCTAATGAAATCTTAGTAACCTTCAAGATCGAATAACTTTTCAGAACGTCGTCAGATTTTAATAATAGTACTGAAAATATTGTATTTCCTCTTTGCAAACATATAACGAAAATGACTTATAAAAACACATTTGTCATAATTATTGACTTCAAATTCGGGACGTTAAGGCGTACACTTGTCAAGCCTTCATTTTGATTTCGTTTTGTACTATTAAGAACTACATATCTTGGCTGCAGACGAAATACCTGTTCTGTTAGAAATCTTGTTGAAAGTGTATACATGCTTGGAGAGCACAAACAATACATTCATCAAAATCGCTCGTCAAGCATGTCAAAAATATATATTTTTTTATTTTCTATTCAGCATCGTCGGTGTCACACATACAACAAACTTTCACCAATGCCACCGTAGTGCTTGATGTGATTTTGACAAATGTATGATGAATGCCCTTTAGGGTTTAAGTATCCTGAAAAATTATAAATGTTTTTATGTACATGAACTAGATTAATTCAAAATCAATTTCAAGTTTTTCTATTCTTATTTATTTTTATAAATATTTGCAAAAAAAATCTAATCCTTTCAAACTACACTATTTTCATGAAAATTCAATCATGTTGAATTTTAAGTCATTCAATCTCGTATGTCACCAAATTTTCAATAAAATTCGTTATGAGAATATATCCAACTAAAAGTCTTGATATTATTGAGTGATCCAGAGACGGGGCTTCGAATAGTTCAAATATTTATTTATTTTTTATAAAAATTCAAAAATATAAAGCAAATGTCTGAATTTCTATACGTTTGTTCTGTGATAGAATTTGTAAAAATAAAACAAACTTAAAATGTTGAAAACTGTGTTCTCATATTCCATATAAATTACACTTTCACTCGTGCATAAGAACATTAAGCCCCTCAAGTTGAAGTATTTTCAGAATTATAAAATCGTTACTTTCAAAGAAAATATCACGATATCATAATTTTGTAATTGTGGGAGAAAAATCGCCAAATCTGGCAGTAAGGATTGTGAATAATGATTCAGTAAATACTTCGAAAATACACTAAACGTCAATAGTGGAAGTTTTAGTAAAATAAAACCCTTTTATTGACAAAAATTTACAATTCAGAAAATATTCGACAGTCAAAAATGAATCGGTTAAAACCCCAATTGCCATGCAACAGAAAACGCGATTTAAGAAAAGGTTGAAGGACCGAGTCGAACACTCTACTTGATATTAAAGATTTCATAACTTTGTAGTTAGTTGAGTTTCATTTGCACTAATCACCTGAATATTATGCTAATTTTCATCCTCTTAAAGTGTTACTTAATAATGAGAAATATTTTTTATTTAGTATCTCACGAGAAACTCCGGTTGCTAGTCCACGCAGGGTTAATCCTTTGGCCAATAAACGTGTAGAAATGATAAAAAACTGTGAAATTGAACCAAAAAGAGATTTTCAAAAGCAACAACAACAACAACAACAACAACATTCTCCTAAGAAACATGCTTTAAGCGAATTAAGCGAACAGGAATTAAACGCTGCTGTCAAAAAGCGCATTGAAATTTTGAAATTGGAAACTCTTTCACCACCTGGCAGTCCCAAATTAAGCCACTGCAGTCCTCGAAGAACACACTTGACAAATTTCATTAATCAAAATACTCCCTGCGAGGGAAACGTAAAAAAACTTTCAAACAATTCTCCTTTAATTCAGAGAAGAAGCAGGAGCCCTGTGGCATCGCCCTCACCAACACAAAGATATTCTAAATTTCATACGAATAGCTTAAAGCCTTCTCCTCGCACTCACAACTTCCAACTTAGCGACTCCGATCAAGATTCTAGCAAACAAATTATATCGTCATCAAAATCCAAATGCGATGCTACAACAAAAGAAAAGAGAGGACCTCCTCCAATGGCTTTAAACTATTGTCCACAAAGCGAACCATTAAAACGAAAAATCTACAAAAATCACCCTACACCATTTGATCGCAGCCTTTTACAGAAAAGTATATGAACATTTTTCGTGTATACAAATAAAAATACTATATTTTAAAATTTTCAAAATATTTAGATCTTTCTTGCAACGAGAAGCGCAAACTTTTTGAGCAACAGTTCAAAACTTTTAATGCCGAAGGCAGAGATTTCTCTATAAACAATCAAAAGTTGCAACTAAAGTCGAATAGTCAAGATTTATACCATTTGGGGTCAAACGCTGCGAAGACTGATGCGATCACTAACACGGCATCCGACAAAGCTGCCTTAATACTCAACACAATTGAAGACTTAAAGAGAAATTTAGAACATCAAAGCATCGAGCTTAATGGACTCCACGAATCGTAAAGTTGACTTAACTATTTTCTTGATATGTATTTTATATCATTTTTTTACGATACTTAACTTTTAAAGTTCAAAGTTCATGCATAAAGCTTTAACAATTAGCTCTTTAATTTTGATTAAAAAAACCAATCATTTATATATAAATCTATTCTATTCTTCTTTAGAAATTAGTGTACTTCGTATTTTTATTTATTAACTGCCTGTTTTTGAAAATAAAATGCAAAAATTCGCTTGTGAACTGTTTTTGTTTCCGATAAAAACTTCCAACCAAAAAATTGCATTTTATTTAAAAAAAAACAGGCAGTCAATTAATCAATAATTTTCATCTTTTAATACTGAAATTACTTTAATTAAGTAGAAACAATCATTAATCACATATCGTTTCTTCGTTAATTGCTCTGTGTTGTACAATGTACCACAAATTTGTGTTTTGTTTTAATTAAATTTATCATTAGAAATACATTTTTTTGCTTTAGTTAAACTTTTTAGATCATTTGATGCACTCACTCACTCACACCTTATGAAATCCCTCCACATTATCAAAAAAAAAAAAGAAAACGTTATGATACGCGTGAACAAAAATATGATATTGCGTCACGCAAAATTATATTAATTGAAATTAAATTAATTGCAAATTTTTTATTATATAAAATTTTTGTTTTTATTATATAAAAATTTGAGATTGAAAAAACAAATTTCGATAGAAAAAATATTTCCGAAACATATTCTCAATAAACAAAACGATATCAACATAAGTGACAATCGCTTTCGAATCATAAGTGACAGTGTTTTCGTAATAAAATGTTCCTGTTCTTATGATGCCGGTTTCGCTACCTCATATGCTTGGAAAAACAGAGTTAAAGTGCCAAACTACAAATAACGATATCGATAACGACATCATACAGATGGTACATACATGCATACATGGTGAAATTACAAAAATTCTATAATCAAAATCATTTAAATTTTCGTGAAATTTTCAAATAAACATACGCTCATGTATGTATGTACGTATGAATTATAAGGCGAAATACACAAAAATAAAAATCAATACTCATATGTATGTAAAATGTAACAAAAATTATTCTCTTTTTATATATTTACATCATGTTTATTCTCCTATTGACATGTAAACAAATGTTTACTCTTATCTGCGAAAGCATCCACTGATTTCATGGACTTTATTTTACATGAAAATGAAAAGTCGAGCTCAAACGTGTAACAATCGAATCGTACATAAAGGTCTCCTAAATAGGTTTGCTTAAAACCAGAATAGACAGCACAAAAATACTTTCGTGTTTCTAGATTTGCTCTGGGGACAAATCACGGCATTTGAATTTGTATGGAAATTTCGTTCGATATTGAATGCCGTAATTTGCCACATGTTTTCTTATACAAATTACAGCTTCTGCTTTTGGTCGTCATTCTTTTCAGTTGAAAAATTAATCTTGAAGAAAAAGTTACGTAAATAATTAATTAACATTTTTATATTTGTACTTCTCGTTTCAGTTTCTAACAAATTTCAAACAATTCTACTAAATTTCATTTGAAACACATTCTATTTATGATTTATGTAAAACAAATCCCAGTTAATACATTCAAATTATGATTCATTCAAAAAAACATTCAATTTATTAGCATTTTATTTAAACACATCCAGTTTATTTTTATATATTATTCAAGTCCTTTTGATTAATATACAGACTAATACAAGATTAATTTAAAACTTCAAATACCGAAAGAGTCTCCCAAAACGTCGTTTGGCTTGGTTTACAAAATGTAACACATAAAACACATTTACGAAATTTCTCAGCTCAATGATTTGGGACTCAATTCTGGGAACTGCACGTGAAAGTATCGCCAACAATAAGAACTTCTGCATCATTCGTTTTGTCAAGTTGGCAGCATTAATAATTGATATGTAATTACATTTTAAAACCAGAAGAACATTGAATATTTCAATATGGAAAATTACGAGTATACGTACGGTGTACCGAGATATAATAATGGAAATATATTGGCATTTTTTTAATGTTTGAGGCAATAAAAAATAATTGAATATTTATTATAGCAACAGTATCGTAAAAATAGTCTTCTTTGATATTATAAAAGCTTCATAAGTTGATACCGTTTTTGTTATCATATCGTTCTTTTGTTTATTGGATTAAATTTAAAAAAAATAAAACAAATAAACAGGAAAGTTAAAAAGTTAAATTCGTTGTTACTTTAAAACCTTCCAATGAATGACTGAATGAAAATTACATATTATTTTGTCCCTGAGGCATCAAATTAATTTAGAAAATAATTTACATATTAATAATGTTACACTTAATTAATTAAAAATATTTCATTAAAAAATATTAGCAATAATTATTATTAAAAATCTTTCGCAACTACGCGTATTTACCATAAATACATACATTTTGCGATTTTCTAGATTCAAACTATAATTTGTATGATCGAACAATTAAACCGCAAACTGTATGATCAATTAATACTCTTTACAACAATAAAATGCGTAATAAAATTTAATTTATTAACGCAACTTGTGCTAATTTCTTTTGTAAAATAAACAAATTGAATTAAAAAATACATACATACATATATTGTACCAACATCCGACCCTCATAAATACATAAATACAGTCAGTGATTAAAGTATGAGTACAGTCTTCAAGCTCGGCTTAAAAAAAAAGAAAATATTTCTTTTACAAAATATATTCATGTATGCAGTTTCATTTAATTTTATAAAAGACAGAAAACTAACAATTACAATTTTGAACTTCACGGAAGCATAACTGCGAAATATACATTTTAAAATAATAAAACAAACTTAAATATTTTTCCGAAACACACTGACTGCCAAAACCGGTCATCGTTTTGCAATATAATATTCAATGAGTGGCACAATAACTTCAAATAAAATATGAGGCAACTGTTCCCACAGCAAAGTATGTCACACTTTTCTCGGTTGTAGACTAAAAATCAAAAGTGTTTTAATTTATGTGTCATCTTCTAATGTGGCATACACATTGACGATATTATTGAACAACATGAATAATTGCATAATTGCAGCGGACGTGTCATGTTGTATAGTAATTATTTGTTCTTACCCCGCTTTTTGAAAACTTCTCTCATCCAGCAGCTACATCTTCAAGTTTTTCACACATTCTGTTTATCAAAATTAATTTGAATTGATAGCTGTGACGCAGGCTGCACGCAATTTGAAAGTAATTTTATTTTTCAAGATGTCATTGTCATGAAAACAATCTTAAATGATCGCAACACTTTTATTCACAAACCTATCTAATTATTTAATAATAATTAGAGGTTTCAAATTGTGGAAGAATATTTTTTAAGAACCAAAAATTGCTCATAAGAATTGTAATCAGTTGTTTTCTTGACTGTAAACTGAAAATAAAGATCGCAATAACTATAAAAAGTATGAGTGTATTGAAACTAGAAACCTCAAGATAAAAAATCCTTTTTACTGATTGCTGTATTTTTTAACTTTCACTTCATAAAATTCCTAAGATGTTCCAGGGGCGTAAGTCTTACGATTGAAGTGGAAGTGGAAACTTCATAGTGAGACATGAAAAGTCTTGAATGCAATTGAAACTCGCAAAAAAACAACAGCAGTTTTATTTGCATGGAATTCATATTTGTGGCCCATGAAGTTAAATGAAACGGCATATTTGAAATTGAAATTCGGTAGGTGCACCTAAACCTTAGTCCCTGACTGTAGACTTACACACTTCTTGTCATTAGAATAAGACACATAAACACATGCATGCATACTAAAATTTGAAAAACATTTATATATGATCCGAAAAATTTTATTTCTATATTATTTATTTGTTGTAAAATTTAAATCAACTCAATCAACTCTTGTTATTTAATTTAGAAAAATCTAATTATTTTTAGAAAAAAACTTTTTTTATATATTTGATTTATTTTAATTTAACTTGACTTGAATGAAAATAAGAAGGAGTTCGTTCGAGCATGTACCTTCCACTAATTGATTTCTTTTTAAAATATTTAATATTAAACCATTTGGGGGAGATTATAGTCCCCTTTTGATTTTTACACAATCTGTTACAATGTCCGCGTCAGTGTCTGCTCATACGAAATGCGGTGGAGGGTACAAAACAATTCGGCGACGTCGAATAGAGTACGTTAATATTGTTTTCCTTTTTGACATACTTTTTACACACGTATTTTTATAAATAGATTAATAAAAAATTAGTTAAATTTGTTTTGTTTATATGAGTTCCTCGTTTTCGCATTAGTTAACTTTATTTGTTATTGTAGAAAAACCAAAATGTATTACAATTAATAACAATAATATTAACTTAAATTAAATAGCAATATTATACAATTATTTATAGAAAAGTAACGATTCGAATCAACTTAATCATATCTTGATAAACAGTAATAAAAATATGTACTTATATCAGTATTATTGAAACATAATATTAATAATAATAACAATAATAATAATATAAATATTTTTATGTTTTGAAAATAAAAAATAAAATGTTTTTTTTCTATAAGTGCGGATGTCAATAATAAAAACGCATTTATCTGCTTGAATCCATTTCATATGATAAGAAATCCCCAGTTTTTTTATATAGAAGCAAACAAAGAAGAAAACAAGATATAAACAAGATAGAAAAAACAAAGAAGACTGGGCAAATATTGGTTGGTTGGACAGCCCGCATACATATAAGAAGTAGACTTAAGGCCGTTTTGCCTATTTTGATGCACAGAGGGCCATTTACACCCTGCACATTCCAATGAAGTTCTGACTCCTGAGAATATGCCAGAACATTTTACAGAGCTTACCAGGAGAGTCAGTGACGCATTCCTGAATCAGTTAATGTCGCAACGGAAATGATTATAAAGATATCTAATCATGTGTTTCTGCATAGCCGGGCAGTTTTAGAGAAGGTGTTAAACGGAAGGAGATCCTGCAATACAAACCATGGGGAAAACCTATGTATCGTAAGGATGCCAACCAACGGGTGCAAGGTACTTGATTTCAAAGGTTAGTATCCCATCTCTGTCTAGGGAGGGCTGAGGACCCCTGTATATTCCACTTTATCCTATATAACATAATCCTTATTCGATAACTCATTCAACATCAATTCTCTGCGTTACGTTTCAGCGAGAGCGAAGACTAACCACTACTAATTTTCGATTCTTTCATTCTAGATCGTTTACATCGCGCCATACAAATATAAAGTGTGTAAACAACTTTCATTCAAATCAATTAACTTTTACGTTGACACAATTATTCGTCATTGCTTGAATTTTAATTTAAAAAAAAACAACAACAAATTTCAGTTTTTTTCTGTTTACATAAAAACTGAAACCTGTGTTTGATCACACGAGTAAATTGAATTAATATTGAAATTAAAGTTTCATATGACATTTTTGATTGAAAGATTTTAAGTTCTTCTATTCTATAGTCGTTGAATTTAGCTAAATTTTTGAGTATTTGAAACACCTTCTTTAGTGTAAATGTAATAATTTTCTTTTTAGTAAATTTTTTATTCGACATATGCCTCGATATCAAGGGTCAAAAAGTTTTATTTGCTGAAGATGTTTTTAAATTTTCATTGGTGCTTAGACCCCAACAAACAAAACTTTTTGCAATAATTTTCATTTTTTAATGTAGTGTATGTAGTTAGTAGAATAACTTTTTTAATAAATTATTATTTAATTTGATTGTTTTAAAAGCAGTTCGCTTTTCGAAAAACATAAAGTAAGAATTATTGAAAACCGCTGTGAAATTAAAAAATCTGTGACTGGTCTTTATTAGATTCTTTTCAATTAAATTAAATTTTAAAAAAATAGTTAAATTTAAGTTAAAAGAATTTTAAATGAATTCGGCACTTACAAAATATTAAATAATGAGCTTAAATTAAAGTGCCTGATCGAAGGCACTACTCTGAGATCTATCCCGATGCCAGGTTTTGAATAAGTTTACAAAATAAAGCCAAGGCCGCATTTCCTTCAATTATTTATGTTTATTTTTTTATTTAATTCTATAAAAGTAAATACAAAAATCGTTCATTGATAAATGTTTTTAGTTATAAAAGCGGGGAAGAAAAAATTATAGAAATCATGTTAAAAACTTCGGCAAAACTAATTTTGAATTTGTATGTTTATTAAAGTCCGACCGAAAGTTTCGGTTCGGTATCGAAGTTCGGTCAAAACCTACATTCGGTTGCTGTTCGACGTTCGGAAAAGCTAAATTTTTTATACATTTTTGTATACCATCAAAGACACGCAAAAATTAAACCTTGTTAAATATTTAAGTACAAAAAGTAGAACATTAAATTCATTTTGTATTAAATAAAAAAATCACAGATTATTAAAATTGTTCCTATTCAATTGAACAAAGTTCCGTTTTAAGTTCGGTGCTCGGGTTCGATCTGAAAAATATACCGAAGTTCAGGTTCGATCAGAAAAAGTGCATTTGGACACGATTAAACTACAACCAATTGAAAGAAAATGAATAACTCTATTTCACATTTCAAGTTCACTTTTTCTCACACAAAATGTAGTACAGTTTTTCAGTTGAAGGTATGTATTTGTACGGGCGTACTAAATGTTGCATTAAATATAACCCAGGCATATTAATTTATGAGGTAAAGATAGTTCAACAAAAACCAAAACCGAAACAGCTGACTTGACTATATTTCATGCATGAACTTTTTGTATTTTCAACGTCAAGCTCCTTCCTCCATATAAAACAAGTAGTTTGCAGATGTCAAAATCGGATATTGCATTCAGATTATAAATGAAATATGCCTTGGACGTAAGTGATAACATTATCCTTAAAAATATATAAAATTTATCAAAAAAACACAACATTTAATACTCCTGCACATTCATAAATACACTTATTGTTTAAATTAAAATCGTATGAATTCTTTTCCATTTAATAATAGATAAATAATTTTGTATTTCAAATTATGAATTCGAAAAATATATTTCATGATAATATTCTATTTTTTGTGATCAATTCTCAATAGCAATAATATAATACACACACATACACAAATTTATTTTAATTTTAATCCTGCAAGCATTAGATAATATTACATAAATAAATATACATACATATGTACACATTACTGGATGTGTGTATACATATGTAAATAGATGTAAGAAGTGTTATTTTTTATATTTACTCATATTTAGAATGACATCTAACAGAACTCACCTAAATGTCCTTATACATATTAAAGGATAAATATCTTAAGACAATCTACCTATTGAGCTTAATGCCATAATTAACATTTCCATAAAAATATTATCATTAACTTTCAGAGACAAATTTATATTATAGGCACAATATTTCTAAGTACGAACAAAATAAATATATTCATAATAAATATCTGATTTATTAATTAAAATAATTTATTAAATAAAAAATATAAAAGTATGTATTTGCATACAAAAATCAATGTTCAATTTAAAATGATTTTTTTTGTTGGATTTACCACTTTTTTGTCTTCTTAACTTTAGTGTGACGTATTCGAAAATCCCCAAATGTACACAAAACAATACAATACACTCAATACATAAATACATAAACTATAAATATTTTAATGATCTCTACGCAACGTTTTTAGAATTGTAGATTTCTTTGCTATTGTGAAAGATAATATAATCTGCTTAAGCGATTGAGTTTGGATGTATAAAAATGGCGAATGGAAATATTTCATTAAGTATTTTCTAGTTTTATTGAAAAAAATACTAAACGAATTCCATTGGATTATGTGCAGATATTGACAACTTAACAAAATGATATACAGCGCAGTATTCTCATTTAACGAGCGGAGAAAAACAAAAGGATACGATTTGGCGCGCTCGTTCAAAGTTAGCGAGTATAAAAAAATTATAATATCTGATGAATATCCGCGTAAGATTATGTTTCCTTCTCATAATTTCTGAAATTAAAAATGTCATAATAAATAAATTAGAGTATTGCAACTTTATGAAGTTTCGTACAAATACGATTTTCTCGCAAATGTCCTTAAAAAATACATCAAGAAACTCTAAACAAATTACAATTGCTATGTATTTTTCTACGAAACTGTTGGCACTCTAAATTTGAATTGATAGAGTATGAAAATGTTCTTCTCGTATGTATATCCTCAAATTTCAAAATGATATTCCAAATAAAATAAAAAGTTTAGTGTAATATCAGCGTCTTGGAACTATGATACGCCTTGCTCGGAAATGTCCTTAAAAAATACCACAAGAAACCGTGCAAAACAAAAATATTTCATTATGTTTTCATCATGAAACACTTAATCAATCTGTTTTTGAATTTTGTGCAACTCAATGTAAGAACTCGCCAAATTTTAACAAAATCCTTTATCGACGAAAACAAAGTAAATAATGAAAATCCTTACTGGTAGAATGACTCGAAACTAATTTTGTTATACAATATTTAATACTCGTATCCAAAAAGAAAACTTTACTTTTCTCAGTTAGTTGTTTTTTTTAATATTTTGTCATTAGAAATTTTGCAGTCCGTTTCATGTATAACGACTTCTTTGTAAATTTTTTGGGACAGAAAAAGCTTCATATGGAATATGAGTTGAATTGTTTAATTAAGAAGGGGAACATGACAGATTTTACACATTTGGCAAAGTTCATAATTTTCAAAGAATTAGTTAGGAAGTGGACTGACCTACTAATGATGTTTGAGTAACAATCTGTTCAAGTGCATTGACTCGGATGCTGTGAAGTGTGTTGCGAAACCAAAAACGTGCGCATGTTCCCTCAAGAAGTAGTAAAATTTTGCTTTTCTAAATATCTTTTCTAATCATGCAAGGCATTTATTTTTCATTATTCTCCAATCATTCCTGATTATACCCGAACCTCGAGTCCATCAAAAATATAAAAAGTTATATGCATATAATTAATTTTTTTCAGTTAATATTGCGAAATTGCTTACTCACCTCTTGAGAGGTGAATAACTTTTCATTTTTCCATAAAGGTGTAAGTAAATTGAAAACTTTAAACTCCTTTTCTGTAAAACCTGCTTTTTTTTGGAGTGTATGTGCGATATGTTCTGCTACAGGTAGAATGCAGAGTCAGGTTTCTTGATTTAATATAAAAAAGACGAGCGCGTGCCAATAGTCGGGTAGACACGAATTATTTGTGCAAATGAGTCACTTGTTTAAGTTTCACAAAAGCATAACACTACGACTGATCTCTTAAGGTTTTTAAGCAGAGAACAAGAGCAAAGACGAACCCAAATAATTTATTCAAACAACATTTTTAACATTCCATTCACATCACTCGAAAGAAGCAGGCAGTCAAAAAAATGGCAATTAAATGTTTTTAAGTTTTCTGTACGAAATAAGTATGGATATCTTTATGTATATTATACATACATACATATGTATGCATGTACACACATAATTGTATTATTGTCTACAGATCATTAAAGAAATAAATAAAAAAAAAGTATTTTTATGCATTTCATGTTGGGTGGGAATTGTGGCCCAGATGTTGACGAGTACACGGGCAAAGTCTTTGGTATTCTTTGATTATTGTTGTTTGGATTCACATCACATTTTGAACAGCATTTCGATTCTTAAGTGTTCAAAAAATGTCTCTCATTATGAATATAAACACTTCTCAATGACAATATCCATTAGTGTAGTTGACCATCGCCTTGGTGGTTGTGCAGGCGGGGCTGTACCAAAATCCGCTCTTAACATTTTTGAAAACAGAATTTTGTATGAAGTTCTATGATTCTGCTTAGCAAAATGCATATATGTATGTATGTATGTCTTCATTTGTACACAAATATTGGCACATCCAATAGAAAAGAAAACTATCATTGAACTTTATATACAAAAAAAAATAAAAATAATCCAAATGTTGCTCTAATTTAGTTTAATTCGGCTAATAATTTGGATTCCTGAGCGAATCAAAAAATAAGAAACCCTGTCTCTAGAGAATCGCAGCCAAAACTTAATTCTAGAAGGAGTTTTTCAGATGCTATATAAATTTTGTTTAAATAATTCATTTATAAATTCATATAATTTAAATCAGACAATCTAATAATAATTTAAAAAAATAACAATTTAAAAAAATCATTAATCGAAAGACTAAAAACCAAACAAAAAAAATTAATAATTTTTAAGAATTCTTGGGGCCTTAACCGTTCCTGTAGCTTGGACATGACAAGCCAATCTACGCCTATGACAATGTCACTTATGTGGAATAATAATTTAGCAAGATCATGAAGATCTTGCAAAGCAATAAATATTTTCTCATTTTGCTCAATTTATTATTTATGGAGTTAATCGATTTGGCTGTTGAGGCATCACACACACACATATATGATGTAGTAGAATGTAAGGATGTGTGTATGCGTACGTATTTAAATGCCCTGTAGTTTATTCATTGGGAATATTTTCTATTATTCAGTGTTAAAGAATACAAGCACTGAAAGGGTGGGCCATTACTTCATATGCAAACATACATATCGCTCAATTAAAAACTTTAAACTCGTTTTCTGACGAACGAGTTTTTTTTAGATATGATTACGTTGCAATAAAGGCACGATATATTCGAGTGTTAACGGGTACTTTTTCCTTCCCCACAAAATATTTGAAAGCTCCCTAAATTTAATGAAAAGTGTCCAGTTATTTAACTTGACTCAGTTTTAATTTAAAAAATAATGTTATTTCACAAAACAAATTAAAAATTAACAAAAAAAATTATTTAATTTCTTTTTCCAACTAAGAGCACACACGGAAGTGACTACCGAAGTAACCAGAGTTATATCCCGTTCAATAGCAACTGTAAGCCGCGATCTACAGGGTGTTTGCGTGAATCATGCGTGATCGATTCGTTTTGTCTCGTGAGCGTGCATACGCATCAATATCATCAAGTCGGAAAAAGTGAGCTTGAATGCAAGGACTTTTTGAATGATATTTCGTGATTAAATTCAATTGAAATGTTATTGGAAATTTTTCGACTCATATCTATTTCTTTGTATCAGTATTTCGTGGTCGTGATCAATTGTTCTTTAAATTTACTCGCGTCTGAGCCAAACAACCACAGTAATGCTTCAGAGTGTAGAGAGCACACATGGCCGTGAGCAAACGGTTGCTCACAATCCCATCTTTATTATAAAGAGACACTTTACAAGTTATACAATTTAAATTTCGTTCGTTGCATTGTTTGCTTTAAGCCGATTTTTAATAAACAAAAATATGGTTAAACTTGAAGTTGTGTGTGCTGCCAACAAACAGCCAGTCTGAAAAAACTAGTTGGCAATTATACATACAATGTACGTATGTACGTACATACGTATGTACATACATATTTTTTTTATTTTTTTTTTCTTTATTATTTTGCTGGATCGTGCTGTTTTTGGATCTTAACTTGGCATCGCCGTTAACTTCAAGGTCATCATTGACTGCAAATAATTTGTATTGTTTTTTTTGTTGTTGTTGTCGCTTCTGCTATTTTTGGATGTCTTGGAGCATTGTAAGTATCAACAATAAACATTTACACATACTGCGTACCCAAATATGTAGTATGAATATAGAAGCATACAAGTGTATTTATGTACTTTGGTTTTTGTTGTTTGGTCGGCTGAAAACTAGTCCAATGACTTGAATTTTTCCATCTTATGTGCATGTGTAAATATTTACGTATGTATGTATGTATGCATGGACTTGTGAGTACCACGACAAATTATACAAAAATAAAAAAAGCAAATATACGAACGAACAAGAATAAAACTGAGTTTTTGTCAAGTCTTCAAAATCTTTCTATTCGTGTTTAGTCAGCGAATATTAAAACCATATTAAATTAAAAAAAAACCTAAACAATTTGAGTTTTAACTTTTGAAGAAGGGATACATCGATATGCCTTTTTGGCGATACGATACCGATACTTTAAAAATTTATCGATGATACCGATACCATCAGGCGTATTGGATTTGAATTCAAGGTCAAATAAGCAAAACACAAGTAGAGTAATTTTTTTTCATACAAAATTAAAGCGTAAAGAAATAAATCTATTGCAGAGTTCGCCGCGTGTTGCTGATTTCGCCGACGCCATGATTATATGTATTTTCATATACACGAATGAATTTTATTTTTGGCGACGAATATTCGCGAGCAAAAATTCGTCGGTCGTCCCAGTTGTGTTTCTAAGAGATCAGTTGTATAAAAATGATATTAATAAGATTTTTGTTTAAAATTCAAACTGTTCTCAATTTTTGCAGAGAAAGACGGGTTTGCAAGTCTGTACCAGTTTACACAACACGACAATTTTTGTCGCTGCAATTCCTGTAAAAGGAGTACACTTTCGTATAATTACATTTAAAACAAAAATAAAATTTTAAAAGGCAGTTAAAAGAGAAAATAGAAAAATTACAGCGGAAAAAGTTGCTTGAACGAGACCTGCAGTGGAAACTAGTCTCTCAGATGCGACAGAACTCATTTGAAAACTAAAGTACTTCTGCGCAATTTTCTTCAATTTTATGTATGAGAGGTCATCCCGTAAAAAACCGGACCTGCGTCTCTACATACATATATCAGGATATCTTAGGTATCTAACGACTTTGCTTTTGCAAAACCACAGCTTAGAATGGGCTCATCTTCTCGGACCAAAACGTTTTTTTAATCTGTAGAAACGGCTGCGAAGTTAATGGAAATTATTTCATTCCTCTGTTTTGATTTTATGATCTGATTTTTCATGTACATTTTCTATTAGTTTTTCTTATACAGCAAAAGAAAGCATTGAAAATAGTTCAGCAGTTGCAAGAAATGAACTACTGTCAATGTTTATCCATAAAAAAACTTAAAGAAGTTTTAAAAATATCGCTGTATCGACAGTTAAATAATCGCCGATATATCGGTATCAGTATCGGACGTATGTATGTATCCCTTGTTTGAATCCTTAATTGCATTTTAAAAAATTCAAATAAATTTGACGACAAAATGACGGTAGTCCCTCCCCCCAAAAAAAAGTTAGCTGATTCCCTAAACTTTTATATGAAGGCCAACAGCAACGCATTTTGGGTACTTAAATTGTTTTAAAACTGTGAACTTAATTCATTATGAACTTCAAGCGGGCTTCGTCTCATGAAATTATTTCTTCCCGGATGTGTCGAATAGTGGCTTCGATGAGTAAATGTTTGTGGGGTTTCGTCCTTTCTGGAACTCGGATAGTATCGCATAGGAGATCACTCTTCATTTAAAACTACTTAGACTGCCGACGATTGTTATTAATTGTAACACTAATGCATTTTATTGAAGATCTACTTGTGTTTCAATTATAATTAAAGAGACATATTGTAGTCTATAATATTAAGCGAACATGAACACCGGTTGTTAGAATTTTAGGGTTCTGACGGACCTTCATATTTATAACTTCTACTATATATTTCTTAAGATTCCCCTTTTAGTTTTTATATAAATTTAGGAATTCTTGCTATAAAAGTTTTTATTTATTTATTTTGTATAAAGATATAATATCCTTACAGACAGTTAAACAATATAATTACATGTAGTAAATACAAATAAAATACAAAATTATTAATTATTTAACAGGACGATAATTTTAAGTTTAATAACATTTACATTTAAAGAAAAATCTATAATTTTATAAAATTTATTAAATTGACTGCACATTCTTCTAAATGGATCAGCATTTGCGTAATTTAATCAGAAGAATTTAATTACTAGCAATTCAAAGTGTCGAGATGGACGATGAGGAACATTAAACGAAATGTTATCGAGCAGGAAATTAGAACAAATATCACCATTAATTAAATTTAATATAAGCGACACAGTTGAATTGAGTATTTATTCTTTAGATATTATAGTAAGGACCATTTAAGCCTTTCATGGTCCTTATGTGTTGCAATAAAGAAATGTCCTCACTTTTTAAAGTTTAAAAATGTGACAATATAAATATGTGTAAATATGTACCTGAATGTCATACGTAACATTCGTCCATTTATTCATCATACGCTCCATGTTTTCGATTACTCGCACAAATAAATCCTCTCTCCCTTTCAGTGAACATGCATATCGATCGCATTCCTGAATAAAGAAACCAAGATTGCGCACTCAGCCGTACAAAATAAATTTCTACTGCGCATCTACGTCATCATAGAATACAAATGAGGGTTTGTTGTAAAAAGTGTAAGAGATCTTTGGCACAAAACTGGAAATAACTAAATGACTTCTAAACGGGTGCATCGAACTTAAAAATATTTTAAATGGACAGAAAAGAGATACAGTCGAGTAAAACTTTTGAGTTTGGGCTTGAAGCTATTTGAAGAAGACCTTTCTCGGGTTACCAAGGTTTTACATATTCTATGTCTACGTCACAACACAACATAATAACGGACCTGCGCAATGCACAATCTTATTTTCTTGATTCATGAATCGCACTTGTTTAACAATAATTGTGGTATTAACTTAAAATTTCAATACTTTCAGAAGAGACAAAAAACTGTTTATATTATTTAAACTAAACATCAAATAAGTAGAACAACCATGTCACCACAACTCAAAATAATTCAATTCAAATTAAACGTTTTATTTTACGAAAAAGGTTGCAAACATTTCTTTATAGTGGTGAAAAAGTGATCGAAACAAATGTCTACTTTTCGCAAAAAGTGAAAAAACTGAGTTAATTGTTAAACAAGTCCGATATAACGTTTAATTTAAAAATACGTACATAAAACTGAGATTCGCCAGTCGAGCCAAATATTTGACGAAAACGCATTTGAGTTTGTTACAATTTTCAGTTGCAACTGTATTTGAAGAAATCGCGAATAAAATCCACGAAAGACCACAAAATCAAAATACTTTTCAATGAATCGAATTTAAAGTTTGGCAAAAATTAAAAATTTACTGTTTTTCACGAGCATTTTTTTGTAAATAAAATTAGTTTTTGATTTATTTGTGATATTTTATTCAGTTTTATATATTAACAAAATATGGGACAAACCGACAATGTTTTGTGTATGTTTCCACGATGTACAACTAAAACAACTAAAAAAATTATGAATTATATGATCAGCCGAAGATCATTCTGTCTTTTCGATCGTTTAATTTTATTTTTCATTTGTCATAAATATTATGAATCATGAATATAAAAAAATTCTGGTAAAATTGAAATTAATATAAAGTTTTGTTTTAAAGGTATGAATAAATAAAATGACTATTGGAGTTTCGATGTGATCACATTAGTACGTTCCACACACATACATAGAAATATGAAAACAAATTTCTTCTGAATAGAAGAATGTACGTAAACGTACAGAGTTTTTCAAACCAAAACCCAAATAAATCTAAATAATAGTAACAATTTATTTATTGTTTGAATTGTTCTTTAATTCGTTAACGCAAAAAAAAAGAAAATGATGTACAATGGAATTTTAAATTACTCATGTATAAGTGATTCCATAAAAAATACTCAACAATAATGATCTTCACATCAGAGTCGGTTAAAAATATATATTTCGCACGTTCCAAAACGTGCGTACAATGCATAGTATAAATCATACAAACGAGCGCAAGTCGATGCCAAAAACACAAGCCTCTACATGACAGAATAATTTTAATAATTTGAATAAATTTACTGAAAAAAATTTATTCAAACTAAAAATTATAAAATATTTTTCGCATGTTTAATCTTAATTTATTTTTCATAACATTTTTATAGATCTACATAAATGCAAACACATACATATACAAAAATATTTTTCATTGCTGTTAGAACTTTGCAATAAATTATATGAACTGAAAACATAACTGAAACATTTTAAAAGTTCTAAGGATTGAACATGGAACCTAAACATTGCAAGTCATGGCTCTTATCTCAGATGAAATTGGGGCGAACTCAATAAATTTCGCAGGGAAAAGCGTCCAAAAGCAATTGGATAAAATTAAATATCACAACATAAGTGCAAATACTTGCTTCTGTTGTATTCATATGATGGTAAAATAAATATCTACATTTTAGTTATTCGCACCAACGTTTTCTCTTATTTTATATCAGAGTTAGCTCAGTTCTACATTTACGCAATCTTAAATTCGACTTGAAATAGTAAACATACGTTCACAAGTATTTGACATTTGGTTAATTATAGATAAAACAGGCATGAAAGCCGTTCAATCCTGAAATTATCAGTACAAACATGATTAAGTATAATATAACTATCGCATTTACTCCTCACTTTTATGCTACTTAAAAGCGACAACTCGAAGTCCTCTTCTACAGACGAAGTTTGAAGACGATGGGTCGAAAAGGTAGTGTGTGTAATGCACGATTATCCATGATGTAAACGATCAGCTGCTTCAAATGCTTCACCTTGTTTATTGTATCGAATAATCTGTACTAGACATTTTTCGTTTCTCTTTCTTACTTTTCGTAATTTATATCTTCTTAAGTTATCGTCATTTTAATTGGAGTCAGAATCTTCCAATACCAATTTTGTGCAATTTACTAATTTTTCTATTTTTTATCGAAATTATTTTTTTTACTTTTACAAAAATTAGTTTTATATGTTTTTGTTAATTAAAATCTGCAAGAAAACTACAGAATATGTGGAATAGCCTGAGAAATAAACAGATCATATGGATTGTGGTAAACTTTGCTGCAAATATACATTTTAAATAAATTTTCCTTTTCTGTTTTTTACATTTTGTACCAACCAAACACACTTTATGTTTCAAAATCAAGACCACCTGTGAACTGAATTCGCCTTGATACGAAATGGGATCGTGACTTTCCACTTATGCTCATGCGTGATAAAAAATTTTACTAATGCACGCTCATACAATACCTTATATTTTCGGCTCACTTTCATGCACGTTCACGAAAACTCACACTCACTAAATAGTCATGAAGAAAATAAACTATAAAATAATTACAATAAAGCAAAAAGAAAATCACATAATAAAAAAATAAAAATAAACAGAAATAATTTTCTCTAATTACGTGAGCGTTACCCATCTCTAGTATGAAATAATTAATTTTTTTATTAAAAAAAGCTTATGAAATCGTTTCATACAATTTATGCTCAAACTCCAGTCCATATTAAACGAATTTAATTCAAATATGCTGATTTAAAACAATCGTTTGGCATTTTGGAAATTTTTGTTTTATAATCTATTCAAATTTAATTTGTTTTCTATTTGACGATTTTGCTAAAAATGGAAATCGACAATAACTAAATATTTATTATAACAAAATAAAATATTTTAATTTCTCTTCAGGCGCGGATCCAGCTTTAGCTTTTGGGAGGGTAAATTTTAAATGAAATATAGAAATTTTAAAAATTTCTTTTAGCAACGCAATAGAAATGAAGTCTATTTTATTAGTTTTTAGAGGGGAAATGTTGATTTTTTTCGTTCCTCTGAATACGCGTCTGATTTCTACAGATTTTCAAATATTCAGATTAAAAATTTATTATTTGATTATACTTATTATTCATGTCATAGAAATTTATAAAAATGTTTTTCTTTTTGCAGAAAGCAGGTGTTTGATTTATTTTTTTTTCATTCTTACGAATATCTATATACGAGTTTCTTAAAAAGAGTATTAAACTTCAATAGTGGGAAACCGTAAAACGAATTCTTATCGGTAACTATTGCATGACGAAGGTAAAACAACTTCATTGAACTCATCCCAGACATCGTTTGCTGAAGATAAAAGGGAAAGTATATATTATATTTTTTAATGAATCCAGTTTTTTACTTCATTATTTGCGGTTGTTCTCTACTGTTGCGATTGTTTTGGACTTTGATCAAAAGCCGTGAACTCCGTATTTGACCGCTGATCAATGAGACAGTGAATAACACAAACTACTCACGGATTTGTTTGTTTTGAGATTCTTTTGAGCTTTAAATTTTCAACAATTTGTTGTTCCAATTATCAAAATTATTTTTTAAGCATGAGTCTACAGATTTTTAAACTTAGGATTTTAGATGGCTAAAGAAACAGGTTTTTTTCATTCGTCTGTATATTTTTGCATGTGTACACCAGTGTGGCCAATTCAGTCATTTCCTGGCCATCTTTCTAAACATTGGTATTTGTATCTCGTCTATTGTTTGCCATTTTTCCTATTCAACATTCTGAAGGGATTTTCTCATAAAATTCTAAAATTGGCAAAAGAAAAATACATCATGTGTGGGTTCGTAAATGCAGTAAATTTGTGCATATTGGCAGCAAACTATACCAACAGTATGTAAAATGTTGCCGTAGTTGCAGAAATGTGTTACAACATTATCAGTTGTTTGCATGAAGAAACTTTTTATTAAAAAATGTGCTGCTAAGTTGTGAGTTTTGAGCGTTAAGCTTTCATGGGATAATATTGTGATACGTGATCCAAACGGACTAGTTGCAACATGGTCTTATGTAATGCATTCCTGGACTATGTCATTTGCAAACATGAACTTATTACTATACGACAATTATTCTTGCTTCCACGATCACACTCGTAGCGTGGTGGGTGGTCCACTTATTAATATCATGGAATAGTTTTTGGGTTAATCTGATGTAATGCAAAGCTGGGTTATGCGCTCCCGCCCTAGAACATCGAAAAGTTAAAAAAATCATGTTTTTATATGCATTTTGGAATAGTTTTGGACCACTTCCTGTCCAATTGCGGGTTTTTCCAGGACCACGAGTGTCACCTTTTTTACTACGGAAAAATACAACAGCACATCCATAAATATATTTGAGTGATTTCTCAAAATCGAATGATATCTAATTTGGTGTTCTGTAAATTGAATGATTTCCTGCAGCAGAATTTTTAACATCAAATATACTCGTACTACATATTTAAAAAACATGTAAAAGTAAGAATTTACTGACATTTTTAAGCTTTTAAGCGTTATTTACTTAAAAGGTGTAAATGAGGAAATAGAAAATTCCAGCAAATAAGTAAATGAATCACTCAATTTAGTAAATAGTTTTAATTTGATTGGTTGCATTAGTAGAGTATGATACAATATTATTTTGCTTTGTGTGATATGATATAGTAAATGCAGTTTCCTTTAAAAGCGCAATAGAAGTAGGTCAAAGGTTAAGGTATTGCCGGAAGCAAGCTGGAATACGCATTTGAAGGAAGTTCTAAAGAAAACATCAATATGACAACTTCCTGTTAATTAGGGTACTCAATTAATCCGGTTTCGGTTTTAATCGGTTAATAATCAATCGAGGTTTTGTGTAAACGGTTAATTATGGCTTAAACCGTTAACGGATTCATAAAAATGTTCCACAATTAAATAATTTCAATAAATAAAAATACATAAATTATATTAAAATTATTTTCCTATTTTATTAGTAAATAAAAAACTATAAAATAATAAACAAGATAAATTCATAAATATGCATTAATAAAAAAGACAATTAAGTGAGAACCTTTCAAGTTAGTTTCACACTTTAAGAAGATCTTCTAAAATAATCTATTAAAAAATAAATTTGGTTCAAAAAATTCTCAGCTCTTTTTTGGATGTCTAAAAATATAAAATCTTCCATTATACCATTCGAGCTCTGTTTTGAGTTTTTCAAGTTCTTCACTCTTCTCATGGTAATTGAACAATCAATCGAATTGTAATTAATCATTTAACCAATTGAATACTATATTGCTAAAAAAATGCAAGACGAAAATGTTATTATGTCGGAATGTCGGCAATTTAAAAATGCCCCGTCGAAGAATGGGAGAACCTACTTCCAATGGTTAAAATTACAATTTTTTAAATTATACAAATTTAATTTTTAATTTTTTAATTTTTGCTGAGTTCATCTAATTTAGAATTTATTATACACAAAACAAAAATTGTCAACATTTCTGTGATGACGAGATTTGTATATTTATTTGATAAACAAAATTGTATGTGTGTTTATTGAAAATATTTTTATAGTTTTCAAATGAATTTTTAAAAAGTTGTTTATTGAGAAACATAATCAAATCAAATTTATTTTTATTCTCAAAAAATACGTCTCAAAAATTAAATTTTTTTCTGGGTATTAAAATAAACGATCACAAATATGTTTTCTTCCTTTTATTTTAATTTGATTATTTTTCGAACTAAATTGATTGTTAGTAGTTTTTAATCCAAAGTGATTATTATTTTGGCTAAAGTTCGTAACATTATTGTAGAAAGAATTGGATATGAGATAATATTCGAAAGGTATAAGGGATGAATTAACATCAATTAATTTCAACTTACACGGCGGAACACTACACTACGCTACACTTCCATCATCAGTGTTCATATGTGTTTCCATGTAACCGCCCACTGACTCGGTTGAATGTGATTTTAAATTTGTATTTATACAAATTATGACCCGAAAAAGAATACGAGACTTATTCGTATTGTGGAAGGTATTAATAGTTGTTTTTAAAGCAAACACAACTTCACCACAATAAATATTAAAATTTTACCATCACTTCTTCTTCTTCTTTCTTCCTTTAATTGGGCTGGTGATGTTTACATCTTCTTGCTTATAACTTACGCATACTTTTTGTCAATAATCGAACCACTTTTTCCCGATTCTTTTTCCAGATTCAAATATGAATTTAAATAATTATAATACAACGATAAAGATTTTCTTAGTTTGCAAATATTTATATGCAAAACGGTGAAAGTATTCATTGTGTTATTAAATCGAACTAAAATCGATTGATTATTAAAATCGAATTGCAATTAATATTTATTATTTGTAATGTTGAATTTGTTTTAATAATAAAGTTTTAATATCGACAATTAAAATAACTACTGCAGCCATCTACGTATTATAATCGTATAGATAATAATTAGATGAATTATAAATTTGGACTTCCGCTATGCATAACATTAGAAACTGCATTTAATTTAATTTGGTTTTGTTAAGATTTTTTATTAGCATTGTATTTTTTATCGGTTTATAAAAAGTGCTTGAGGTTTTCTTTTAAGCATTTTGAACATTTTTATTTAATTAAACATGTCTAACAAAATAAAAGGAAATGACGGAAGTTTATTAGTTATTTGTTAATAAGATCTTATACAGTGAACATTTATAGACCTTCTCAATTTGAAAATGAATTAAAAGAAAAAAATAAAGTTTTTAGAAATACACACACACACGCACACGCGCCCGTTCGTTCATAAGTGTTAAATATTTGTTCTTTCCAATGTTGTTTCTTGAAAAATAAAACAAATTTCCAAATGATGTACAAACGATATCACTTTCTTATTTGCATAAAATCAATCGATCGGCAGTAGATATGAACATACATATATGTAGCACATACTACATACATACATACATTTCAACGCGCATACAAAATATAACTTAACTGATGTTCAGGAAATCAAATTAAATTAATTATAATATAATAAAAGAGCGATGACTTATAAATCACGTTCAGTGTTAATAATGTTCTTTGGAAATCACGGGATTGCTCATAGCCAATAGGAACTACGGTCTTATGCTCCTTGCAGGAGTAAAAGGAATCAATATGTACATATAAAATAAATTTCAATGTATTTTTAAGAATACATTTAGTATTCTACTGAATAAGTAAATAAATAATTTTGGAAAAATCATGTTAGAAATTAAAACAAAAACTGTTGTATTTAAATAATTTTTATTTTATATATTTTGAAAATATAATTGTACACAGGTGTTTACACACTGTTCACATTGTTCATTGCACATAAATATATTTACATATCAGATAAAATTTTTATTTTTTGATTAAAGAGCGATGTACATACATACATATTTTAAAACTATTAATAAAGTGAAATTTATAATTGTGGTGGCTTTTATGAAAGAAATAAAAAAAATATTTTTTACAACAACCTATTTGAACTAAATTAAATCAAAATAATAAAAGAAAACAAGAAGGGCCATTATCACATATTCATGTATTTTTGATCAGCAATTTAAAAATATATCATAAACAATGGAAAATGTCAACAATGACAATTTAATTTATTTGATAAACACCTATTTCCCTCTATTATGGTTACTAATCAATTCTACAATTATCGAATTGTCTAAGAATGAGAAATAGGTTTCTATTTGCCAAACCTCTGAATCCAAAGCCAACTGTGTTCTTTAAAATCAACATTTACATATTAATTGTAACAAATTGGGAATGTTTGTGAGATTTAAAGTATCCTTCCATAATTTACATGTTTCTTTTTTATTTAAACAAGATTAATTATGACTAAATAAAACAATTTTAAATTTCTGTTTATTAGATTTAAAAATAAATTTAGTTTTACTAACATACAACAGATATTTAATACAAAAAATAAGCTTTTACATTCTTCTATCACATTGTGGGAGTTTCTAGAAGTTCGGTTATAATTTTGCTTGGCCAGGCATTTCTGACCATTTATTCTGTCTGTAATTCAAATGTGATATTGCATTCAGATTGGGGGGTTAAGATCCTTATTTTATAAGTCAAATCTTAAATGAAGACCCGCTCATGATAATTATTTGTGCTAAATTATGCGTAATTTTTTTTTAGGTTAGACTTATAAAGCTTTTCTAAAGTTGCTTTGGTTTCTTATGACTGGCTAAATTTTGGATATTAAAATATATTGTTATTGTTATGAAATTATTCTTGTTTTTTTCTACAACTATTTGCAGCATATTTTGAATTTTTTTTTAATATTTTCCAATGATTATAGAATGTTTTTAGTTAAACTTATTTTAACTACTTAAAATAACAATGGTCTCAATCTCAAGGGAATACTATCCAAATTTATATTTTTTTGAATACCTACTTTTTTTACATTAACACACTAAATTTTTGTATTTTGTTTTAATAGTTATTTATAACGACTTACTAAAATAATACAATAAGATAGTACCATTTATAAACCTCCTATGACGAGGTTATAAAAATCCCATGACCCCGATCGATTCTTTTTTTACAATTATATAGTACTGAGTTCGTGCTTACTCCTACACAGGGCCGCCAATATCGTTTTGATATCGTGCTGTCAGATAATTGGCTGCTTCTGTCATTTGCTCCAGGCACTGATATAAGCCGTTCAAATGCCTTCGGCAACGCTTAGCGAGTTCAGTCGCTTTATCGGTGTTATTTATTTTTTTAATATGCATGTGACCATCTTCACTGCTAGTGGTCGAATCTAAGCCGCTGTTATTTTTGTGACATTCTGATTCAACGCCGGAATCATTTTCTTGCGAAATGTCACTTTCGGAATCACTCATTTGACTCACTGATGTAATAGAAGCCATTGATGCGGTCGATGGGCGTCTTGTGTGCCCTTTAGCAATACTGTTGTTTATAAAAGGGACTGTGGGTGAATTTATTGAAATGTTTTCAGTCTTAGCTTCAGGATTTTCTATTGAGATTTGTTGATTATCCAAATCTTCAGAATCGTCTTTGCTAGTCCACAGAAGGTCATTTTTTAAAGCATTTAACATGTTGTACAAATTGAAAAGCTCTGAAGAATTAAGAAACTCATGTACATTTTTGGATTTAACAGGATTGCGCTTTCCATTTGCATTAGGGATAAATGTGTGCTGATTTGAGGTTACATTTCTTCCAGGTGTTGGTACAATATCAGTACTATCACCCACCTGAAATTTTATAAAGTAAAAACTTTGTTTAATAGATCTTATGTAAGTAATTTCGTTTTAATTCCTTCCTTTCGTGAAACAAGCAATTTTAATCAAATATATGAAAATAAATTCAAAATTAAATATTTTGTTTTAATACAATATTTACCTGTCGATCCATGAGCCTGCATGGAACTAATATAGTTTCATCCATGACATTAACTGTTTTAACAAACTTCTCCATGACATTGACAATACTGTCTTTTGAAAATTGAAGTTCGTCATGGCGAGCAATACGTCTTAAGCAATTTCTAAAATGAAGCAAAAAGCAAATAGAAACGTTATGATAACTTCTTAACAGAAACAGAGATTAAAAATAAAACAAAAAAATCCACTTAAAATAAGCAAACAAAATTTTTTAGCCAACAAATTGCGTTGCCGCCTAAAAGTCTGCTTCGATTGAAGAAACTTCCGGTTTTCAAAAAGAATATTTCTGACAAATTAAGCTAAAAATTTGTTTTTGTTACGCAAATATTGCTCGTTACTTACTATCAGCGTACTTTTCATATTGACTGTTCACTTTTTAATAAAATTGAAAACATTTTGATTTTATTTCTACAAAATGAGAATGAGCGGATCATCTTTTAATCAGAAATTTTGAAATATAAGCCCATGCAGGAAATATTGAGTAATATTATCCGATATCTCTTTCTTCTCTTTTATAATATTTTCAGTTCTCGAAGATGAACACATCAACATGACAATGCAGCCTTTTATACTGCAAATTCTGAAAAAATTCAGATTAAACACGAAAATGTAATATTATTCAATTGGCCGCCATTCTGCACATACTGGAATTAAATGGGAACTGTATGGTGACGGACAGTAATGAAATATTTTGAAGAAGTATCAAAACGTTTGTATTTGTATTTGTATTCACTTTGACAGCATGCGTCGTCGGTCGCATTTAGATGAACCATATTATAATAAAGTCGTTGTCGTGATATTTTTTATTTGGCGGGAGGCGATTGAATAAATTAATTTGCTTGAAAGTAAAAAACTTTTTGGAAGTGAATGTCAGGACACAAAACCACTTGGAAAAATTATAATTTGACGGCATTCTTATTATTTTTCGATTTATTTTAAACAAGTTATAAGCAAAAGTCAAAGCTAAAAATAAAAAGTTTGCTGCACTCGAGGGCAATTTAAGGGCAATGAGAAGCCTTAACTTCTGTGGACTGCTATTATAATAATCGGCAAAAAAGCGGAATTATTTGTTATTTCCCTTCTGCCATGGGGCTCCACGCGGATTTTTTTCTTTGAATTTCAAATTTGTTGACTGTTTTACAAATGAAAAATCGTATTTACTTACTCAATATCCATGTTAATTGTTTGAGAACAATTCTGAATAATTTGAGTTTTTTTTCTGTATTACATTCCCAAATCGTTTCCAACAGCATTTTCAATGAACTTTTTGCAAAAACTTGCTTACCGCCATTTTTTTTTTAAAATAAAGTTTCAAGATTTCCAATTTTCAATATGTTCAAGCGTAAAGTGACTAATTTGATTCCCAATATTTTAGGTTGGAAAAAATCTATTTGTGACAAAATAATATAATTTAAAAAGCTACTTGTATTTGGACCACCTGCTATTCCTAAAAACGTACTAATTATATTTTCTTATCAAGTAGTTTTTGATTTAAAACAATAAACTGTTATTCATTCCCAAAATTTCAATTGCCAAAAACTTTGTATGTCCATTTGGATGTGTGTGCGGTGTTCAAGTCCGCAGCAATGTACACACATATGTACATATGTACATATGTACATACATACATACATAAATATTCGTACATAAATTAGAAATTTACAAAACGTTTGAATATTAAAACTTTGTTTATTCGTAAATCCAAAACAGTTATTAATACAAATTTTAAAATTGTCTTGTTATGGCACTAGAGTATCCAATTATTTGTATTCTGGTTTTGTTCGAGTAACTCGAATAATTTAAATAATTAAAAAAAAAGTTCAAATAATTGTATTCAATGGAAGAAATATGAATGTATGTTTGTACTAAGTATAAAGTTCTATAACGTTAACAAAATATTAGTATATCAAAAATTATGTTCAATAAAAAATTGTATTGTTTACTTGACTTGAATCAAATCTTTTGAAATAGTCTTTTAAAAATACCCGTAGTATACAGTTTGGATGTTTGCTTCTTAAACAGTTTTTTTGTTTTGTTTTAATAAAAATTTACACAGTTTCACTTAAAGTAAATGTTTGAACTAATTTTCTTTTTTTAATTTGTAATACTTTGTATAGTTTTTTTTTAATTTCATCCAAAATATTGTTCTCATTCAGATCCACATTTTCGTCTTTCAATATATCATAGTCTGATACATTTTGATCAGATTCAATGTAAGACAAGAGATTATACAATATGATGATTGTAAACTCTTTTCTCTGTTTCAACTTTCGAGCTGTATTTGAAAAATTATCATTATTGGGGAACCTTGCGAATTTAAGGTAAAGAGTATGTGTACTAATAACTTTAATTTGCCTCTCGTCTATTTTGGCCTTAAGGAAAGCAAGTAAATCTTTTGAAAATTAATTATTCGCCTTTTCTAAATTGTTGATTAAGAAGTTTATTATTCCTTCCGATTAGTTCCTACAATTAATGTTGCTGAATATTTTCTAAGCTCTATTTAATGGCCACGTCTAGCGATCGCAAAGTATTACTTTCACTTCTGAAAGTATCAATATTTCCTTGTCTGTAAAAACATATAGCCGGCAATCTGACAGTGGAAGGTCACACATTTTAAAATGCGAAAGAAATTTTAAATAATATTAGCTAACGATGACCAACGACGTTTAATTTGTAATGGAAATAAATACCGAAGGTAATAATATGTAATTTAGTTTTAAGAGATTTTAAGAGATTTACCAAGAAATTAATTTTACTCGATTAATTGACATCAGTTGTTCGAGCTATTCGAAATAAACTATTTTCGTTGTTCGATCAAATAATGGAAAAGCTTTATTCGATTAATCGAACAAAGATTAATCGAGTGGAAACTCTAGTTGGCACCATACCATAATGTACACCTTAAATGTATTTTGTGAACATTATTCTACATTTGAATGCTCAGAGAAACCTTGTAAATCTTTTTCTTTTTATTATTATTATTCAAATATCGAGGGCTGGCTGACATCTCCTTGTTAAGGTAATGAGTTAAAATTTATTAAATAAAATGTGAAAAATATGTATGTATGTACTTCATATGTTCGTTAGCATTTTTTGATGATTAGAAAAGACAGGAAAAATAAATTAAGACTGTTTGCTAGGGAAACATGATTATATTTCCGGTGCCGCCACAAACCTCGCAACCATCCGAGTCGTTCACTTGTTAAGATTTTATTGAAACATCATTAATATTGAAACTAATGCTCAATAAAGAGATAATAAGCGACTTAAAAAAAACACATACATACATCTCTCCCTTCATCAACGATTTTCAGTTATGAACGAAACTTCCTTTTCTCATTCTGTCATTCCCGTTTTTTTCATATTATCAGATTAAGTCGTTTGAGGTATCTCGCATAAACATAAAGAATTTACATTATTGTTTTAAGAAAAAAAAACAGGTAAAACATACGTTGTTTGCGATGTATTATAAATTTAAAATTCTTAAATATTATCAACATGATAATTTTCATGTTATTATTAATTTTCTTTATTATTTAATAAAACAGCGTACTATCAAAATATTTCATCATCAAAAAAGTAAAAAATCTAAAAGTTTATTTCGGGTCGACTCAAATGTCGTCGATCCAATTATCAAAACATTTTATTTTTAATTTAAGTTCCAGAGGTTATGAAATTAAATTCATTTCATGTAGTATGAATTAATAAACTGCTGGTTATTTTTTGTTATTTAATATTTAATATAATAAGTAAAATAAACAAGTCTTGTGAAATTACGTTAAAAAAAACGTGTGAAATTTTATCTCAATGAGACCCATCGTTTGTTTTAAAAACGACATGGAATCCTATTACCAATTTCAATTACAATTACGTGTAATTTTAGAAATGAAAATTTCACTAAATAATCAAGAAAAAAAGTTATAAATACTAAAAAGTCGACTTCAGACAAACGAAAAGTTTCTCGTTTCATATTTTTCTCAGCCATTTATGAACCGATTTGTATTCTTTTCAATGATTTATATACTTTCAGATTTATATACTTCTGTCTGCATTGGAGCCAGTTTTTTTTTTTTTTAAATTATAAATCATTTTATTACGAAAATTGTCCATAAGTTAAAATAAAAAGATGTCAAAAAGAAAATAACTTTTAATATTATAAATTTTATTATTAGCAATAATACGTGTAGAGTTCTTTTTCAGTAATATTTATCGAATAACGAATACTCTGCAACCCAGTAAATTTCAGTAATAGTTCGTACAAATTATAGACTGCGCGAACAAAGCTATTGTTTATTAGAAAAAAACATATTATAGTATATACGAATTTATCTGTATTATTTAAATTGTTAATGTGCTAATTGTCGTTTTTAATATTTATCTATTTGTTGTATTTATATTTATTTCATTATATCGATTGTAATTGCTAATATTTATTAAGCCCACCTCCACACATGAAATTATTTCATAAATTTTGTCCACACACTGCAACTTCATTTGTGCAATTTCCGTTTTGATAAAATATAATTTGAGAATTGCAGAGCACATGAAACTGTGTACTCTCTCTCCTTTTTGCATAAATTTGATGATGTACAAAACATGTTAATAAAATATACAAAGAAAATATCAATCGAAATCTTAATTTAAGGAGAGCTAATCGGCAATTCGATTCGTAGGCAAAATTGTACGGATTCGTATATTGTTTACATTGCAATTCGATAACTTTTTCTGGCGAATCGCATGACAGGGTAAACTAAATATAATCTTCATTTTTATTTGCTGCTACGGACTTCAGCATATTAAAAGAAAAGTTTTTTAATGGTACTTTCCCGTTAAAATGAAAGACTTTATTTTATATAAAAAGTTTAAAATTAATTAATATTATATATTTCAACGTATTCGTTGCTCAAAAGCTAGTGATCGTCTGACACATATTTCAAGGTAAAAAAATAAATAAAATTCAAAGTTAACTAGATTAATTTCAAAACAGAAGGAAAGTATAAATTCAAATAATTATTCAAAACAATAAATAGGAGTGTCCAACAATATGTAATTTAGTTCATCGCCCATATTCGGTTAGCGGAAGATTTAATTAAAATTCTTTTCATGATCCCTACTTATGTGCTGCTATTTCCATTTAATCTAAACGATTTCCATAAAATACTTATTGCACAATTGTGAAGTAATTCAGCAATATGGTCCAGTCCTTTAAGGCTTCCTCAGTGCACCGCAGATAATTTATTAGAATAATAACAACAGAAACAAAAAGTAAATCAAAACTTTGTATTAGAAGAAAATAAATATTTTCATTGACGGTTTATTTTTGAAATGTCTTTGTACTTATTTAATTGGCTGAAAGCCAACTAAATCGTCATACAGCGTTAATATGAATGCCAACAAAGTGGTCCGATTATCACCTGATTCCCTAACCGAACTAACCCCATCTATTTAACAACATTCATAAATTATATTTATACGTTTGTAAATATAACACAATTAAGGGAAATTTCTAAAAAAAATGAATAAGAAAACACTTACAGAAAAAGTAATTACTTCTTGCTTTTTTTAATAGCTTCAAGTTTTATAAGTGAGCAATTAAAAATGCCTTGACACCTATAAAAAGTGAATTTTATCAATGCCAGCCTGCCGAACCAACAGACAGTGTACACATTTATAGACACAAAAAAAAATTTAAAGTTTGACGCACGCCAATGACTGAAGTGGTGAGTTGTTCATTTGTTCAGTCAGTTAGTTAGTCATCCATTTAGGCAGTCAGTCGGTTAGTTAGTTCTTCAGACGTGCTGCTATTAGTTGACATTCAATATACTTTGGACTTATTTGAAATCGCGTAGGAAACCACGCACTCGTATCGTGCTTGCAGAGTGTTTATTTTGTTACTTAATTTTATAAATTCCTATCAGCAATAAAAAGAAAAAAATCGTTCTTTTTTTATACAGATTATAGATTTTGATTTAATATTGCTTCCCGTAAATTGCTAACCAATTAGAAATTTGTCCAAGAAAAGCCGCTTCTTTGTTAGATTACAGAGTTCATGTGTATCCAAAGAAATGTAAAAATAAGAAATTTATTTATATTTTTAGTTATTATTTTAAATTTATTATTTCAAATCCACTTCAAGACAAGAGTATATTTGGTTTAGATTTAGTACTGCGAACGATATGTAGGCTCATTTGCTCAAACAACGTCATATCTCAAAAACACATTCTTCAGAAAATGAGGTAAGGACTTTTTAATTTAATCAATCCTCAATTAAAGAATAAAAAATATTCTTTTGCATTTTGTATTTTCATTTTAACGGTTATATTTATTAATGAATTAATAATTTTTTAATACGAGCATTCCTTCCATAGAATCCAGAAGTTGAACAACTGTGAGGTATAACTTTGACGTCGGAACTTGTCCAAAAATTAATAAAGGAAAAATATCAAATTTGAAAAAATGAGAACAAAACCCCTCCGTTTTTCCAGGTTTTTAAAAAATTACGTAAATATGCGTTTAACACTCAAATATGCTCCGAAATGAATCGTTTTACGCTTGAACAACGTTGAGAAATATTGAAAACTTATTTTCAAAGTGAGTGTTGCAGTGTTGCCCAAAACTTTGCGTTTGCCAAAAAGAAGTTTTGGAATGTGTGTTTTTAACAGCCCTGTCTTAGTTTACATACATCCCGCTTAGAGTCTGTGAAGTTAAAATATTTGTCATTCAAATATGTATATACATTTTTTGAGAGAAAAAAATCGGCCAAAATCGAAATGGTGTGGATAAAGTGGATAATAGGGTGGGAGCACAAGGCATGGCTGTCTATATATGAAAATGTTATATTTGTCATGCTATACGAATAATCCAGAAACGATGCACAACCTTAATTATAATATTGTCTGATCCATTCGTGAAATAGAAACAGACAATCAGCAGTCTTGGAAAATTGGGTTGACAGAATAATCAGCTGCGTAGCCAGTCGAGGCGCGGCGTCACATGGCTGAAATCGTGTTCCAGAAACAAATTTAGTTATAATTAAATCCATAACACACAAAAAAACCCAGTACAATAATTTAATGTGATTATTTTCGAACAATTTTGTTGTTAATGGTTTCTTTAATCCAAAGTGATTATTATTTTTGGCTAAAGTTCGTAACATTTTTAGTCAGAAAGAATTGGACATGAGATAACAAAGCAACAAGGGAAAATTTTAACACCAATTAATTTCAACTTACACGGCAGAACAGAAACAACGTTGTTTTTCGGGAGCCGCTACACTCCCATCATCAGTGTTCATGTGTGTTTCCATGTATCCGCCACTGTTTAGGTGGCTCGGTTGAATGTGATTTCAAATTTGTATTTATACAAATAATGTCTAGAAAAAGGATACAAGAGTTATTTGTATTATTATTTGTTTTTACAGTAAACACTGTTTTACCACTATCAATATTCAAATTTTACCATCACTAATTAACGTTAAATTAACCCATTGTTACATGTTGATTTTATCTCATGTACCATTTTTCTTTCTAATTTTTGTTTTTTTTTTTTTTTTTTACTTAAGACAAACTTTTTTGGTTTGATTAATACTTAAGTGTTATTGCTTTTTTGTTTTTTTGTCAACTAGCTGAGTATTTTTGATTTATTTGATCAATTTTAACTAGTTATGTGACAGTAAACATTGCAAGGCTCATGCCAGTAGCTAATTTTTTATTTAATGTGATTATTTTCGAACAATTTTGTTTTGTCCAGTACAATAATTTTACAAATATTTTAAGATATTTTACTTGTATTATAGTAAATAATAGTTTTGGGGAATGGATACATTTTTATTTTTATTTTTTTACTTTGACTTATATTTGTCATGATAAAAGTGCAGAACAATTTTTTCCATTTATCTAAATTAGTTTAAATTCACAATTGTAAACATAGGGTAATCGATTATTCGACATTTTTGCAGAAACCGGTTTTCGAATATTTGAAATTTTTGAAAAACCCTGTTACGGTTTTTAAAATTCAGGAAAATCCGGTCAACTGGTTTTTTTTCTTAAGGAAAATTTTGATTTTTATTTGCTTTCATGCAAATACTATAAAATAATATAAAAATTAAAGCATAAAAATTAGATTTATATCGTTCATATCATAGAGTTTTTCATTGATTACGGTTCATCAAAGTAAATGTTCACGTAAAATTTTAGACTCCTACGATCAAGAACAGACACTTTGTTAAAGAAATTCAAACAGGAGTAAACACAAGTGCATGTATTTTTTACACTCTTGTAAAAAAAGTATTGAGTTGTATTGTTTAAAAGTAAATAAGTTTCTATATTATAAAAAAAAAGTAAATAAAGATTTGCAGGGAATACTCTATTATTGACATTATAACGTGTTTAGCTTCTCCTTTAAATTAAACAAAAGTGGAGTTACGTCGTTACTCGGCGAACTCCTTTGCTTCATTTATGAAAGAGTAGTTAATAAAATTCTCGCTTTTGGTGAATTTTCCAGTTCTGAGATATAATACTAAAGTATACACACCTTTTAGAAGACGTTTATTTATTCGTTTTTGGTCTGCAATTCATGTCTAACTCCATATAAAATATGAAGCAAAACGTCAACAAAACTAAATAACGATTTTCAAATTTGCAGTTTAATATCCATTGCACGCAACAAGGCCCATTTAATTCGTCCCTGCTACAACCTCATAAGATTATTTCGCCATAATCAAAAAACACCTAGAACTTTTACATTGAAAAAAAAAATACTTGGATAATCAACAGAACACGTTCGTCTCAGTTTTATTATAGTAGAAAGTCTATTTGAAAAATAGACTGAGCCAGTTTTTTAATTGTAAAAAACCATAATATTCGACATTCAAAAAATTAACATTTTGAAAAAACTGAAAACCGTATTGTAGAAAAACCGAGTCGATCACCCCAATTGTTGATCACTACAAATTGAAAAGTATTCGACTGAGCCAGTTTTTTAATTGTAAAAAACCATAATATTCGACATTCAAAAAATCCACATTTTGAAAAAACCGAAAACCGTATTTTTGAAAAAGCGAGTCGATCACCCTAATTGTAACTGATGCGTTATTTTTCTTCGTACTAAAGGAGTTAAGCGAAAATGCGAAAGAAAAAATTTATTTATTTTTTTTTTAATTTTTTATTACAATATTAATAAAATAACAATAATTATCATACTGTGCAATTTTAACTGACACTCACTGTATCTGTATCGTTGATTAACATGGAGAAAAAAGTAACTATTGAAATGAACAGCTGCTTTCAAAGGGGCCTGCGCATTAAAAGCAATGAATACAACATGAAAATCGCCTGATTTTAAGGTGGCACGTTCAACATCAAGACACAAACACTAAACACTCACAAATCAGGTGGTTTTGTTGCTGTTCAATACTATAATTACATTTGATGGTGGTAGTTGGCCTGATTTTACAAATACAACCGGCTACATCTACACATCGTATGTATAAAATGTTTGAGGTTCTGACAAAAAATTACGATGTTTTTGGTTGGATTGCGTCAAGTACACCAGCACTCGCCAAATCATTGAGATTATGAGAAATGCATCCCCACTCAAGCTTTATTTCGTTAACACATACACATACATATATACATATGCATACATATTTACATTTATACATAAAGCAATGTATGGGTGCATTTGTAAGTTATTGATTTGTTTTGTAATTAATATCTGTAATAGTATTTTTTATATTTTATCAGATAATAAAGAATGATACGCAAATATGAAATACCTATTAGGGATTTTGCAAATGAGGCTGCCGATGGGGGTAGATTAGGCATAAATAAATTAAATGCATATGAACAGCTGCAGAGCTTTGATTCCTGACTTTTTTATTATCTCAATTGTTTTATTAAAAATATTGTCATATGAAGTCAAATAAGCCCTAAGTTATATTAAAAAAATTTTTGAGGACAAGCAAAACACTCTCTAATATGAAAAGACAACAATAATTTTTAAATTTTTTTCAGTTAAGCTTAATTTTTATTAAGGAATTAGTACATATATTTTGATGTGCTTCATCGTTATCAATCAAGAAATCGTTTTCGAATTTTTCTATAACTTAAGACGTTTTGGAAATCACATGACGATATGCACTTGTGGGAGCAGCCAAAGTTTTCTTTTTAAATTGAATTTATAAAATATACATAGGAATATACATATGTATATGTCCGTGTTTATTGTTTTGTTCACAAATATTACTAGCAGGGAAATCTTGTAAAAATTACAATAAAAAATCATTGGTACTTTATTAAAATATACTCGTGAATCTCTGAATCCAATATAACCAAATGGTACCACACTAAATACTTAGTCAATAGTTGCAAGTACAGTTTTTCTTTTCTCGGTCTTTTTCATTTCCCCGAAAATAGGAAAATATATTTTTTTAATTTATTAATCGAGATTGCCTCAATATCTTTAGCAGGCGTGAAATCAAATTTTTAAAAGTTTCAAACCTCTTGTGTTATACAAAAACTTTAAAAAATTTTAAAAATTACAAAAGTATAAATAAGCACAGCACAGTAGGCTTTGAAACTTATTCAAAAATCCCAACATACAAATTATATTGGATATGAATATATTTGTTCAAGACTTAAAGTGATTTGAGGCAGTCGACTGGTAATTATGGACTTCCATTCTCATCACGCAGTCCTTAGTAATCGCTAGCATAAAAATTTTGCATAACATTTTTGGGTTTTGCATAAAGTTATTGAAATCTAACACAAACTTTCTTTTTATTTATTATTTATTCTTATGCAAAATAAAATAAAGATTTTCTGTGTTAAGAACCACTGAACAATCATACCTATTACCTTTTGAGTACCAATATGAATCATTATTAGACATGTACTTGAAGCCCGCCCTTTCTACACATCGCTTAATTTACCTACTTATGTGCATTTGTATTTTATTCGCAATATGAATTACGATATGACGATTATATTAACTCATAAATCTAATTATTGACTTGTGACTATGTTTTAGCAAATGTTATAAATATCTAATTACCTATACAAAATGCAAAACAGTTTACATCATACCGTATCGTACGATATAAATTAATTTTATTGCTGTACATCAGGCATGGAAGTTTTTATTATTTTTTTTCATTAATCAAATTTAGCATTTCTTCTATTAGATTAATTATTTTAGCCAAATCTATTCCAAATATTCCAAATTTCCGTTTAGAAAGAAATTTTTGATAACAAAAAGATCTTATTTACATAATTATCATTACTATTTGCCATACCTGGCACACATTCAAACAGACAAAACTTCGTCACTTTTTGATAATATTCAATAGAAGAGAAGCAGCAATATCACTCACAGTATGGGAGATGAGCTTCAAAACTTTCGAGTTTGCTTTTTGTGGTTGGCATGAGCTGAGAAGTTATGATCAGGTGTTTTTGAGGAGAATTTGTATGCACATGTATTGGTATGTATTGGACAAATCGCCAAGTTGCTAATCCGAGCTCGAAAAAACCCCCGCTTTAAATTATTTAAACAATTTAGCAAAATGAAATATAACTCACCTTGTGTTTTCTATTTTTGTTATATCTGTAAATCCGTTCATAATGATTTCTTGTTTTTTCCCCTTTTTTATCTTAATAGAAATCTTCACCTGCTTTTGGGGTCGATATTAAATTTTAATTACTTGTCATATGTACATATGCATACAATTGAATCTTTTAATTTTTATAACAATCCAAACGTACTAAATCTTTATTAGAATTTTAACTTTTAATAACACTTTTGCTTTTTTAATTATGTTTAAGAAAATTCTATATATTATATTTTGTTAAATTTTTGTAATTTGTATTACGAAATTTTGAAAGCAAAAACAAACAACAGCCTTGGATTTACTATTATTTATCTAACGCCCCTTCTCCTTCTTTTTTAACAAATTTACAAAATGAATTTATTGTTGAATAAGCCCGTAACATCTGTTGTATTTTTATTTTGCTGAATGTAATACACACACTTGGTTTATGTTCTATTTTTGCAATACTTTTTCACACTTTGCTGAAATCGTTTATAACTTGTTATTTTGTAAATATATTTCTTCACGTTATCCGATTTCCAACAGACCCACGACCGCACGAAAGTTTATTTTAAAATGACGTTTCTTGACAGCTCAATTTCTTTTATATACAAAAGCTTTTTCTTTATCATGCTGCCACAGTTACTTACCATTGGCTTATTTGTGATGCCAGAAAATAAAAAAATAATAATTATAAGTTTCGTAGTGACAAAATTCTGGCAGCCCTAAAATGTTTAAAAGTATGAGAGTGCGGTTAATACAAATTTATATACATAATGGCGTTTCTACACAGCATTCAATGAGGCAATTCACACTAGATTAATTATACTGGCTAAGCGTGGCAGCTTGTAGGCATTTTTGGTTGGCGTAATGTTTTAACCAGCTTCTAACTTATATTAGCAGAACAAAACTAATACATACACAATTAAAAAAATACACACATGTCAAATGAATACAAAAAACACTAAACACACAAAGCTGTGTATACGTATACAATTTTATGCCAGATAAATTAATCTAGGAAAGAACAAAAGTTAAGTGGACTAAATATTAGTCTAGTGTGAATTGGCTCATTGAATTTATTTCAATTAAAACACGAGTTAAATATTTAAGTTTTAGTATTTTCTTTTATTATTGAAATAGCAATTTTTCATTATTTAATTTTGCTGATGTACATAATTAATTATAATAATATTTGCTTTTGCAGAATTTAAATTTTTTTATAGAATTGTAAATTTATTTTATTAGACATTTTTGCTTAAAGAACCTTTTTATTTCCTTTCAGCATTTTTGTCTTATTTTAAAAAGTTGCGATAAACATATAAAATATTTGTAAATAAAAATGTCTTGCCTTTTGCCAAAAAACAAAAAATATGTTTTGAAATAATGTGCTTCCTTAAATCGAGAAAATATACATAGATTTTTGAAACCATGTCATAAAAACAGTTTTATTTATGCCACTCAATTGCGTGTACATACGTGTATTGCTCAAAGAAATAAGGATATTTATTTAGCATGTTCGCGATAGGAAGGGGATCAGGTTATCTGATTATATATTATAATTTTAATTTTATTCAATGTATTTCATTGTAGATAAATATCCGCTGATAACCACCCTATCGCGAACAACCTAATTGTTTATGTATAAATATTTTATAAAACTTCTCCTAACTACAAAAATATTTAAGCGAAAAAAAAACATTTAAACTGTGATTTGTGATTTTTTCGATGGTTAAGAGTATATCGTTAGCTTAGTACCTACATTTTTAAAATTTTAAATCAAAGAAAAAAAACTTAATAGTTCATGTAATAGAAACAGCGTTTCTATGTACTTACTATGTATTTTTTATGAGTGTAGCCATGATTTTGATATACTACTTATGTACTCTTAATATAAGTAGAATAATTCATAAAAATAATCAGATTTTGATTAATTTTTTTTTTGTCATTTACATGTTTTTGTATTTGAGCTAACGACATGTATTTTTTAATACATACAATTTTTTATTTATAAATTATATGCATGAAGCTTTAAATCGTTAGAACCAGTTTTAGAGATATTTTCAGTTATATTGATGTTTCTATTAAATTAAACAAATTTTTACTCAGTGCCTCTAATTTATTTGAATCCGAATCGAGATTTCTTTACAAAAAGTAACCAGAAACTGACACCAAGTTCAAACAGTTTTGAAAATATACATTTTCTAAAAATTTCAAGTTTAAGCAGAGCAGTGAAATCGGCGTATGAATGCATGTTCATCAGGAGTACGAATAAAAACAATATGGTGGTCATGTGGCGAAGAATTCAAAATATTTTACTTATTTTTGGATTAAAGATTTTAATATGATTCTTTGGAGCTTCCCTGATATGTTCTATCGGATATCAATTTCTTACGAGTACTGGATTTCCTTGCAGTCATAGTCATGGTTTCGCAATTATAGCCAAGTGTTTGTGATAATTGTTTTGCAAAAACTCTCATCTCAATGGCATTTCTTGGAAACATTTTCCTCTGGAGCATAAATAGTAACTCATGCTACGGTTTTTGGTAATTAAACCAATTTTTTTTGGAAAGATCCTCTTGTGAAGCTGCTTGCAGTAATGACATTGATTTTGATTCCATTTAAGACAGCTGTCCGAAAAACTATCTGCTTCTGCTTTCATTTTATTCATTTCAGGAGAAGCAGTCAAGCTCGATATTGGCATAAAGATCCAAACACAAATTTTACCGATTAGAGAAGTAGAACAATACTTTCCAATCTTACAAATCAATTTGCAAAGTGCAATAGAGAAACCGGATAAGCCATTTCATGCCTACAATGGAAGAAGATAAGCCCGTATTTATTAATAAATGTGTTTATAAGTTTTCTGCTGAAATATGCATGTATTATTAAATAGCTCATTTTGAATTGTTTAGAAAAAAATATTAAACTTTATATTTAATTAAGTACAATCGTCTTTAAAACTTTGTTTTTTATTTTAATTTTTGTTGTATGAAGCTAAAATTTTATTTTGTTGTTTTTGTTTGATTCTTAAACTGAGTTTTTGCTTTAATAAAAAAAATTATATTTAGTATTTGTTTTACATTTATTAATTTTTAGTTATTATATATAGTAATTTGTTTGTTTTCATATTAATATAATGTTAACATTGCATTTACTTTAACTTCTCTCCACAGTAGATGTCAAATTATTTCTTTTGCTCCGTCTATGTGTTTCAAGATTTAATATTAATTTTAAGAAAATTTATATTTTTTCTTGCAGTAATTTTTTAAGCACTTTCTTATAAACAATTTTTTATTTCCATTTAAATGTAAAGAGAGAAAAGGAGCGAAATTTACTTCTAATGAGTTTGAATTTTGAATTAAAATATTATTATGTATTTTTAATTTAAAAGATAGGTATTTTTATTTATTTGTTTTTGTTTGTAGAGAACAAATTGTTTTAAATCTTAATTTAAGAATTGTTGAATAATTAAAAAATAAAAATTAATAATCATATAAATAGTGTGTACACGTATTTCTAGTATATGATTAAATCGACTTGTCATGTAAATTTATATTTAATTATCACTTAACGCATATACATACATACATCCATACACGCATGTGTATGTTGCACAAGTATCATGTACATTCATATGTATGAATGTATGTACATATTTATATCGATATTTATGTAATTCTGAAGTGATAAACAATTGCTTGTGAATGAGAGTAGTTTTAATTATTGTTATATTATTTTATACGAAATAAATAATTGTCATGCTTTTTTTAAGCAGTTGTTGCTGCTGTTTCCTTTAGTTTAATAGTTAATTCACATTCTTTATTAAATTTTGATCATTAAATAATCGCTTTCCCAATAAGTTATTAGATAAAAGTTAATTAAGTTTTTTATACACACATGCACACATACATATGTATATATTGTTAACTCATTATTCGTTTGGCGCACAGAAAATTAAAAAAAATGAATTAGGGATGGCATATATATTTTGATACCCCTTTTCGAATCCAAAATTTGTTTCTCGAAATTGTTTATGGTTTCTGAAATATCAAGCATCAATTTTGCTTCACTGTTTAGCGAGTCCACAAAATTTCACTTTTTTTAAACAATTTTTATCAATTACGATTAAGAACTTTCGACTTTGGGACATTCGAACACAAAAACAAATTTGAGTTTTTTCTTATTGTTTGTAACATATGTAAATGTTTGAATCAAATCTTCTTTAGCATTTAAAGAAACAGGCTTTTAACAACATTCCCATCACAAAAAAAAAATAGTTTTTAATTGAAAATTTCCAAAATGAAACTTATTTTAAACATAAATATAAGTTATTTCTGAATACATATAAATTTATTTAAAATAATTTTTTACTTTATATGAACCACATGCAGTTCAACTACTCTTTTTTGTATTCGCTGGTATGTTATGGAAATTTGCGCTTAAATTTTTGCAAACAGTTTTAGTAATTCAAATTTACGAGACTTGAAAATATCTACCGAATCTATAGATTAAAATCGAAATATTTTTGGTATTTTCTATCCACACGTTCATGCACGATCTCGTGATTAAAAGATCTTGCGCGACACCCATCTGTGTATCTTGTACTCATGAATGTATGTATGTACGCATGTGTGTTCAATGTAGTGAAACACATTTAAAAGTTCCTTATTAGTTTGTTAGATTCTTATAAACTATTATTTTTTCATTTATATATTTCAGCATAAAAAATATTTGATTTCAAATACATTATTTTAAATAAAAGTGATGTGAATACCGCGAGTAATATTTTGGTATTAAGATATACGATGTAGTATGTAAGTATTATTCTTTAAGTTTAAAAATTATATATGCATATGTATGTATGTATATACATATCTACATACATACATACATACATATATAAAAAAATAGAATAAACACACAAATTCAAATCGATAATTTTAACTCTTTTACTGTAAAAATTTTTGCTAGAAACAATGTTAACTTGATTTTTTTGTTTGTTTTGTTTTTCTTTGTATTTTTAAAGACTCATTTGCAATATTATTAAAAGATTATAAACTAGAGCTTTTGTATAGAAAACCTAAAAACTATTTAAAAAAAACAAAGTATTTAGTAATAATTAATATTTAATAGCATAATTTTTTAAATATTAAGCGAAATTAATTTACAATCAGGTAAACGGACTTCTCTATATTAAAAAAAAGTGTAGCATGGTGTTTTAATTTGAAAGCATAGAAATACAATTATATTATCATAAAATAAGGATCAGTCTTTTTAGCGTTTTTATATGTTTCATTATTAAAGAATTGCGTGGGCTAGGATTTCAATATCTAAATGTTTGCTCTTGTCTGTTGGAAAGGAGGAGAAACAAACTTTAAATATCTAATTTGTGTCTTTTGCTATTGAAATAAGAACTGACAAATTCAAATACTACATTTAAAGCTTTCAACTACATTCTTGGTTTCTACTTTTCAGTCTCATTGAAAAAAGTTTGTATAAAATATTTATTCAAATGCGTTAAAATATTTATTTACATTAACATAAATTAGCGGAGGAAGAAAACACCAAGTCCGTTTACCGATTTGCGAAATATCTAAGGTTTGATGAAATATAAAACTGAGTTTGTTCGATGCTATTACTTTAATAAAATTTAAAAATTATTTCCTTTTGTTTAGACAGTCAAGTAATTTAATTAATATGGTTTACTGAATACAACAATCTTAAACTATAATGGTACAATTAAACAAGATCGAACTACGAGAGAACGAGGTTCTGAGTTCTTCCGCTTTAAAAAAGTACATAATTTAAAAATTTTAATTTTGATTTTATTAGTTCTTTAAATTGAATCTTTTCGCAAATACCAGATTCACAAAATATTAATTAGAAATGTTAAGCATTATAAAATTACAATTGATTATTATTATTATTAGCTAAAAGCGTAGCGTTAAGCATATTATTGCTTTTAAATAGCAATATTGTACCATTAAAAGATAAATTTTTCAAGCGTTTTGTCAATGTGAGCGTTAATTTTAGCTTTGATTATAAGTGTTTCCGAATGCAAAATGTAGAACGTTAAACTTGAAGGTGAATAGAGAAATAATGATAGGAAGAACATTTGTTAACACGTGCGGCTGCAGATAATTGGTATAACGATCTTTTGCTATAAAAAAACAAAGGCCGAAATTCCACTTGAGTTTAAAATTTTAGTGAAACAAAGTTTGTTTACTAATCCATATATCACAGCCGGTGGAGTTGACATTGGGAAAGATGTAGAAATTATAATTTTAGAATCATTTATGTTTGGTGTAACGTTATCATTACTGTCATTTCAAATTCAATTATCATTAAGAAAAATTGCAATAATTTAAGGAATTGAGAGTTAGTTTAAAATATATGTACATATGTATGTTTTTCAGTGTTGTAGAATTGTTTAATATGTATGTGTGTATGTAATAAATGATTTCTTTTTTTATCTTGCAGATAATAAATTTGAAAAAATTTATATAAAACCATTGTGGTGATCGAACGATATTATTAGTTTTCGGTTTTTATTTTTTTCTTTCTTAAACGTGCGGTAGTCTTAATGTTGTTTGTAATTGTAATATTGATGTGTTAGAAAGAAGTATTTGTTTAACTTCTTAAAGAAGAATTATCAAATTGATTTAACTAATAGTTACACATTTAAAATACCTAATGGATGATATTATTTGTTATTTTGTTGTGCCACAACATTTGGTGATTTATAAAAGTTTTGAACAAACTCAGAAAGGCTGTAGACAGTTCCAGGGCCTTTGCCGGGACTCATGCAAATGAAGTCACCCAACGTATGAGCATTACCTAGAAGAAGAAAAACAAGCATATGCATTAAAAAATTATATATACAAAAATATATGTATGTGCATTGTAAAGCTTATCTTACTACATGATTGTATGGGCGGATATGACGGTGGAGGTTTTATCCAACTACCATCTGGCCTTCTCATATGCCTTCGATCTGAGGAAAATTCAGCAAGGTATATTTCAGCAGGTATTACTCGAAAGAATCTGAATAAATAAATAATTTTTTAATAAAAACCAATGTGTGATGGCATGAATGAATGTTACGATAATTACCTGTGATGTTCTTGCCTTAAAGCTAAATCGGAACGAAACGTTTCTGTTACATATTTGTGAAAATATGTTGGAAATGGAAGGGTCGTATCTAAATCAAATACCAGGCATCTATTAGGAGAAGGATTGTGCATGAAGAATACATGATAGTCCTGAAATAGATTAAGAAATAAACAATTAAATAAAATCAAAAAGGAAATAATTAAACAAGAATATTCTAATGAGCTCTTGAATTTATTTATTGTAAAATTAATGCAATTCAATTTTTGTTATGCAAGTTCGTATCAAGGATTGCGTAAAATTCAAAATCAAAAAGTAATGTTACAAAATTTTTATATTGATACGGTTGTCGAATTTTCGTGTTCGACTTCTACAGTGTGTAGATGTTGTGAGCGTCTTTAATCTAGTACATCGTGTAGAAGTCTAGTACAACTTGGAGAAAATTCGACAAACGTAATAAGGCCTATTAAGATTGGAATCAATCTTAAAATTTATAATATAAAAGAATATATTAATCTACTTACCCATATCACAACTTGGTCATCTCCACGACCTGCCTTTTGACGCCACAAGGGCACAGTCCGACCCTCATTTGATACAAACACAGCGTAGCATTTTGAAAGTTCGTCAATACGAGTTTTCTTAACTTGTTCGCAAAGTTTCCACACATTTTCTTCACTAAAAAGAGGTAATAATAATGTTCGTTAAAGCATCGGACTTACGAGGTGAATTTTTCAATTTACTTTAACAATATTATTACAAGATCCCACCTAAGACTTAACTGCATAAAACCTATTTTGTAGTAATTATGAGGTAAATTTTCTGCCAACCAATACAGAGCATAGGAAAGAAGAAAACTTTAGATTGTATATCCTTTTCCGGTCACGAATATATTAGAAGTCTTATTGTTGTATTGTAATAGAAAGCGTTTGTGTGTGCAAAGTTTCACACGATTCGGTTTAACAGAATTACTTCAATATGAATATTAATTTTGAATGGGCGTGGCTCTGCACACTTTTCTAGTTAATGTATTGTATAGTGATTGTTTTCACAAAAGTTTCATTAAAATAAATAACTAACTTTTTTATAAAATATTTTTGGCCGCAGAAATTGTTCGTCTGCGCCACTGCACCCACGAGCTTAGACGATTTTGCTTAGAAATATCGGTGACCAGGAAATGATATGCAACCCAACGTTTTCTTGCTTTGTATGCTCTGTTCTATCGGCCATCATTAGTTTCATCCGTGTGAAATTGCCAAAAAGTGGCAATTAAAAACACAATTGCAATTATTTATCATGTGAGTTTTAATTGTGAACAGAATAGAAGTTACAAAAGTGTAAAAACGAGACACTATTGCTTTCGCTACCTCGTGATCCTTAATATGTGGACATTTGAAGTTTTCATATGACCGCTATAACAACAAGAAACACCAAAAATAAAAAGATATTTTATATTTGATTTACATTTAATTTAATAGCGGGTAGTAGTGTCACTAAAATATATAGATATGCATACATATATCTATTTTATTAATAGGAAAACACGTTTTTTAGATCCCTTTTACGGCCGAAATATTGAACCGGTTTTTTAAAGATTTATTTTCTTTAAACGGGGTTTTACATCTTTACAATCTTAATTTGATTTAAATCGGTTAGATATTTAGGGAGCTATAAGCGCTTAAAGCTGCTACTAACACATGTACACTTATTACACATGCATGCATCAGCTTCAACTTGAAAAATAAACAAAGTGTGCATTTGTGTTTGTCCAATTTGCTTTTGCATAGAAATTAATTTTAAGTTGTTTATTAAAAATGTTTTTTGTTTTTGTTTTTTATCGTATGTATTTATGTAAATGTTTAATATTAATTTCTAGAATGCGGTCGGTTAGGTCGACCGCTGGATACACTAGTATATATATATATAAGCAAAGGTAAAACGGTTCAGAAACATTTTCTCATCTATTTGTTATCCGTTTTGCGTCGTTCGTTTTATGTTTGGTGGCCAATTTTGTGCCCAATGTATGTTTTACAGAAATGTGTTGGGTATCTTGAAACTTAAAAGGAACAAAATAAATACCCATCACACACGCAGGCATTGGAAATTCTCAAAGTTTGTGAACTGCCTTTTTTATAACAAATATGAAAATATGGTCAATCAAGCACGGAACCCTATACGCGCGATAAGCATATGGATACATGTATACATTTATGTTTATTAGTTCGTCCTGGCGAAAATGAAATAAATGCACAAGTCTGTGCATACACATGTATGTATGGATGTATGTATGTGTGCATATGTACATAGAAATGTTCATTATTTTTTTAAAAGGACACAACTATTCAGTTAGCCAGCCAATTTTGATTTTTATCTGTAGAAACCCGAGAGGTTGCGAGTAAAAACTTCTATAAACATACATTATGCATGTGAGTTTGTATGCATGTGTATACATAAATATTTATGCAGGATTTTGCGCAGCAGGCACTTACCCGAAAGGCCTTTTCATTATAGTCCTTTTGAATAGTCAATATTATCGCCAACACTTTACTTAGGAAGCACCATTTATGCTGATGACAGAGTTTTTATATGCAGTCGAAAGGTTTCAAATGCGATAACCAATAGAATGCAAGAGAGTCCGACCGCAAGCAAAACACATTTTAAGAAGTAAATAACCAAGACGCAGGAGGTCTACACTTAACCTTAAAAATAAGACATTGTTGTATAATACGTGCATTCGGCATATCCTGACCTATGACTGCCCAAACAAAAAGCTTCAAATTATTCAAAATAAAAATTTCAAATTAATTGATAACAATTCACGCTGATTCATCTGACGCTGTCATTTAGCGAAAGCTGTCGATTGTCTAATATTGAAACAACAATAATGTTACTCATTGAATCTTTTGTTAAAAATAATCTTGGAAACGAATAGATTTTCTACACAAGTCAGTTTACATAAGGCCTTTCTTAAGGTTTATTCAACCTTCGCCGTACCTCTATGATATTTGTATTTGTATGTATCTGTTTAAATCTGTGTTTGTGTTTGTGTTCTTTATTCATATTCAAAAACTTTCATAACACAAACGCTTCAGAAATTGGGTCAAACGGTCATGCTCACGCTTAGAGGGAGAAATGTTATGGTTTTTAACTCCTTTTTCTTTTCGAGTGCTGCAACTCTTCATATTTTGTGTGTGTGTGTGTGTGTGCGCGCGTTTGTATATTTAAGTTTCTGTTTGAGCTTTTATTTTTTATTCATTTTATTTTCATGCATTAAAAACTTATATCTTTTTTTATTATTATTATTAGCTGTTGGTTTTAGGCTCAATCTTGTATTGTAATTTTAGTTGTACAATGTACATACATATATTGCTATAGTGGGTCGCTTTATATTATAAAGTCTATGTTCATCTCTAATGTCTGGCTGAGAGCTTAACATGCTTGTATTATGTCCTCCTTGTGGGCCTTCTTTTTTCGTAATCAAAGTTTCTTAAAATTTGAAGTTAAAATTTGCAATATTTGAAATTTACTATACGTATTTTAACCATTCAACCAACTAAAGCTCCTGGACCGAAAGCAAAGGTACATATGTATGCACATATAAAACATAAACAGAAGTTGATAAGACGGTTGCATTTTGGTCGATACAATTGTATTTATGTACAACATATATTTATGTATAATCATATGCAATTTATTTATATACATACATTGACACTGATAGATATTTTCTACGTTGAGAAATATTTCAAACTTATTTTCGAACATCATTGAAAATGCATGTCTTGGCGATGTTAATTCGCCGCCTAGAAGATGCAAACTATAATGTTTTGGCTTTTTCTTGTGGGCTGCCGTTAAAGATCGATGCGAATAGTCCAGAAACGATCCACACCGTTAAGGACCGAGCCATTTGTGAGTTAGAATCAGAAACCGCGAACAAATTCTTGGGAAGTTGGGCTGACGTATTAAGCTATTGCGAAGCCATCTGCGGGAGTCACATGAACGAAGTCGTGTTCCATAAATAATGGGAATATTTGTTATTTCAAATAAAGCCATGGTATACTAAAATAATTTAAGTTCGTTAATTTTATTTAATTTTTAAAAAGATACTTGTATTTGGAACAAATATTTATATGTATATGTAGTACATATGTACATACATGTGTATGTAGGTATGTGCATTAGTGTGGCAATGAAATATACGGATTAATCTTTTAAATTTTAACAAAACCTGTAAGGATTATTGTGCTCCTTTATATTAATTTATTTTTATTCTAATGCGTTACCTTTTGAGGTTAAAATTATATTTCTTTTAATTGCCCAAACTTAAACTTAATTTACACAAATCATCTTTCTTCTTTTGTTTTTCACGATTCCGAATTATTCATAATTAGATATAGAATATATATACAAATGTTGTTGGTAATTTTCACATAATATCCCAGCAAAATTTAGCCTACCAATCATTAGAAAAATCGTCGTTTAACCGAACTCTAATTAGTTCTGTTTCTGGTGAAACATTAATGAATTTAACACGTAATTGTCATAGGACGAAAGTGATCCAAAACAATGAATGGCGCACAATTAAAATAGTTTTTTGTATTAAATGATCCTAACAAACATTATTAAATATTAATATTAAACACGGTCCTCATACCTTTTGCTAGGATTTTTATAAACATTAATTGAAATGTGTTTAGAATTTATTAACAAGTTTTCTACAACATACAACTTACTAGAGCGGTTGTGAATTGGCCAATTATTTTACTGTTAATTTTATAACAATCCGCAAGAAATTAATTTGTGTAGATGGGGCCATATTAATTTTATTAACATATTGCGAAAAATATTTTAAAAATAACAGATACGTCAAGTTTAATTATTCTTCCACCTTAATGTGGAATATCCCCCCAAAATATTTTTTTCTGTTATTTATTTATTGCAATATGGGTTCCTATTTTGTATCTGTTGTCTTAGGAGATAATATAAAATATGTATTGCGAAAAAACTACAAACTGGGAACTCAATCCAGTCGTTTTTCATTTCGACAAGTACTCCGTGTAAAATGAACCTTTAGACTGATACGTCTGTGACTTTATTTAATACACCAAAAAAACTTGAAGGTATTCTATTCAAAAATATTGTTAAATTACTCAAATTAATAAATTTAAGATGTATTTTACTTACCAATAGCATGAAACGTATGAACAATCTGCAATTTTAGGAAATAGCAGATCTGTGGTCATTTTGAAAATTCAGTGATGAAAATGATGATGTCAGTGGGTAGTCAGTGTGGCAGGCGTAAAAACAATGTGCGGCAACAATTTTTCTATCTCCTTTCCTCCTATTGTTATTATGTTGAGTTAAAAAATCTACTTTAAATTTATTCGAGTAGAAGACATAGTTAATATAAAATTTTTTGGAAAATAATTAAATGCCAACAAATTTTAAATTAAATAAACTCTTGCTATCATATAAATTATTATAATCAATCTTTACACCTTAAAACGTTGTTGACTTCTCATATACTTATATTTTTAGTGTTTCAAAATAACTAATGTGTATGATTTAACTTTAAGGAATTTTTCTAGGTTATTAAAAAATACGAGAAGTTCGTGTTTAGTCGTGTTAACGAAATTTATTCATATTTTTCGCAATTTAGAGCAACATTGCATGTCAAGTTTCTATATGTTATTCTTAAAATGAAAATCTACATTTTCTGTACAATTAAAACAGTATTTCTGAATAATTAACTTTATCATTTTTATTTTTCGTTATATTATATGTATTAGAACTTTTTTTATATATGTACATACATATGTACACACTTCATTTTAGTCCGAGTTTTAAAAAAGGCACCACTTATTTTATTATTTCATTTATACATGCTTATACATACAACATGCGAGTACATATCTAATTTTTATCTAATAATTATAAAAAAAAATTTTTCTGTTTTATTTTATCTGCTTTTTGTTTGAACGCGAATTGTGTTTTTTATGTATGCGTGCGTATGTTGTGGTGTTGAAAAACTATATATTCTGTATTATATGTTCTTTTTAGAATGTTATAATTTGCAACATTAAGTGTTGCGAGAGGACCTCTGAACGCGTTCCCGGTTTAACATAAACTCAAACGAAACATTTGCTTTTCTACGCCACACGAATATTTGTCATACAAAATTATTGAGTAAGGCAATGATTTTTCCTGCGACCATGAGAATAATTTGATTCGTTTTAGAGTAAAAGAGTATAGTTGTGTAAACGCAGAAATGATGTACATATGTATGTATGTGGGTTCTTGAAAAATTTGCTCCTTTCATGCTATAGCACACATTACAATAAATTGAAAACTTTGATGGATATACTTATGTACTTGCAATCATATGAAACATAAACGAAAATGTTTAACCAACTGAAATTAACATAAAAAAAATAATTTCATAATTTTCTAAACTGTGTGTTTTATATTTAATTATATAATAATTTTAATTTTTTAATTTTTGTTTTTTTTTTTTGTTTTTAATATACATATGTACATATGTACTTAGATGATGAAATTTTCTTTCGAATTTCTAGAAACAGAACTTTAAAAATATTTATAACTTGTTATAAAAATCTTGCGTTAATTATAGGTATGCTATTTATATGTGAGTGTTAAAAACATCAAATAGTAACGTAATGTGCCCATATAAATAAACCCTAAGGTATGCTTTAGAAGTTATACAAATAAAATATTTATTATAAGCACAACAATATCATAATTAATTTGAATTTTATTCCATCATTATTTAATACATGAAACAAGGGGGTGCTCTCATGAAACTCCTTTCCTTTTTCAATATGTCGTTCACTTTTCTTTAGAAGCATAAGAAAATGTTGGGTACACTCGTAAATTCTGTAACTGTGCAATAGTGAAAGTTTATATAAACAATTGACAGTTCTGCGAATCATTTCTGCAGCTGTGGCATCAATGTTGCAATAGTTTGCTGACATGTTGCACAAATTTCCTGCAGCTCCGAATCCAGCCATTGTTATGGTTAACGAAATTTCGAAAATAAATTAAGAAGAACGTGAAATGTAATAAGCATATTTAAAAAAGTATAATTTATTACTAATAGCCGCACGAACAACATATCCCTTGAGGCAATTCCACAATTACAAATAAGTATTTTTATTTTCTTCCTTTTATGTATATGATTGGGATTTAACTGCTAGAAGAATTGCTCCCATATTTCTAAGACGTATTCTCCTGGCCGCACAATTTCTCACGAAAGAAAAAACCGCAATACAAATATTACTGTTGAGCAACATTTGTTTCTTCCAGATAATACGATTATGCATTAATTTGCTTGTAGGGATAATTTGCATAGTACATATCGAAATTAGTTTAGGTGGACAATTTTCTAAATAAGTATGAATGATAGACCTACATACCAAGGTACACGTGAAATATGCCTTGCCTACATACTACTTACATATGTACATACATATGTATCTTTTATACGTTAAAACTATTAGACAAATGTAAGTTTTTTATCTCATATCGCATAAATTCTTTAAAAAACGAAAAGAAACGATTACTCAAATACTCCATTTAACTTTTTTTATTTGTCCTTTATTTTTTTCACTCTCGGCGCACATCGCAACGCATCTCAGTTTTTTCCCGAGAACTCAACAATGTCTTGTTTTATTGTTTTGTGTGTAAACAAACAAATTAAGCTTTCCATGTGCCTTAAATTGTTATTGCTTTTTCCATATAATCATACATAGAAAAGTTTGGTTAGAGCTGATAAATGTTTTGTACCGAGAAGTGTCTCAAAATGCATCCATAAGCAACTGGTCATAAAGTAAAACATATAAAAGGTGGATGTTGAACATTTGTAGGTAACACATAAGCATCCTCACATTATTTTTTCAAAAATTTGTTTTCTTAGCCGAGGTAATTTAAAAACCAATTGATTGCATTAACTCGGTTAAAATTGGTTTAAAAAATTAGGTTTCATTCACTTTTTGACCACATATATTTATGAAGTTCATTTTAAAAAGTTATTTAAATAAATATTATTGTTTATAAGAATACAAAAACACAATACGAAATACACCACCACTCCTGCTAATTTAAAATAAAGGCGATTTCAAATGGTGGTGCTATTGTTACAGCAAACATCGCCAGGTCGGCACAAAATGTCAAAAACAACAGAATAAGAGAATTTATTTAAAATTTAATGAACTTTTATTTCATTTCATATACTCCAAACAAAATTTTTTATTTTTTTAGTGCATGATATTATTGATCATAGATCAGTAATCATTAGAAAACACCAGAAACATAAATAAAAAAGTTGTGAAATATACAGCCACTGAGCTGATGTATTCAGTTGTGCTTTCAACACCACCTGAGAAACAACATTGAATGCATCATGGTAGATTATACAGGTAGTGTCGAAGCGTACTTGTGTACTTTTTTTTGGGTTCGAGTCTGTCAAAATTTGAATATGTATTATTAACACACACCCACACTGCTAACAAAGCACACATTATCACTTGTTTCAAATGCAAATAAGAAAAGGAAAAGAAACAAAATTCTTTATAGAACAGAAAATGCAACTAATTTGCCCTTTTTCTTTTGTACTTTTTGACAGCTTCGAACCTAAAAGCACCACCTGTATTATTTCACCATTGCATGTGTCAATAAACAAAACAGTAATCAGCTGACTGTCGTGGTGCCACAAACTTAGATACGCCTCACGTTGCCAGAAACTGCTACAGTTACGAGTATAGTTGCCAGATAGAATTTGTAGAAAAACGATGTATATGAAAAAGCGCTGGAAAAATTACCGCGAATTAAATTTTTTTTTTAAATAATATTTTTATACATTCCAAAGTATTTTTTTAGTCAGTAACACAGATTAGTAGTCTGCGGTCAGTAACTTTAGCAAAATCACTTGGTTTCGAGACGAAATTGTACACGAAATTCAAAATGGCATTAGAATTGATTTCGATTAAGACCGTGGTTTTGGAATTTCTTGCATTTGATATATTTTATACTTACTTGCCCATTAACATTATTTTTTCGTGAAATTTATTAAATTTATTCAACAAATATTATTGATATATATAATTTCTTACGAAATTAATAATTTATACAAAATTTTGTATAGTTTACAAAGAAAGAGCAGAGGCGTCAGAAATGACAAAAATAGTTTTACGTAAAATGTGTATAACTATAATTCTGAAAATTTTATGGCCGTCATTACAAAAATAGGCCAAAAATCTGTCCCAATTTAAGTAATATAATGTAATGTTAGTTTTAGTAAAGTCAAATTAGTTAAAATGCAGATCTGAAATTCAAAGTAACAGGAATAGTACTTTCGGGAAAGTTTTACAAACAGTAACGAGAGCTTACAAGATTTTTCAAGAGGACTGAATCGCAAGTATGGATAGCAACTGTGAACTTCAGCGCCATCAATTGATAAGAGTGTAACTTAGGTACGCTGTTTTTTATTCTAATGTAAACTCAGCATTAACATTGAGTATAATGACCTTTATACCACAGTAGAAGTAAATTGCAATGCTTTATTCACATGTGGTATTTCTTTACATAGTACGCTGGAGTCGACGATAAGAGGGCGACAGCAGAAGTGGATAATGAACATAGACTACATACTCGAACTAGATAAAATATGCTTGCAGTGTAAAGGCAGATGCCATGTGAAAGATCAGGGATTGTTTATTTTTTGTGGAGACAAATTAAGTAACGTGTACATACATACATACATACATACATAAATAATTATTATCTTTAAAATTTTAATCAAAAAAAACATATGGAAATAATACTACAATATTAAGAAGGACCTCCGACAAATCTTTGTTATGCAGACTGCCCTAAAACTAATATTAGCTTATTTGAGGCCAAATTAGTCTGCAGAGCCCGTACAAAAACTATGATTTCTTAAATTAAATTAATAATAATTTGTATTTCCTAAGCAAAAAATAAAACATTAAAATATTTATTAAAAGTATTTTTTAAATAAAACTTGTAACCGTTAGGGTTCCTGGTATTCATTCTTATTGGTGAATAAATAAACTTTGGTGTTAATAATAAATTTAATACTTTAATTGTTTAATTGATTTAATTTTTGAGAAACTCAACGAATTTGAAGAAAAAAAAAACAAAACAATATAAAATTGTTTTCTTTACATAAATAAAAAAGAATTACTGCCAAATAATAAAAAGTAAGAACGCAGAGTTTTTATCTTTCAAGGGATTATTTTTCAATAAATAAATTACATATTGAAATTCACTACTCTCTTATTGTGAGCAATGGAATGTAATAAATTTTTTATAATCAATACAATTAAAAGCTTGTTGTAATAGTTTTAATAATGAATTTTGTAATCGATGTGTTAAAAATTATTCGAGGAATTGATCATCATTAAAATGAAAAAGAAGGCAGTAAGTGAAGTTTACTGCCTCTTTCTTAAGCGAAGTAGTGTAACACGTGAGTTTGATTTAATTTAATTTATATTAATACAAAAATTAATACAAATATAATAGTCAAGTTTGTTATATTTCAATATGTTGATTTATCTTATCAATTCCACAATGATAAACAAACTCAAATGATAATGGCCCATTTAAAAATTCATTGTAACCTTAAAGACGTTCTTAGTTATGTTCAAGATTTAAAATCAAATTCGGCATAAGATTAGATGTGATAAGAAATTTTGCAAGACAGGAATTACCTGTGCAAAAATAACAATTATTTAATAGCAAAAATGTTGTAATGCAAAACAATTACGCATAAAAAAAGTATTTGCGCGATAAAATGTTGTTTATAAAAAAATCGTGTTGTGTTGTTAATCTATTTTTTAATTCTTATCAATTGTGGGGAATTTATTAATCAAATATGTATGTTTTAAAAATCTAATTTTAAAATAAAAATCTTTATGTTCACTTACAGAAATAGTAAAACATATTAAAATTTTGTTTTTTTTAATCAAAATTACAGTTAATGCTGGAAAACTTATACGTGTTTTACTGTAATTAAAATACAAATTAAAACATCCTTTTTCGAATGGGTTTTCATTACCAAATACTCATATCGCTTTTTTATTGAAACGTAGTCATATCTCAAAAAAAAGAACTCGTTCTTCAAAAAACAATTTTAAAGTTTTTAATTTACTCACACCTCAACGAAAAAAATATTCTTCCTTCAAGAAGGGAGAACACAAGATATTTTTATAAAATTTTTACGCAAAATGAAGACACGACAAATAATTCTGTATTCTTAACTAAAAAAATTACGTTTTTTAAAGATATGATAACATAGCAATGAAGGATCAATATATATGTACATACATACATATGTATGTATGCATATGTATGCACTTTAATATAATTCACATAATATCAAACTTATGTGCTGTTCATAGAATCCAAGCAATCGAATTGAGTGAACAATTTGTATGAAAACCACTCAGTTATTCGATTGGTTTGGTTTCCATACATATTTTCTACTCAAGTCGATTACTTGGATTCTAAGGTATGACAATGACAAAATTATATACAAAGAAAGATATTTTTCACCTTATAAAAAGGACATAACAAAAACATACCTAAATACATATATGTATATGTACATATATACATACTTAGTAAATGTATAAAAAATAAATAAAATTAAAGAAATCATTTCTCTATTATGAACATCGAATCCGCTTGCAGCTAATAATGCACAATATAAGTAGTATGTTCATTAGGGGTATAACTTATTCCCATTTTTTTGTAAATATCAAAATAGTCCATTGAAAACTATTTAAAAAAATTATATTAATTTTTTCGCGGTTTTCAAAAAAGGTCACCCACAAAACGCGGTGAAGTTTAAAATTATTTTTTTTTATTTTCATTTGTACTTACACATTTAACCAAAAACTCACACACACACACACATACATTAAATTTTAAATTCATGTCCTTTAATAAATAAGAAACTGTTTAACTTTTTTTTTCATTTATAATAAAATATTAAACATTTTTTACTAAATTTTTTTTCTTTAGGGATATTAGAAAATCGTTTTTGTGTGTGCGGTTTTTATTTTCAAACTACCCAAAAGAATAGTTTTCGTAAATAATACAAAATCCGCTATCGCGTAGTCCTAGGGCCAAAATTTGATTATACCCCTAATGTTCATATGTATGTATTTGTATATATGAATTTTTCAAGCGGAAATTAAAAATAAGCAAGATGGCAATATCGATAAAAACCCCTACACAGAAAGAAAAACACCGTACTAAATTCAAGTATTTTCTAGTTACTTTTATTACGAGTACAAATAACAATAAAATGTACTTTAATCAAACCGAAAAACGAATTACTTTAGATAACTAATCCAAGAGTTTCTTAAAATGAGTACAAAATTCTTTAACCACGTTAAAAATCTTGAATCAAATAAAAAAATTCTTAAATTAAATTGAGCATTTAAGTACGTCCGTCCGTACTTAAATCAATCTTTATGTACTTGATTTTACTAAATCTGGGATTACCGTATTTTAAACACCGCTTGGGATTCATTTAAGTACGGATGGATTGATTTTTATTTTGAGTGTACTGAACACCAGAAAAAAATTACCATACAAGTGTGCAACATTAGTGGGATGTCATAGATATCTGTCGGTCTAAGGTACTTGTAAGACAATTGATCAAAGTATTATGTTTTCATTAGATATAATTAAAAAAAACATTTAAGTTTCTCGGTTTATTAGAGTAACTTGACATCCCTTCTCTATTAATCGAGCAAGATTAAAATCTCCGTAGCGTCTAGTTATTTAGCCGAACAAAACAAAAAGTCGCAAAGTCGGATACTCTATCTAACATGTACACACATTTGTATCTGAGAGTTGGTGGTTGCTGTGCTTTTGTTTTGAAAACAGTAAAATAGAAACAAGGCAAACCCGTGTCTACACAAACCCACACTGAGCAAGAAAGGGTATTTACTGTGATCGCTTTAGACAAGACGTTTAGTTGCTAATTAGGTTTTAACGAAAGAAGTTGAATTATTTGAATATTGGGTGCGTTGTTTAAGAATTATGCTACAACGAATAGCAAAATTTAAATATATTTCCATATTAACAAGACTAGTAGTGGACAAAACAAAAATAAAGTCAGATTAAAAGTTCAAGTTGTGTAATATATTATAATAAAAGTCCGTTACCAAATTCATAATAGTATCTACGAATACGCTCATAAAAAAGAAGAGTGTTAAGATTTAATAACATTAAGAAAAGCAGCTCAACCAGTTCAAATGTTTATTAGTTTATTGCAACAGATCCAAAAAAAAAGAAAAAGTCAAAATACTCAAGATGTTTTTTTTTTGTTTTCTATTTGACATGCGTTTTTAATGCGGCCATCATTAATATAATTAAGATCAATCATAATAATTTTATTATTTTTTTATTAATTAGCACTTGATAAGAGCTAAATATTTTCCATATTTTTTTTTAATTTGTATTTAAATATTATTTTTTTTTTGTGTTTGTTGACGAAAACTGGTCAGAAGTTAGGACCAGAATTTAATTTAAAAAAAAGAAATTATTCACATAAGTTTAAAAAAAATTAATTCTTGCCATAAAAATTTTGTTGTGAATAGTAATTTGTAAGTTAATTTTATCGCAAATCGTCTCAGTTTGTTTATATCAATTTCTTATCTCAAATTAGCAAATACTGATGTGTTTATAATTTATTAGTTACTTTTTTTTTCAATAGATTAATTAACGAGACAACATGATATTGTATGAAAAAGTGTTTTAAATTAAATGTGACTGACTGACAGACTTTTCCTTAAATGTTCACACATGTTTTTTTTTGTGTTTGAACAAGTGCCGGCGTGTAGAAACTTTTATTTACGTATTTCATGCTGAATAGATGAAACAATAATCGCGCCCTTTTCTAATAAAATCAACAAATGAGCCAGCAAAAGAATCATGTCAGTCATTCAAATTTTAAAATATTAAAGTTATGTTTTCTTTTTCATATCACTCATTTGCTGCAAGAACGTAATAATTTAAAAAAATCTGGGGCAAATTACGGCATTCATTATCGAACGAAATTTCCATACAAGATCAAAAAATGTTTTATGGGATTTCGTTCGATATCAAATGCCGTAATTTGCCCCCAGATTTTATAGAAAGAAAAAAATTGAAAGTTTTTGATTTAGTTACGAGTTAATGGAGAATAAAAAAAACATTCTTCTCTCAAGAGTTGATTGTACAAGATATTTGAATGTCATTTTTACATAATATGAAGATCGATATGGGATCGATACCGCTTTTGTTAACTTGTGATAATGTTGCTGCAAACGAGCGAGATATGTGATCTGTTCTAGATATTTCAACTCAAAATAAAAAACAACTTGATATTTTCAGTGAAGTGACTTTCAATGTAAACGGCTCGAAAAGCAAACAATCGCCAATTGCTCCTGTTGTTTACGAGCACACTTTTGTCTGCATGGCACAATCAATAAGCGAAACTGCTGTATTTGAAGAGGTGCTGTCCTTTTCCTTCTCTAAAAAACACTTAATATTTCAGGCTTTCTGTTCGGTTCCTCGTCATTCGATCTTGCATGTCAATTCGTATGAATGCCTGCCTTTCCTGTAGTGTTATTAACTTGAGGATAAGTGGCTGCTTATCCTTATTAAATTTTTTTCTTCTCAAAACGAGTAACTACTACTCGTGTTAAATATTATTTCTAACCGGTTACAAATTTGTAGCTTCATTGAATTCAATTGATTGACTAGAATTTCATAAACATTGTAGCGTATAAAAAAAATGGGCTGGATTTTGGTTTGTTTTTGTCAATGAATTTGAATTGATTGCAAATTAATTGATTGAACACAAAATAAATAACGAGCCATAAATAATGTACGTCCATACATTTGTTTAACGAATTTTACGCGGAAGTGTTTTTTTAGCCGACGTAAAAAACATAAAAAAAGTTATCAATTTGTTTGTATTTTTTTAAATTGTTTATTAACTCTGACTCTTCTATTTATAAATCAATTCGGAAACATTTTTCTCAAGGTTAGACTTTCAAATTGGTCCATTTGCTTATTTGTTTTGTTACTATTTTGGATTCGATGTTCACGTCTGACCGTCTCCTTGTTTTCTATTAGAAACGATTTGACTTTTTTTTCCATTATGGTCCAATCATTTTATTTCTAATACGTCATACGTCTGTTTGTCAGATTTCTAGTCGATATTTTTGCAATAATTATCATAATAAATCATTGAAAAGTTATTCTTCCAGCAAATGCTTGTGGCTGCTAAAATAGAAAGTAGGAAATTAGTTAATGTTTTACTTCTTCATGAGTTCCTCTTGTTTATGGAATTTTGTTGTGTCTCGTCGTCAATGAAAACGGCAAGATCCATGGAATATATTAATATCGCAGGGTGTTTTAGTTATCGAGGAGTAATTCATCAAATACGATTGTTTTTATTGATTTAAATTAATAATATTTTATTGTTTAGTTTCGTAGTTAAAAAATCTTCCTTGTTTTAGTTTTTTGTAATTTAACACAAGAAATATTAAAAAAGACAAACATGAAAGTTTAGCAAATTTAGATTTAAATATGAACATTTGAATATATTTTTAAAATATTATTTTCTATATACATTTTGATATCTAAGGGCCAGTTCACATGAGCTCTTTGGAAACACACGTTTCTGCGCGTTTGAAATAAATTTAATTAATACGTCTGTCCTAAAAACAACAGGATGTTTAAAATAACATTTCTACTCTTAAAAGATCTCAAATACATACATTTTTCTATATAATATAAAGTAGATGTTAATGCTGCACAGTGGGGCCGATCGAAAAATAAACTGTTGAAATTTGTTTCAAGTTTCATATCAATAGATGAGCTGAAGAGTCAGACTTTGAAAATGTTGAGTACAGAAATGTGCAGTTCGAACACAGACATCTCTACAGCGAGCCAAAGTTGGCCTCCTCCATTTCAATGAAAAGGAAATTGTAATACTTTTTGTTATTGCGAAATAAAAATAAAAAGTGAGTAAAAGAAAAAAAACTGAATCAGAACTCTGTACGTTTTATTGTGCTGCACAATCTGTTCAAGGTTTGTACGCCTCTTTAATATCGATTAATATCGCTGAAGTAAAAGAATGCCAAATTTCCGTCAAACCATCAAAAAACTTAAAATTCTTAATTAAAAGCGCAAACAAAAAGTCAGAAGGTGTAGAGTAAATCATGTGAGAAATGATCAATTTTATATTCAGTCCTCAGAAATCAATTGAATTTTGTGGCGGGAATAAGATTAATATTGTCTAGGAAACATGGCTTGGACTTAAGCAGGACCGATCTTTCTATGTCTGATTTGTACTTATTAAAATGTATTTTACGCCCAGCTCCCATGTAATTTTTTGAGTAGAAATAGATATAGAAAAAATTGATATCAAGAAACAGAAATGCAGCTTGAACATCAGCTAAAAAATCTCTGCCGATTATTTTTAGATTTCCATTATGTCTCAACAAAAATATGCAAATGATGAAGAGTGTGAAATTTTGCGTAATGATCGAAGTCCGCGAGTGGTAAGTGGTCTTGATAGACCATATAAACACAAACCTTTAGGTGAACAAAGTCGGGCATTGAAACGGCAGGCCACAATGGTTATTTTGGGAAACTTGGGAGTATTGTCGACCGGCATGGCCGTTGGTCTGCCAACAGTTACAAATAATCCCATGACAGATTCCACCCAAGGCGTATATTTAACATCTTCAGAATTTTCTTGGTTTGGTAAAAGCATTAAAAAAAATAATAATTTTAAGCATAAAATAATCTTAAAATCGAAATTCTTTAGCATCGCTAAACTTATTTGCTGCGCCTCTTGGTGGACTGCTTTCTGGTTTATTGTTGGACAAATTCGGACGAAAAAATACAATGTACTTGATGAATGTTCTGGCATTGCTTTCTTGGGCTCTTATGGCATCGGCCAGCTCCGAAAATCAGCAATCAATGTTTATACAATTAATTATATCAAGGGTTTTAGTAGGTAAGTGAAGTCGTGCATTGATTTTATGAATTTTATTGTTTCTGATCACTTAACGCATTTTTATGGAAAAAATAAAAAGATTTTAAACTAATTTATATCAGAGAGAGAGAGAGAGAGTAAAATGTTCTTATCTTTATTTCACAGGCATTTCAAGTGGCCTTTCCAGTGCACCAGTTGGAGTATATTCGGCCGAAATTAGCACTGCCAAGATCAGAGGATGTCTCATATTGGGCACCTCAATCTCGGTTGCTCTGGGTATAACTATTATTTATGGATTGGGATATTTTATACGAGAAGATTGGCGCTTAATAGCTCTTATTTGTTGCGCATTTCAAATACTAACTCTGTTATGTGTCATACCGCTGCCGGAGTCACCCAGTTGGCTGATATCGAAATCTCGTTTGGCTGAAGCCAGAAAATCAATTAATTATTTTAGAGGATTAGATAAACAACGTCAGTGGAATTAAAGTTTCAACACGCCGCATCTATGAAATTAAAGTTCATTTTTATTTTATTTATTTGCAGCCGTCATAACACATCCAGAAATTTTGACGGAGTTCAATATCTTGCAGAAGAACATTCAAATGGCCGAGGGGGGGAAGAAGCCCCCATTCATCAAATCACTAAAGCTTCCAGAAGTATACAAGCCGCTCTTAATACTGATGGGTCTTTTTTCGTTTCAACAATTGACGGGTATTTTTGTAATCATTGTTTATGCCGTGCAGATATCCACTGAAGCTGGTGTCACCATCGATCCCTTTATGTGTGCCATAATGATTGGCATGGCCAGAGTTTTGACCACTTGTACACTTGGTTATATCTTGGAGATATGGGGACGCCGTCGTTCCGGTTTAATCTCCGCTATTGGAATGACAGTGTGCATGATTTTATTATCGTTACACGAACAATCATGGCTGAGAAGAATACCATACTTGCCTGTCGTGTCTATAGTCACATATATAGTTCTCAGTACAGTCGGCTTGTACACCCTCCCATTCTTTATGATATCTGAGGTATTTCCACAAAATGTCAGGGGTCCTGCTTCTGGTCTAACGATTGCTTTCGGCACTTTTGTATCGTTTGTATGCACTAAAACGTATCCTTCTCTGAAGGATGCCATTGGCAAGGAATATTGTTTCGCCATGTATGCTGCCTTCTCATTTTTGGCGGTAATTTTTATTTATCTTTGCCTCCCAGAAACTAGAGGACGTACTCTCATACAAATCGAAGAAGAATTTAGACATGGCAAACAATCGAGAAAACCAGCACAACCCGTAGAATTACACGAAATTCATGTGAAATAAATTTTACTGTGTAAAAGAAATTTTTTTTTCATAAACATATTATGTTTGGATGTGCACCCATACACATACTTGATGAGTATGTTCATGGCAACCATTTATTAGTAGTCTGGAATTGCATAAAATAATTATAAAATTAATACTAGTTGCTAAGAAATAATCTTTTATACATACGAGTATATACGTACATACATACATACTTACGAATTAATAAGTGCTGTGATAAGACTGTGTTTCGCAAATATATTATTATTTATTAGTAAATACATACATATTTAATTTAATATAATATATTTATACGTACATAATACGTGTATGTACATAAAGTATATATTTACGTATGAGATTTAATAAAAGGAACGATATTTTCATTCCAATATAAATAAAATCAACATTTCATTTCAAATTGAAGTCCGTAATACTGAATATCGGAAAGAATGATTCGCAAATTTATGATTGTGAAATAAGCAAAGTGCGAGTATGTACTTGATTTTTTTAGATAAGATTTCTCCGAACACGAGTGAGTGAGTGTCTTTTCAATAGTTGTTGAATATCTTTTTGATATGGTGTCTGTGTTAAATGATTGTGCTGAAAATGTACGTGGACAGACATCGGTTGGGCTTAACCGCTAAATAAATAATTGTATTGTTATAATATTTGCTAGAGTTTTTAATTATTTATTTTTATTTTTTATATTTTGATTGGGACATTTTATTCTTTGCCGCGGAGTTATAAATTTTTACGATGTGCACTTATAAAAAGATAAAAGTATATTATTTTTTGAAATGACTCCTTAAAAATACAGTAGACTCTCAGAAATTAGAACACCTTGTAAAATGCGGCATAAGATACACACCCATACATAAGTGAGGAAAACAAAAATTATTTTCTTGTTTTTTATTTGTTACAAATCTGTTCGTTAACTAACTCGGTGTTGCCATGGTTTTATAAACGATAGAATTAATGCTTTTGTTTTTCATATTAATTTATCGCTTTCCCATTTGTTGGGCCCCATTATGTTTTCAAAAAACATACAATTAATATCAATGTTCACTAGCTACAACGAATTGGCACTTATAACGAACATTTTCGCTTTAACATTTCACACAAATTACTGCGGTTATAAGCAGGGAACCCACAAACATTCAAATACATATTTTTTCTTGTGCAACCTATGGAGCCCAATTCACAATCTTGTGCAAATGGTCTTGCTTCGTAGCATTTGTAAAGTGGTGTAGCATATTTTTACTCTACACTAACAAAATATGATATGCAAGTGCTACTCTTGTATAAATAAGCAATATTTGCACTCAACGTATGCAACACTTACATAATTAGAAACTAGAATATCGAAATATGCTTTCGCCGCTTATTCATGCATGTGGATGTGTAAATGTAAATAAATAAATAAAAAAATCTTTTTTCACAGCTGAGTGGAAAATTGCTGGAAAATGTTTACAATTGCAAAAATATGTATTCTCGAATGCACAAGAATGTGAATATGACTAATATTTATCTGTCTCGGAAACTTTTATGAATTTTGCCATCGATTTATTGGTGCATATTTTTGCACATTTTACCTTTTATAGCATTTTTTGCATGTTTCCGTTTTTACAGCGCATTTCGAACATTTTTCGAATTTTGAGAGAGAGAAAGAGCATTTTAGAGCATATTTTGGTACTTTATTAACAGTTTTTGAATACTATAGATGTTGTTATTTTCCGCATCCAAATACATCTTGTTCTCAGTCAACATTTGCTTAAACCAAAGCATTTTTAAAACATCAATTCAGGGAAGTGTTAATTTTAAATTTCCTCCTATTTTATCCTAAAAGTTTTTTTTTATTTTTATTTAAGAATCGATGTCAATATTTTGTTGTTTGTTGGAATAACAATTACCGATAAAAAACTTGTCTTATTTTAATCACAATCCTTGGAAAAGGATGTGTTTTACTCAGCTGTTTTTTTTCTTTCATAATTAATGCGCATAAAACACCGTTTTCGATAATATTTCCGATTGCCTGATTATAATGAACTGCGGTTATAGCGAATTTCAGCTTCTAACGAGTTCTTTTTCAAATATCCAAAATAAAAATTCATCTAATTGAAACGCTTATACGAGTAACAAACAAAATTAAAAATCACAAATTCGCACCAATCATTTTCTAAACTGTTGAAATAATTATTCACTATGATCTGACAAAGTGATTAGAAAAAAGCGATAAAGTGATATTATTTAACAGATATTTGTTAATAGAATATGAGTTATAAACATATCGAAATGTAACAAAAATATATGCATTATTTCAGTATTTGTTTTCTTTGAAAGAAAAAAAATTTACTCCGTCTATAACTGGAAGAACCATTAGGAATAAAATTGCCGGGTACCACGGTGTTCGTTACAGCCAACCTTCACTGTACTTCTTTTTCCTAATTACTATTTATTCAACGTTTATTTTACACATAAAATCATTAGCGTTAGTTTTTCCATTTTTTTTTGGACCCACAGTAAATGACAAAACAAAAGGCTTCAGGAGTACATATCCCTCCTTTATTGAAACAAAGTAATATCTCACAAAACCTGATTTTAGGGTTCAGAATGCAGAATTATTCGTCGAATCATTCTTGATTCTGTGTTAAAAATTTAAACAAATATTTTGTTTACCCATCTTTTGAGGGGATTTTGAGGTGTGAGTAAATTAAAGAGTGTAAACTCGGTACTGAAGTACGAGTTCTGCGAGTTATGAATATTTTGCAATAAAGGAGCGATATGTTACTCACCACAGTATACCGTTAAATGAACTTGCACTTGCACTTTTCTTTCCTTGCATCTTCTACAAAAGCGCGTAAAATTTAGAAAAAAAATGTTTGTCAAAATTGTTACGATTGTCATTCATTCCGCAGATTCAAATCAAGCACTTTGCCACCATCCAAATATGACGGTGAAATGGTTCAAAGACAATACATTTGCATGTTCCCTGTTAATATATTTGGGAGCGTGTCCAAAAAATAAAGGTGAACCAACAAAATATAAAAACATAAATACTGTTAATGCTTCACTATTTATGCCATCTTCTATCGCCTAATGGCGAAATAAATTTTAATCTAATGCTCCGTGTCATGCAACTTGTTTAAATATTATTAATATAATAAATATGTGTGTGTTCCTGTAGAGGTTCTTATTAATTTTTACTTACGTAATTGAAATATGGAAAAGAGAAAGAGTACATCAAGTAACAAACTAAAGTTTTAATGAGTTTCTTAGTTTTCCTTTATTGGATTTAGATAGTTTATGACTTTTGAACAGTTCTTTTTAACCCGAGTGAGCAACTCTCGTCTAGAAAATTGTATTCAATTAAATTTAAAAAGAAATAAATTTTAAACTTTGAAGCAACTTTATTTGTTGCTTTCTTATTTGTACTACCAAGACATACTAAGATATATTAATTAAATACTGGTATAGCCGTCGCGACAGCCGACGTAATCTGCCATATTCTAATTCTTACAAAAGATCTTCTATAGTAAACAACCTGAGTATCTTTATAATAGGATAACATTATCTAGATCCAATAGCGGCTAAAGAACGAACTGTATTCGATACCGAAAACTAATTTCAGAAAGACACATATTCGTTAATGCCATTCGGCTCCGAAACGACTCCCATCTAATATACTAATTCAAATTTTGCTGTTCAACTCGTAAATCAGCTGTAAGAAAGACGAAGAAGGAAATACAAATATCTCTTTTTTTGGTGCTTTTTATGGAAATTGCTAATATTTTAATATGCTAAAATATCTCTATTTTTCTTACAGCTGAATTACGAGTTGATCAACAGAAGTTGAAGTGTGCAAACCGGGACTAAGCAATGCTAAGCACTTCAACTTTGCAATATTTTCTCATTTCGCTTAAATAAAATTGTCAGACTTTTTTTCTTACTTTTTTATTTAAAATCATATTATGAAATTTATATTAATCGAGATTGCCTCGATATCTTTTTTCAAAGATTTAAAAACTTTTGTTTGTTGAGGGTTTTTAGTTTGAAACATTTAAAAATTAGGTTTAAGGTCTACTGATGATTTGGCTTAAGCACCAATGAAATGCATGTATATAGACTAGCTAAAAACCCTCAACAAACAAAAGTTTTTAAATCTTTAAAATCATATTATTATTATTGTAATTTATTGTTAATATTATGTTTGTTAATTTTTCAAACTCTGACTAAATGTCCTGCGTTGTGATTTATTTCCGACAAGATGAGCAACAATGTCGTAAGTTCTACCTTGAATCAAGCGATTGATTAAATGCTGTTGATTTTTAATACGTTGACTTGTAAACATGTTATCAATTGGTCGGTTCAGTTCGAATCCCAGTCTCAAGAACAATTAAAAAAAAAACTTAAAAAAAACTATGCCGTTTGACAAATGCGTTCTAGAATGGTGACTTGATTTTTCTTAACAACAAAATAGACGACAAGACGCGCGACATTTTCGCTCATTTTGTTTTGTGTGAGAAACTCGCTGTCGTTAGTACAGAGTGGCGCAATATGAAAGTTACACCATAACTTTATAACTTATTTATTTATTTTTTGTTTAAGATTTGTACAAAGAAAACATGGGAAATTTAAATGGGACACTATACAATAGAACAACGAAGAACAATCATGGAATCGTCGACATTTTAGTATGTGGAGTGGATCTTTAGTGGCAACAATAAATACGCTGACTGTCACTTTTCGTCCACAAGGTTTGTTAAGTGATTTGTTAGTTATCCTGAAGAAACTATACAAAGGAGTACAGAGATATTGATAACAAAAAATTTGTTACGTTATTTTTTATTATTTGAATTAGAAAATTTTTAATATAAAAGATTAGATAGATTCTTTGACAATCACATACATCCTTGTGTATGTACGTATATAATTGGTTTGAGCATTCAGTCACTCATGATCATGAGAATTTCTTTAATTGAATCGTATGATCGTTAGTACTTGAACGAAAAAGTTATCATGAGTCAGCGTGCATAAGAAGAATTTTTGCTTGTTGAAAGTTCGGATATTAAAATAAAATTTTTGAAAACCTAATTGAAAATATTATTTTCATAAAGTTGAATGCTTTATTTGACTCACGATAGCATGCATGAACGTGAGCTAAAAATCATAGTCGTGCATGAGTATTTTTTTCTTTCTCTTAAGCGTGAATGGAAATCTACTCACGATCCCATCAATAATAGACCCATAAAAAAAGAAAACATTTAAATTTATTGAACTTTATCACCCTTAAAAATGGTGTCTGAAAATGTGTTCGCATCACAATCAGACTCACATTGATACGTGTTTTACCTCTATTGAGCAACTCATAGAGCAATAAAATGTGTTGGCATGCGATTGATTGTTCATAAGTGATTGTGGAATACCTCTATTACTATGCAATTGTATCAAGAAAGAATTGTTTGTTAACAACTTGTAAACTTGTACGTACAACGCGTGCAACCGGGCATACGGACGGACGTACGTACCTGTTTGAACTATTCTTGCTACCAAATACGAACAATCAGCCGGTACGAAGTGACTGATTGTGAGTGGTGTGAAAGTGTATGGTTGTGTAGTTGTGGGTGATTAATAAATATTGTATTGAATTGTCATTGTATTGTTTTATTTATTATTATACTTTGCTAATCAGTGATGTCAGATGTCGGGGAAACTCATTTTAAGCGAAATGTAAAAAATCAGTCACGTACGGTGAACTCGTAAATACGCGTAAACAAGAACTTGTCGAAAGCTTCAAATAATTAAACATAAAGTTATTAATTAAATTCGAATTAAAAAAAATTATGTATTCAAGGCTTGGTTGGATACTATTGAAATACCAAATGCACTTAATGATATAAATAATTTTTTCCTTTGAAAAAAAAAAACAAACAAGGAAAAAGTTTTCGAGTGCAGGGAAAATAAGGGATTTTTATTGAGAGTTAAAAGATTTGATCTGGCATTGCTGATACTAATTCGCATTCAATATTGCAAATTAATTGATAGGTGCTTATGTCGATCCCTTAGCCCGAAAATAACGTAAGCGACACATGTATAATTCAAACCCTGTTCTATTATTTGAAATAAAATTTCATGAACTTAATTGGTACTTTAAAATTGCCAAAATATTTTTATTAAAAGCGGCAGCTTATGTACATAAAAAAATACCAAGTCTCTTCTTCAAAAATATTTTTAATACTGTTGCTTACGATAATTCGGTGCGGAGGGGTTAATACTGTTGTTGGTGTTGGTAACAATGTTGTTTTGTTGTCGTCAATATTATTCAAAATATACAATAAATTTCTAAGCAGTATCTGCATCTGTTTGCTTACAAACTCTCACACATACACGCATACATACATACATATGGACACCTAAAATCCAAACGGCCGAAACTTCAATTTTAATTTATTTTTTACAGTAGAACAACAAAATTATTCACTGAAAATCAACAGTTCAGTATCAAAATTTTACAAAATCTATCTATATTATTAATAAGCAAATACGTTTCTTTAGATCCCTTTAACAGCCGTAATAGTGAACCGATTTTGGAAAGATTTACATTTATTTAAACGGGTTTTTACACAGCTGTGCAAAATTTTAATTTTATTTAAATGGGCTCGATGTTTAGGGAGCTATAAGCGTTTAAAGTTGCTACTAACACATGTACACTTATTACATATGCACGTATCATCTTTAACTTGAAAAATAAACGAAGTGTGCATGTGTGTTTGTCCAATTTGCTTTTGCATAGAAATTAGACAGAGTTTTAAGTTGCTGATTTATAATGTTTTTTGTTTTTGTATTTTATCGTATGTATTTATGTAAATCTTTAATATTAATTTCTAGAATACGGTCGATTGAGTCGAACGCTGGATATACTAGACTAGGTTAAAAGATGAAAACAGATTTGTTTCTCAAATAAAATAATATTTTGTTAAGCAAGTTAAGTTGCAGTGTTTTGCAATATTTTTTCTGAAACTAAAAAAACATTTTCTGGAAAAACCAAACAAGTACGAATGCATATCGTTGGCTTAATATAGAAAACGCGTAAGTTGATTTTTTAAACCATATTTTTAATCTTTTCTGACGTTAAAAATAAATATACATATCGCTCATTTACTCAACCAACGTCATAACTAAAAAACGTTATTTTTGAGGTAAGAATGCAGAATTATTCTCCGTATCGTTCTTCACCTTTTGTAAAAAATTCATACAATTTTCTTGTTTACTCAGCTCTTGAGAGGAGAAATTAAAAGCATAGTTTTCTGAAGAACGAGTTTTTAGAGTTATGACGTTGTTTTGGTAAATGAGCGATATGTATATAGGATACCTAATTTTGCTTTTAATGCTCAAGTCGCGCTAAAAAGGTTAACACTAAAAACAAATCGATCATTTTTACTACTCTGATTATAAGTGCCAGTATCCGAAAAAACTAAATTTTTTTCATATAAAATTATTGCGGGTTTGGTTTTTTATTTTCTCAAATTGGTATTTTTGAAATTATTCATGCATTTTTGTAGGTGCGTGCTATTCGATTAACTGCATCGTTATCAATCGAAAATACAATTTGGAATTTTTGTGTAGTTAAGGCCATCTGAATTTTTGGCGACGATATGTACATTGTTATATGTTAACAAAATTACGTATACTCATATACCATTCACGATACTTACGTTCAAATTTATTTATTTATTTATAATCTGATGTAAAGAGCATAATAAACATGTACAGAATGGGTCGATAATATCTCAACAAACGGAAAGAGTGACAAAAAAGTTTCTTTTCGAATTATTAAAGTGAAATGTGACTTTAGTTTTCAAATAACTATTACACGTCCACTTCAGGTAAATATTGAAAATATATCGAAATATATGAAGGAGAGGTGTGCTGGTTCGGTGCTCGTGCCAGATCGTCATTAAACCGAACATTAATGCAAACTTTTAGGAAAATTAGAAACATCTTTATACCAGATATTGTAAAAATTGTAAATTTTTATCCTAATATGAACACATATACAGTATTTTTTATATCTGAAGAAAGTGTTGATTTGATAGAAGATCAGAAAGATCACTTAATTTTACATACCTGATCATGATCATAGAAAGTTGTAAAGCTTTACTTTCTGTGAGCCTCATAATTACCAATTTCTGTTAAATAGAATATTTATCAGTATTAAACCAGACTTATTGTTTTTGTGGCACGTCCTTCAAATTGCGTGGGGGCGGACAGTGAGGTGAAGCTTTTATTTTAACCAGCTAAATAACGGCATGCTGATTCAGATATTTTCTTTTTAAATTTGCACATTGTGTTGTCTGGTCGATACTGAGAGAGTGTGTTTGTAAATTACAATTTCATAAACATTCGAATTTATTTGGCCGTTTCGTTATCAATTTGTTTTGAGGTTTGGGTTTGAAATCGATGAGAGGATACAATTCGTTTTCTTTTTAAAGGTACGTTGTGCATTGTACCGCAAAATTGTCTACGACACATCACACAGAGAGAGTGAATGTCAAGTTCAGTGCTTTTCGGTTGCTTGATGGTTGCAAAAGTATTTGGGTTGTTTTTTTTTTCTATTCACAATTCTCTAAATACAAAAATAATAAATAATAGAAAAATAATATGATGTATTTACATACATACAAACATATGTACAAACATGCAAACAAACATTTATAAACAATTTAGTGTGAAGCAAAATAAAAATTTAAAAACAAAATTGAAAGTCATCGACGTCGAGAGAAGAATTGTTTTAAATTGGCGCTGATTTCTTAATAATATTCCAAGCAATTAATAAAAATAAATAAAAAGTAAAATGGAACACAATTGCAAATGCAGCATGTGATTCCAGTTTAAAATATCTCTCAAAATTGCATTCTGCATATTAAATTTAAGTCAAACGGAGAGGAACAGAAACGGGAAATTGGTTAACAATATTTGAATTGAAGATTGCATTGAATTGGGTCTCCTCACAGTTAACTGTATGCAATAATGAATTGTGCAACAGTCCTGAGGAAAGTGTCACTTGAAACGGTTCGAACATATTCAAGCAACGGGGAAATTTAGAATACGAGTATTTAACTTCTCTATTAATATCCTGGCGGAAGAAGTCGCCAAATGCCGACTTGTATCTGAAATGTACAAATAAAAATCATCCATCCACTATTACGAAAGTACTTAAACGCGAATAAGCGAAATTCTACATTGCAGCGAAATTTCTATAAAAATTATGCAACTATATTCAAATAAATAACTCAACAAATCGCAAACAAGAACAGCATTTATTATACTTTTTACTTTTTTGACATAAATAAACATAAACTTTTTATTGACTATTAGATTTGATAAATGAACAAGTTGTGCCTTTTCCAGTAAAAAGTGTTATTGTTGGTGAACGAACGACTTTAACAGCAACTCACTACCAGCAACTGGCTGCTTCTATTACAATATATTCGTGGCAGCAAGCGCGCATACGTACGTACATACGTTACTTACATGTACAATTAACTACACGTACATATTTGTAAAAAACAAACCCAAAAGTACAAACTAAACTAAACTAACAAACTAACGAATCCCAAGTTCTTGAGTTATGTCATCGAATCATTGTGACAAAATAAGATTTGAAAATGTCAAGAATACAAAACAAAATGCTACCAGGATATCGAAGAGTCTCAACAGGACGAACAAGGCGAAACCATTGGGTGAACGCCGCAAAGCTGTTTTGCGTCAGCAATTAATGGTGTTCCTTGGCAACACCGGAGTCATGGGTGCTGGTATGGCGGTCGCTTTACCTTCTGTCACTTTGGGCCAGTTAACTGATACAACGGAACATTTTCATCTCTCGGAAGAGAAGGCCAGTTGGTTTTGTATGCTCGTATTTCGTATTTGTGCAAATGATTCGGAGAATTTCATCTGAAAGAACTAACTGCGGAAACTTTTAAATCTTTGCAGCCTCCATTAACTCAATGGCTTGTCCTCTCGGAGGCTTACTGGTGGGTTATCTTATGGATCGTGTGGGACGAAAAAATACAATTGTCGTTACGGACATCTGTGGTGTTCTAGGCTGGGCATTATTGGCCACCGCTCCCTTGCACAAAGACAATGATGCAGTCTTTATACAAATATTGATAGCTCGTTTCCTTTCAGGTACGTTGATATTTCACATTTAGCATTTCTCAATGGCAAAAGGTATTCCTAAAAATAAAAATACACTGGAATCTCTCTTGAGCGGACACCGAAGGGACCGTTAAAATGTGTCCGTACAAGGGAGCTGTCCGACCAAGAGAGAAAACTACAAGTTTAAATTTGTCAAGCGGATGTCCGTGTCGGCTCATGAGAAGCGTCCGTTCAAGGGAAAGCGACTGGAATGCTTTTCTTATGGAGCTCTGCCGGGACCTGGCAACAATGTCCGTTTAATAGGAGTGTCCGCTTATGCGAAGTGTCCGTTAAGGGAGGTTCCACTGTATATGTTGGATGCAGTTTTTGATTTCGTTTCAATGCTATATTTCATCCAAAAAGTTTTGGTTTTGGAACATCATCTGCAAAGGATTCTTTTTTGTATGACAAGACTTAAAGGTGTGAATTTAATCCTCTGAGCTGTCAAAATGAAGTTTCAAAACATTGAAGAATAATAAAAACCCTTTTGAAAAATTACAATTCTGTCGCTTGCGATAATTTGACACTAAGGGCTCGGTATGTGTATTTTCAATAATAAATTTATAAAAAAATTTATTACTTTCAGTGAAGATTGCATGTAGTTTTTTCTCCTTATTGTTTGTTTGCAAGCAGCGTTGCTCCCGCATGTCGACTTTGATCAGCAGCGCTCAAGTGGGCGATAAAAAGCTGCGCACACTTTACAATTCGATTGCGAGACATTGTGCAAGAGAGTGCATGTGAGCACTCGGCGTAGTCAAAAATAAGTATACCATTTTTTTTTATCGGAAAAATAACCTTCAAATTTTAACTGTTATCCGTAAAAACCCGTTAATTGGTTGACTTTGAAAAAAGTTTGAAATAAATTCCCCTAAATAGAAAACTTTAAATAATAATTTTATTTCAACAGAACATTTATTGTTATCTGAACAAAGCAAAAAAACCCAAAATTTTTTGCAATTTCACTGTTCTAAAATATCTTTTATAGTTTCTCGAATATGGGTAAGTTCTCACTCTACGAATTTGTATCTCCTAAATCTATGGGCGAAAACCTCTTAACTGCCTCAATTACATTTTGTAATTAATTACACATGCAAAAAAATTGTTATTACATTTACACGTAATTGTAAAAATAGTAATAATTAAATAATTATACAAAATAGTAATGACTATTGTACGCTTGTTGGTCGAAATTCGACCGCCAGTTTAAACGTATACCTATTTCAGTTGCATTCATTTAAAGAGAAAGGAACTACCCAATTACATGTTCCCTTCCTCATGGAAAAAATAATAAAGACAGTAAAATTGCATACAAACTTGCACATTTATTTTGTTAAATTTTTGCTGGAAGCTGACACATCCATACGTAATGAACATATACGAGTATGTACATCCATATTTAATTCTCATCTCTTTCAATTCGGATCTCTTTTTATTTTTCAACTTCACTCATTTAAGAGAAAAAATCTTATTACTCATACACATGTGTATGTCATGAATCAAGACAACAAGATTGCGCATTACGCAGGTCCGTTATTTTGTTGTGTGTGATTGTGTTGTGTTGTGACGTAGACATAGAATATGTGTTGTAAACAAATGTACATTTTTGAATGGAAAGTAAGCCGAAATATAAATCTTTGGTCGGCCGAGGAGGCTCGTCTTTGAATGGCTTAAAGCCTAAACTCAAAAGTTTTACTCGGCTGTATCTCTTTTTTATCCATTTAAAATTTTGTTAAAATCGATGCATCCGCTTAGAAGTTATTTAGTTATTTCCAGTTTTTCGCTAAAAATCTGTTGCACTTTTTACAACATTGTATTCTATGATGACGTAGATGCGCAGTAGAAATTTATTTTGTACGGCTGAGTGCGCAATCTTGTTTTCTTGATTCATGTATGTATGTAGGTAATCTTAAATACTCTCATTCCTCTGCTTGCGTTTTTACTTTACCCAATACTTACATAAGTGAATGAGTGTACGTGTCTATTTTTAGCATTTGTAGTAGTGTCAACTTAAATAGCCTTTTATTCCCTTAATATTAAACCAATTTAAATAATATATAGTCGGGTCACTAAAGCTCAACAATGTTTACCATTTGGTAAAAAAAGGAAGAAAATCGGTTGGCAAGCAAAGGAGAAAAAGGGATCTAACAATTTGTCTTTGCCTATTTATATAAAAGATTAATAATTATACAATGTTCAATTATATTTAATAATAAACTTCGAAAATTATGAAAAAACAAATTGTAGAGAGTAATTAAACTAACAAATTAGATTTCTCTTTATAAGGCATAATTTACGCTCCAAATTTTCCCAGCGCACTCCGTGTGCAATAAGCTTCCCATAGAAACTGCAATAACTTTTTAGCTTAAAAAATATTGACCATTTATTTACGGTCACGTGATTGGTGAATGTTTTGTCGTGCGTAAGGAAAAGTGTTGTCTTCTTTGTGAGCGGGCGTGATCTTGAGCTAAGCAACAGTCACGCGCACAACTCTACTAAAAACTTAATAGAAGTAAATTTTAAAATATTTTTTTCGATATTGATTTTATTATTCTTTCCCCTCGCGACTGCTTTCAGAGCCGGCAAAAAACCACCAGCGGTGTGGGGCGGTAAGCAAAAATAAAATCGTTGCTTAATTATTGATTTTTGTGCAAACTTTATTGTCTTGAATTTGCAAATATGTAAACTCTCAATCATGAGAGAGAAATTATTGAATAAATAAGGTTTTGCTAAAAGTCATTATCGCTCATGGAAACCCACTGTGCGTTGTAGAACCAGCAAACCTTTACAATTTATCTTGCAGATCTTGCCATTTTTTATTGAAATGATTTGAAATAATTTGAATTTTTCGGCTGTTTTGCAGGACATTTAGTCCTTCCAACTTGTTTGCTAATCTCTACGCTACATTTCACTCGAATACATGTCGGCTCGTTGGAAGAGTTTTACAAATACATAATCGTATTTAAGTAAAGTTAAGAGTGTTGAATATTTAATGAATGTTTTTCTGAGAATTGATTGCAGATTTCTTGATGATCTGGCGTGAACGCCACTGAAATCCAACATAAAGTCAAAGATACACAACATTAAATAAATCTTTGATTTTATTAATTGTAAAGTGAGAGAATCGTACAATCAATACAAATTCAAAATAATTTTTCATTACTGAAAATATTACGCACCGTTGCTATTGCAAAAATATTAATTATTTTTATTCACGGGACAAAAGATAAGAAAGACAGAAATTGTCAACAGTATTTGCTTCAGACGCAGCTGTGATGAAATATTGGAAGAGATGTTAATTTTTATTTATTTTCTAGGAATCATGATTGGTTTGTGTGTGTCTCCAGTTGGAGTATATTCAGCAGAGATAAGCTTACCCAGGATCAGAGGAAGACTAATATTGGGCACTTCCATAGGCATAGCGGCTGGAATACTCTTCATGTATGTTCTTGGTTATTTTATAAGGGTAAGTAAGTGTGCTCGAAAGAGGATGAAATGTTTGCGGCCATGGAAATATGACGAGAGTATTCCTTGCAGAATGATTGGCAACTGATTGCTATAATTTCGACGGTTTATCAAATCTTTTCAACCATCTGTGCCTTGCCAATGCCGGAAACGCCCAGTTGGTTAATGCAAAAGGGCTATGCCGAGAAAGCCAGACGATCTCTGAAGTATTTTCGGGGACTAAGCAAGAATGGTGAGTTTAGAATGCACATTCTCAAGCTGTAAGTTTGAAACGTTTTTATCTTGTTGATGTTTGCAGATGCTTCGTATTGTGAGGAATTTGAAAATGAATTGAATCAAATTAAAAGGACGTCTGAATTAAGTCGCACTTCGGCCGAAAGCGAATCATTGTTGCAGGCTGTTAAGGCCCCAGAGGTTTATAAGCCACTTCTGTTAATGATTGGTTTCTTCGCTTTTCAACAGTGCTCGGGAGTAGTAGTAGTGGTTGTGTATGCTGTTCAAATCGCCACTTTGGCTGGTGTATCAATAGATCCCAGATTGTGTGCGGTATTGGTTGGAGTAGCCCGCATTATCACCACTTTCTTTATGAGCACAATATTTGAACGTTGGGGTCGCAAGCCTGCAGGAGTGATATCTGCTGCTGGCATGACTCTTTGTATGTTCTTATTGGCATGTTCGGGCTGGTTCCCCGATGAATTTAAAAAAGTTTCCGCCATACCAGCCATTTGTATTGTCATGCATATCGTTTTCTCAACTATGGGTCTCCTAACTTTGCCCTTTTTTATGATCTCCGAAGTGTTTCCACAACGTGTGCGTGGTAGCGCTTCTGGCTTCTCAGTAAGCTGTGGCTTACTTATTTCGTTTGCTGTCATCAAACTATATCCTTCCATGGAGTCGGCATTGGGCACTGCAACTCTGTTTGCATTTTATGGACTTGTATCGTTAGTCGCTGTGCCTTTTATATTATTCCTTATACCGGAAACCAAAGGTCGAACACTTTTAGAAATCGAGGAATACTTTAAAACTGGTCGCATGGTCGCTGCACCCATCGAAACCAGTCTGAGTAACTCTAAAATCATAAAGAATAATAATGAAATGACCGACGATGTTTTGGAATCATTTATCAAACCATAATCTCTCCTGCAGTGTTACGTATTGCCGTACTTAAGATCTATTCAATTATTCCAAAGATCATTAAACACTTAAATGTAATCTGTGATTGAACAAAAAACAAAAACAAAAACAAAAGAAAAAAAGAAAACAATTATAAAATATTGTTTATCTTTTCATAAATTGTATTTTAAATTTTATTTTAAATAAATTATGTGTTTATTTGTTTGTTTGCTTTTTAAGTTGATTTAACTAAATAATAATTTCGCTGCGAAATGTTTCCATAACGCCATCATTAATTGTGGCTTTCCAATTGAGTCATGCCGTAGTGCAGGTGGGTGGACAGAACTCCCAAAAGTCACACCATATTTGGTTCACATTGAGTTTTGTTTGGTTCTTCAGAAACTATTAAATAATATTTTCTTAGAAAATCAGGTTATGGAAATAAGTTTTATATGTGAGAAAACTACGGGAAAGTGTAACCGATGCCAACTATTAACCCAATCCTTGAGAGTGAGACGTAAAACCCTCGAAAGTCAATAACGTGCTGACCAAGTGCAGCCAAGCTTTCAATATTATTTGACGTTGCATTCCACGTTGCTCTCAGGAAGTCAGCTACGCTTCCGGCCTTCCAAATCCTTCCACCTGTTGTAGTCTTGTTTCTAAAATATTTAAATTAAAACAAACGAAAGCAAATAATTTGCTTGTCTTTACAGAAAATTTTTTTTCAAAAAAAAATGCAAATTATTTTCTTTCTACAATTTACACATTCTCCATAACATTTTTTTACAAATTGAAAGAACAAAAAATCAAATTTAGTGCTGCTGTTAGTGAGTTACTAATTTTCGGGCGACAGCAAAAAAAATATACGATATTTGTGTCCGTGTGTCCATGTGAAAATGTTTATAATTATTTAATACGATTTGTTTCTTTTTAATTATAACACATTTAAATAAATTGCATAATAAAACGAAATCGTTTAGTCGAAGGGCGTTCCAGTGGACATCGCTTGGTCTCTGTTATCTATCAAATACGAAAATTATTTCTGAACGGCACAACTCTACATGTTCATCGTATTCTAATGTGTGTCATTGGCATACTGAGATGATGATGATGATGATGAGGATGATGATGAAGATGTAGTTAGTCATTGTTTTTAAACATGCTTTGTTAAATTAAATATTTATTGATAAGAACTTTTTCTAAATAGCTGACTCAAATGCAAGCAAAGAATTTAAATACCATTTTTTGACGATCATTTTCTTTAAGATAACCTTAATGCGAACTATATTACGCAAGTGTTATTTTTATTTTGAAAGACATTAACGACGGTATCATCAGCTGATGGTTAACTGGTACGAAAACTAATATTTATCTTTTTGTTGTTGCAATAGTGCTAATATTTTCTTTAATATTGTATTATCGCTTATATTGAATAACAGGGCTTGGGCGTGTTTCGAGAATGTCGCAAGTACCAAATATTTTTAATTTATCTATCTTCTATTATATAAATAGGCAAAGACAATTTTTAGATCCCTTTTTCTCATTTGCTTGCCAAGGGATTTTCTTTATTTTTTTTTTACCAAATGGTAAACATTGTTGAGCTTTAGTGACCCGACTATATATTATTTAAATTGGTTTAATATTAAAGGAATAAAATGCTCCTCAATTTGACACTACTACAAATGCTAAAAATACACGCGTACATTCACTTATGTAAGTATTGGTTCAAGAAAAGGAATGAGAGTGCTTAAGAGTATCTACATATTTATGTATATGAGTAATAAGATTTTTTCTCTTCAAATGAGTGAAGTTGAAAAAGGAAAAGAGATGACGCCGTAACCGATTACAATAAAAATTAATTTATTTTAAATTTTAGTATAATTGATTTAATAATTAGCGAAACGGAGGAATCACAAAATTTTTGGCTTCCTCATTTCCATATTCGCCGATGCAAAAATGTGCATTCAATAATATACTGAGGGGATTAATAGATTAATATTTATATACAAATATTTGAGATGTGTAAGAATAAAATATATTTATCAGAAAAAGAACTGTCATTTTTTTAATACCGAACTTCTTTTTCCGACGATATCCGAAAAGAAAATTTTGTTTGACATCTTTTTGTTACATGTTTTAAGGTAAAATACTTTTTATTTCGATATTCTGTGCAAGGACATGTAATTGACGTTAATGAAATGGAATATTTGTCGAGTCACAAAAAATTGACTAGAAGATTGCAGTCTTTAAAAAAAATCAACATCAAATAATGTTCTTCCGCCTGCCTTTGAAAAACACCCGATACTTGCTGTTAAAACACGCATTTTGCTAAAAGTCCATATGTGAATAATATAATGTAAAAAAAAGTTATCGATACTATTATTTTGTGTTTCTACACTTTACTGTATCAAGTATAGTAGAGACTAAAACCCATAAAACTGCAATACATGATAACACAGTTCAGCACTGTCTTATCTTCCGAGAGACTGTAGAGCTGCCACATTTATTTCCTTTTATATTCTCCCGATATTAGTATGTGTGTAAATAAGCATATTCGTGGTATAATAGAATTTGTACAATACATTATTCTATAACTTTATGACTTTATTCACAAACGATTAATAAAGTTAATGTGTGCATTAAAACCGGGTTTCCCATATAAAAATCCAACATTAAACATACTATCAGCCCAATTATAAACAGAAGTTCCTCATGAAATTTTTCCTGTTTTTCTTTTCTCTTATTGTGAATGAAAAATCGATCATTTTCCTTTTTATTCCGTTTTTGTAAACCGTGTAAAAGGGAGAAAAAAATAAAAAGCTAAAAAGTAGTTATTTTAAATATATTTAAGTTTGGGGTTTCAGAAAAAAAATTCTCTCACAAAACAGAAGGGAGTTCGATTTAATTGGAAAAATCTTTTCTCCAGCAAAACCTTTCCTCATGAAAGAAATTCCTTGCGAATATTTATAATTGGGCTTTATAACTTTATCAATCGTTTGTGAAGAAGGCCATTAATATTTAAATTTCATTGCTTCGTTGACACAGGTAAATCCCGGTACAGTAGAATTTCACAAATTCGAACCGTCCAGAAATTGTAACCGGCCATTTTAATGCATTGGACGCTCTGCAATTAGAACCTGTGGTTTTAACTTCTGGAAGTGTTTTTTTGGTTTTTATTTTCACTAGAAATAATATAATAAAATAATAGATATAACTAAATAGGAGAAAAACCAAAATTAGAACAGGGGGTTCTAATTTCTGGAAGTTTTTTTTTTTGCTCATTAAAGTAAAAATAAAACGGGGAATCACCGAGTTATTCGTGGTGTGTACAATTCGCTCGTATGAGTGTGTAATTTAATATTTATGTACAAATTTGGGTCAAAGCGAAATGTTCATACGTGTGAAGGCATCAATAATAATATAAAATGGTGCAAAACCAGTAATATATTTTCCAGTAAACACCTGTCTAACCTTTTAGACATGCGTAACGATATCGTTTTATCCAGTTTAAATAAATAAAAAAAAGTATTACTGATATAATGTTAAAATCCAATGAAATACCTAATAAATAATAAAACTTTTTAAACGTTTTTCTATGAATTAAATATGTTCAATTAATTAAATGTCAATAAATAAAAACTGTTTTGTGCTAAAATAAAGCTTAAATATCTAGTTTTATTATAGTTATATAATTTTCTGTAAAAAATTACCAGAAATTCGAACTTCTATTCTTGTAAAGTTCCAAATCGTACTTAAATAAATTGTCTTCGATACTGATTCTTTCGAAATGAAAAAACCGAATATTGAATTATGGCATTCTACAATTATTTTTTAAATTTTATTTTAAACAGATATACGAAACCTTTTCACCAGGTTTTTTAACATTTTGCATGAAAACCACCATCATAAATTCTTTGTCGTGTTTCTTTGGCTTTTGGTTTTAACAAAGTTCCATTTATTGGCAAATGTTTTTTCCTTTGAGGAATGTTTGAGAAACCCGTTATAGATGATATCCTTATCCATACTGGTATAATCGCCACTTCTCAAGGATCGATTTCAAGAAGTTTTATACTCCTTTTACATCCATTAAAAATGTCAACTTTTCCTTTCCGCTTTTCTTCTTCTGTTTCCCATATGCACTTTGACACTTAACCAGCTTTAAATTTAATAAAAAAGATCGCAGCATTTGGTTTCCAAATAAGATATCATATAAAAATTCACAACACTGCAGCGATATTCTTGATTTTACATTCTTTGCTGTTTTAGATTTTCTTTTTATTTACTGAGCAGACACATTCGCTAATAATAAATTGTTAAAACTGAGTTTTTAGTTTGGATTTAGTTTTTCTTCTCGTTCGTTATTCGATATATTTTAATTAATTTTACATTACTTTAACAATTTTAAAGATTTTGGCATTCGGTATACCGGGTGTTTTGTGTTAGCGAGATTCGTTATACCGAGCTTTGCCTGTAGTTTGAAATAATAATAATCTTAAAAAGTAAGTAATTTATTTTGCTCAAGAGTCACTAGACTCGAGTTTATCCCAGAAAAAAGTTGCCCAAAAATTATTAAAAAATATAAAACGCTTAGGACCGTATTTATAAAAAATAATTTGTATTTGAAATGTATTTTGAGTAATTTTTCCATACAAATTTTCCTTAACAAACATTTCAAACCTAAATTATTTTTTTATGAATACGGCCGTTAGAAATTATTTCTTCTAATACAAGTAAAAGAAACTAGTAAATAAATTATTGGAATCAATTCTTCGTTTTAAAACTCTACAAAATCTGACTTTTCTCAAAATGAAATATTTTCTGAAATTTCCTTTTCTCTGTCCTACAAATTTTAATTTTAATTGGCGGCCTCAGAAATGATTTCCAATACATAAAAATTACTTGAATTTTCTTATAAACATTTTGACCTTTTCTTTTTTAAACATTTATTAACAATTAAGTGTATGAGGTACGATGGATGGCTTTCTGATCTCAACAATGAAACAAAACGATTCGTCTATTGAATAACAAACAGGGTTTACGATTTTATTTGTTTTCTGGCGGCCACAGCATCATAATAAAATACTCATCAAAATATCATTTACATTGAAAACTAACTTAAAGTTGCAAAAAAGAAGGGATGATGGGAATGTGATAAATGTGATAATCAGAATCACAAACTCAAATAAGTGATAATATTCACACTCATCATTGTGTTACGCATCACAAACTCTGGCAACGAAACGTTTTGTTTGGCAAAGATCCTAGAGTGTGGCATATGTCAAAATTTTGAAAACAAAACAAAACGAAACGAAACTAAGAACTGTTGAGTTGCGAAAAACATGGGGGGAATTAAGAAACTAAAATGTACAACAATATGCATCATAAATTATTTCAAGTCTGAATAGAAATCTGCTCTGTGATGACAGTAAATACGATTTTATAAATTGTGTCACATTTTTGCCAGTTGGTTGGTATCCGTAATTGAAACGGTGTCCTCATATTCCTTCCATGTTTGTAAATAGTTGCGGTTGGTTGTGGACAAAAGAAATTGTTGTTGTTTAGGGATGCTCATAAATGATACGCAACATTACCTTTTTATTTTGAAAACTTCACAAATCCAAACCGTACATGTATGTATGTGTGTATGTGTACATACATGTGTGTATGTGTGTATTCGACAAAGAATTACACACATAAATGAATACAATACTAAATATTTAATTGATGACTTAAATTCGAGAATTATACAACTAAATCGATTATTAAATTAGTGGTGTGGAAATTTTGAAAAAAAAACAACAGCGACAGATAGAAATTTATAACAGGTGTTGCACACACATTCATATTGAATACTTGTGTATGTGTTCGTATATGAATTTAAATAAACTTAACAAAATTAAAATTATATTTATTGCACATTTGCTGAGAGAACGTCATAGTTCAAGCTGATGATGCAGAATCAATTGCCATAACGCTCCGCATATCGTGTGAAAATTTCATACAAAAAACTTTTATACACTTGAGCGGAAATTATTATTTTATTTTTCCACTAAGTTGTGTGCAAACACTCCAGTTTTGTGAGTTAAGACGTCTTTGCAGCAACTGATAAAAAACTAAATGTACATACATTCTACTATTCTCCCGTGCTTAGGAGAAAGGCAGTAATCTCCAATTACTGTCATTTTTAAATTGCGATTTCGCAAAGATACCAAGCTTTTTTAAGGTTGTCGAATACCAATTGGTTGCATTACCTTAGTATAAAAGCAATGTTCAGAATAAAAAAGCAGTAAAATTAGAAAATTTAAAAATAACAATGCTGCCTTTTTTACTTATTATTACTTGTTACGAATCTTTTTTTAGTTATGTATTTAAAGGAAAAACTGTCAATGATTTAAATTTTATTTTCCGTTGAAACTTTTTGTTTACAGAATATGCAGCCAGGTAATCATACTTTACTACTTCTTAATTTACAACAGTTAAAAGCAGTACGTCAATTATTTTAGGCATCCTGATTATTTACGATTTAGAAACAGCCTTTGAAGACATTCATGATGTTAAGTATTCTATTTTAAATAATTCAATTATTATTGTAAAAGGATTACATGCTTAATTGTTCTTGGAAATATCTAAAAGTTACATTCCACTTTACTGCCTTTTACTTAAGCACGGCAGTATTAATTACACATCCTTATTTTAATCGACAAATTTTGAGTAATTCAAATAAAAAAAGTTCTTTATTTTAAATAACCATAACAGATTTGTTCTGATACTCGTAACATTCATAAATAATGACGGTGTCTGCAATCATGTTCAATTTTTCGTAATACTGCCCACTCCCTGTTGTTTTTGACAGTGTCTATCAAAACTTTGTGAATTTAACTTTCAAGATTTTATCAAAAATAGAAAATTTACATTTAGAAATTTGTGTTTCTTTTTGGGAATTGCTGATATTTATTTTATTTAGTGACAATATTGAATACTGAATGTGTAAAATTAAATAATAATTTTATATTATAGTCATATGTGCTAGTCTGTAAGGATTTATTGTATCCATAGACTGAATTAAATAAATAAATAAATAAATAAATAAATAAATAAATAAATAAATAAATAAATAAATAAATAAATAAAAATATTAATTTTGAACATAACTGCGATTATAAATTAAAAGAAAAAAACTAAATTTCAGCAATTCCCAAAACAAAAGCACTAGTTATTAACTTATCAGCACCCGATCAAAAACACTTCTGTAGTACACTTCATACTGATAATATTTTTTACATTCACAAAATTTCACAAAAATTTTAAAATTCGGGAAATTTAGTTGAGTCTTCATCCATTAAAATTCACGTCCAATTCCAGTCCAATGCCGTCCAATTTCGACCTTAAATCATGCCTGCATTTTACAACGTAAGATTCTTGCTTATTTATATTTATTTAATCCTGAAATCCTGAAGAAATGGGTAAACTCAGATTTGAACTCAAGCCATAAATTTTCATTTCAATCCTGGAACAGACTTGACATACAATTTTTATTTCATGCTTAAAATTCATAATTTTACTTACTTGTTTCTATTGTAATTTTATTAATTTTTTATTGATGTCGGAGTCAGTTATCGGGCCTATGCTCGATTATACTGAGGGAGTAAAATTACAGATTCAAGATTTTCGTACTTGATATACGAATTTTATTCTTATTTTACGAAATTCCGGAATTGATTTTCACAAGTAATTCCGTTTTCTTCTCGATTCAAGTGCAATTTAGTATCATTTGTATTAAAATGTTTAAGCATGTCTCGTAGTAAAATTAAAAAGAATAGAAGTCTTTATTTAGAATGAAACTTTTCTTTCAGTGTATTTGAATAAATTTTCAACAGTATTACAATTTTATAACAAAACTATTGCACAAGCCGGATTGCCGTTCCAGACCATTTTTACAATACTCGTAGTTACAATATTTTTGTTTGTTTACTTATTTCCAAGATGCTCTTAAATCTAAAGACTTTTGTAAGCCACTGTATATCAATCTACCTGCTTAATTTGTTCTTATTTTTATTGCCTTGTTGTACTTCACGATCTCATATGATCTTTCGAGCTGCTCGCTTATGACACACGACTGAAACACTCCGGTTGCATTCAACTGGAAGTAAATATGATGCGCGCTCCTTTTTAGCGCCTCTCTGTAGCACAAGACGTTCGTTCGTCCGTTCATCTTATTTCATTGCGGTTACAAGCTTTCGTAATGCCTGCTCATTTAATAACTGTGATTATAATTTATGCCAACTATCAAGCAATTGACTTCTTACTTTAGTTTGCATTTATTTATGCAAAATCAATGGATACATGATACACACATACACAGAAAGCAACACTAAAAGAAAAATTATGTTATACCTTTATTCCCATTTGCTCTACTCGTGTGCGAGTGTGATATTGAAATAATAACTAAAAATGTGCTAACTTTCTTTTAAATATTAAAAATCGTATCCATTCTCAACAAAGTCAGCCTTAAAAACGCCTCTCAGATATATTTTTCACTTATCATTTTGTCAGTTAATGCGGACTTCCAAAACGTGTCAATCAGTCCTATTTAGATCGTGTATACATTCGTATGCAAAGTTCGAAAGATTGCCAGATTATGCGGCGTTTCTAAAGGCAAAATTAGTTTGTACGTTCTGTTACGAATCAGCTGTTTTTTGGTTTCTGTTCAATTGAAAAACTGTATGTGTGGTTTGTTGTTACTTTTTCGTTCTGTTCTGGTTGCGGACTAATCTGTAGAAAATAGAATTCATCGTTAAGTGACAGCCAAGAGTGTGTATGGATTAGTTTTTTGTGGTGTGAAATATTTACATTTTGTGTTAAAAGTCAGAAAATGTTATTTTAATTCCAGATTTTTAAGGATTTATATATTTTTGTTAAATTAGAAAATATTTTGCACATATTTACAAAATTCATTCCTATAATTACCTTGAAGGAAGCATGGAGTTATGTGTATCCATGTCAATATTTTTTCTTACAATTATGGTGTCTTTTTGGTGACACTGTCAACAAATTGTTTTTCTTTTTATAATTTAAAAGGAAGCGAAGTCTCTTTTGTGTTATTTAACAAGAAGAAAAGTATACTTCAGAGAAGACTGTAATATATTTTATACCTTATTTTACTTTTAAAATATCACTTTAAATAATTAAAATAAAATAGTATTGATGACATCGTTAGTATAATTTTAATATTGATATTTCCTGCAGGTGGTGACAGTGCCTATAGTGACTCAGTATAGTTTTACTACGGACATTTCCCACAGTGTGTTCATATCGTCAATAGCAAGATAGTATAATCTTACTATTGACATTTTCTCCATATGGTCCCACAAGAACTACCTAGTCAGTAGTCACGCAGTCTACTGGTAGATTTCGTAGGACAAGCCTGTATTAAATGTCAATAGTAGATAGCATTAGTTGGGGTATTATTTGTCAGATGATGGTGACATCGTCAATAGATAATCAGTATAATTTCACTATTGACATTTCCTGCAGGGTACATACTTCGTCCACCTCCCAAAGTTCAGATACAGAACAAGTAATTCAAAAATATTTTCTACAGGAAAGAACGGCACAGAAAGGAAACGAAAAGTAAAAACCAATGAGGCCTTAATACTTGTCGACGACGTTTTGAAATGATATGCCTTCTCAATCAGACATGTTCTAAAAAAGCAGTGAAAATGTGAAATGAAAAGTAAACTTTTAGTTTTTGATGTTCTGTAAAACTAGAGTATATTTGTATTGAATATTGAAATCCAAAAGCAAAAAGAAGAATAAAGAACATAAAAAATTTAAACTGTAGTGATTACAATTGAATTCCACTTCAAAGCGGAATGTAGAACATACCGGAATATTTTGTTTTGTGCCGTTTGTTCGAATACAAAGATATTCACGCTTCGAAAGTCAGCCGAATTTGATCCTTTTACGATTCTCTTTATTTGATGCTCTTGCCAGCATTACGAAATTCCTATTTTTCAAAGTGTATCAAACTTATTTAGCATTTAAATACACAAAATAAAAATATGTTTTATCTGAACAGAATGAAAAGTTTTATTAAACAAAACTAAATGCCAATACGAAGAAGAAAAACACATACATATAAATTAAGAAACAAAATAAATAATTTTTTAAATCGTTCTAGATGCGCGCATCATCTGAATTGTTTTTTCTTTCTGTGTATATTCGTTCGTAGGAATATCTGCGCATTAGCATGTGTTCGAGGTAGTTCTACTTCAAACATACCTTCATGAATTGTTTGTTGCACATGTAGTTTTTTTTTTTTGTTGGCCAAAATTTGTTACGATTTTGTTTTCACATTTAGTGAAACATGTACTTGCCTCTATTATTAAGCAATAAAAAAATTGAATTCCCAGTTTAAATTTTAAACTGAACATAACGTTAACATAAATGCCCCGGGGCATTTGAAAACCCACCACAAACAGCAGCCAAAAATAATAAAAATCTCGATTTATCTTGCTTAATATCTTTCAGTACTTGCATTTTATTCTTAAACAAAAACACATGTGTCCATTAGCCATGCAAAACAAGTCAACAACAAACAACATGCATTTGTTAACTTTAAACATTTTTTTAAATGATGTTTTTAAGCATAAAATACATCAACAATCAAAAAACTTGTGCAACAAATATGAAACTATCTGCCAACACTCCAGAGGAGGCTTAGTGAGAAAGAGAGAGGGAGAGGTTGCATCTTTGTCTGTATGCTGATGTTTTACCACTAACAATTTCATTTTCATTAATTTATTTCGTCCTGCATCCTCACTTTTTCGTTTGTGTTCTTCCGTTTATTTCATTCCTTCCGCTAATAACCGTGGTCAAGCTGTTTTTTGTTTTTGTTGCTGTTGTTGCTGTTGTTTTTGTTGTCATTTTGCCACAGCAATTTAAGTTTGCTGTGTTACGTTTTGCGCTGCTTTTTATTTAGGCCCATAATGACACATGTTCCATTTAATGAGTTTTAGAAAACTTTTTGTTTTTCGTTCCAGGGACGTTTAATGTTGCAAATTATAAAAATTGGCATTTGCAAGCTTTTGAAATTGCAATTTTCCAAAACCAAAATTCATTATTTTTCTAAATCACACAATCAAGAACGGTTTGCAAGAGGCTGTAAGAATTCGAGATGCCAATTTAGTGAAACTTCAATGTACATATGAGAGAAAATATCTTTTCTTTTTATTATATAAAAAATATTACATACTCTGGTTGCGGACACGAGTATTATACTCAAGTAATTTAAAATATTTATTAGAACTGAGCATGTAGTTGAGCTGAGCGGCTTGAGAACTCTACATTAAGATTTTGCCATGATTTGTAACAAATTTTAAAATATTCATATTCATTTGTCCTAAATGATGGTGACAGCACTTAAGTTCATCGCTGAAACGATGGCCACCAGCAAAAATTATTCCTTTACAAAATGTTATTGACTTGATGCAGGAACCCACAAAAAAGAATCATGTTTTAAGAAAATGTTTTGTGTAAATTATGAGTTGGTACGCGAAACATATAAATTGCACCGCTAATTTTATTTACACACAGAAAAAACAAATGGTTTGTAAATTAATTTAAGAAAGCCAAAAAATAAATATTAGAAGAGATATTGAAGGTTTATTTTTTTACATTTATTTTGCAGTGACAAAGTTTTCAAATTAATTTTTAATGGTTTCAATGGTTGTTGATATTATTTAATGTAATTTTTATTTCGAACTAATCTAAAGTGATTTTATTAGGCTAAAGTTGGCAACATTTTATTCGAAAAGAATTCAAGGTGAAACTATTGCAATGATCAAGGGGGCAAGATAATTAGTTAAAAGCTACAGGGCAGCAGGAAATAAAAAAATAATTAAAAACATTTTTATTTCCTGAAGAAACCAATCACCGATATTGGCGAAATATCGATATAAAAAAATAAAATTAATATACGTTTTTTTATATGACAAAAGGCTTGAGCAAAAGGCTTGAGTGTCGAAAATTATTTGAAAATATTAAAACATTTTGTACTCCAATTTTTTCCTGTGCACACATGCATATTTGTGTAAGTCTGTGTTAAGATAAAGTAATGATTACATCGTTTGGGGGAAGCGCGTGCCCAATAAGTTAAAGGGAATGGACATTAACAACACTCCCTGTAAGTGTAATAAGTGAAATCGACCGACCCTTTCTGTTCATTGAGTAAATGTTTGTCGAAGGCAATAACTGATGATAAAAATATAATTACTGATCAGCGATTGCACACCTTTAGTCATAAGAATTTCGATGTACTGAATGTGCGAGCTAAAACCAAAAGAATTAAAGCACATAAAAAACACTCAAACAGGTCCTTTGAGCTGTGAACCCTTTTATTTTTTATTTGGTTTCTTGTGTAAATAAATTTTATTAGCTACAAAAAAGACCCTAATTGTTGGACATAAACATTAATTTTACAAAATAAAAAAAGCAGCTTAAAAAGCCCCCATCATCAAACACTACAATTTTAAAAGCATTTTTAACATTGCTAAAGCAAAAATACAAGTAAAAACTAAAGACTTGGACAGATGAGGAAATATTTATAAAATTATTCTTTTGCTGCTCAAGCTTGTTCATGTTTGGTAGTGATTTTCTATTAATTGATATTCCTATTGATGAGATTAACAAAAAATAAAACAGCGGGTTCTTATTGTTGGGAAACTGAGTTAGCGGCAATCGATCTTTATAAGGAATGAAGAGAAAAAACTGATCTGCTTTTAGTATCAGAAGCGTGATTTCAACACTAAACATTTCTAGTTTCTGTTTGAAATTTAAGCAAAACTTACAAGCAAAAAATCATAAATATATTTTTTCATTTCAAAGATTTATGAGGCGTTTCAAATTTAGCACTTCCCTGTTTTCGGTTGCAAGATTGGCACATCCAACGGATGTTAACACAATCAGTACTAATACTCGTACAATTTTATATTTTTATTTACAAAATTATGCATACTTACATACATATCCACATACATACATACATACACATTAAGTATTAGGGAACAACGAAAATGTTCTTCATTATTGTCTCTCAGGCAACATTTCCTAATAAAATTGCATAAAATAATGAAATTATTAAAATAATCTGAGCGGAATTGGGTTGAATGAACAGGACTAAACGCTTCAAAATATTATTTGTTGCTAAAAAAAAAAATATTAACATATATTGACCTTGCGGGTCATCCCTGGAACTTTCTGCTAAGCTCAAAAACAAAGCTGGCAACAAGTTATTAATTTTCTATCACTCCAGCTGTTTGAGATCAAAAATAAAAAAAATCGATTTTATCGAAATTTTCCAAAAACGATCTCCCTCGGGCCACTAAACCGATTTGCATTCAACGCACTTTTTCAAGTTCATCAAAGTATTTGAGTAATAAAAATAAAATTAATTTGATAAGCGCTTTTGTGAAATTTTTCGTCAACGTTATTTTTCGAACGGATCAATCATCGATCAATTATTTAGAATGCCGCAAATTTGGTTCTGTTCGGTTGAACCAGTTAAGTTATGAGAGGGTGTGCATGCATATACGCACACGTATACGTACATACATGTATCCATACGGACACCCTCGTTAGAAAAGTCGGAATAGATTCCCGTAACCTCAAAACGTTGGGATCCGATGAAAATTCGATTTTAGTAAATTCGTCTGAAATCAGTAACTTCATTTTTTAAATACCAGGATCTGAAAAATTTTAAACAAAAATATAAAAATTTTCTGTGTGTGAGAGAGAGAGAGAGAGGGAAAGAGAGAGAGTAATTTAAGTCAACCGGAAGTTTTTTTCTAAACTTTCATGTAACCAACGGCAAGATTAAGCAACTAAGAGCCCTTTTACACGGTCAAAATTTACTTTGCAAATTCTTGTGTTTGTTGGTGATAAACGAAAGAAGAAAGAGGCTGAGTACACACTTTGGCGTACTCGCAATGTATGTGTTTCGTTTGCATGTTCATCCAACAAATGAACACAAAATTTTTCAAAGTAAACTTTGCGTGTGTAGAAGCGAATCAAAGTTTAAAAGAAAATTGAAAAGATTTTATCAAAGTAAACTTTGATCGTGTAAAAGGGCTCTAAATGTTGTAGAGTACAAATGTGAAAGAAAAGAATATATTAAAACTCATTAAAATATAAAAATGCCATAAACCTTAACGTAAAGCTTCTGTGTTAAGCATACAGTAGCGAGTAAACTGATTTGTTTTGCCAAATGGCAGAAGGGTACAAATACTCAGTCGTTCGTGCAAAAGGTTAAAAACATAAAAACATACCGAGATGCATTTTTTTCGCATACGTTTTTGAACATGCTGCACGTTGCGCTACAAATTGAGTGACTTGTATGATTCTTCTCTATGCATACATTTGTTATCAAAAAAAATTTTTTTAAAATAAGGGACTTTCATAAAATGTATCCATCCTCCTTCTAAATATTATGGAGAGCCAAAATCTTTCTTAATTATTTATTGAACTGTTTAGTTAACGAAATAGTTGTAGAAAACTGTTAGTGAAACAAAGTGAAGGTGAGACGATTATCATGTTGTTGAAATAATTTACAATTAACAGATCATTAAATGAACCAGTAGTTGAGATCCTGGATTGTCCGATGGAATTTAAGCGGTTAATATGTTATTCAATTTGGTGAAGGGTATTGAGTTGTTACTGCAGACGGAACTCATTTTTACAAACGTACAATTTTCTTTGAATGCAAACTAACTTGAAAGTACTTGGAGAGAGATTTTTCCAGTTTTACAATCCAACTTAAATTTTTAAACCACAACAAAAAACCGAAAGAATTCAACAAAAGATGGACAAGCGTTAAATCGATTTGAAAATATATTTTACTGCATTTTTATGCATTTAAGATTATGATTTTTCTTAATTGCAGTCAGTTGTCCTCCAGCATGATGCTGCATAGAAGGACTGACTAACTGACGGACTGACTGACTGACTCGTATGAACAATCACACTCATATACAGAAATGATCACTGGTAAACGTGAGCGATAACTAATTCGACAATAAGAAACAGACGTTAATTGAAAACAGTAATGATTTGTTTATTAAATTTTGTTGATGGATTTCCAAAACGTGTTGCTGATGAGGAAAGTTTCATTAAAAATATAATATTTTAAAAAGCTCCATCAGTTAGACACTCATTTTCTGTATTTCAGAAATATTAATTAAAAAATGAATTATAGATTTCTGAAATAGAAATGTTGAGCTCTGAAATACAGTATTTATTTGTTCAATTGGAGTGTTCTGAAATTTGATATCGAATTATGGAAAGTTCTAAAATACAATTTTAGAAAGTCTGACATAGATTTGAAATTTTGTGAAAAACAAATCGTAAATTTTGAAAAACAAAACGCGTTTGAATTAAAAACGAAAACAAATAATTTCGCTAAACCAGAGACTTGTTTCTTGAGTATTTGGTTAGAGTGAGTGGTAAATACTCACGCTCTCATATCTAACCTGCAGTCGGCTTGGGACCAAGTGTCTCTTTGGTAACACTGTTTTCTCCAGCGGCAACTGCACTATTGAAACTGCCGACAACTTTCCTTAGATACAGACAACAGATCTACTATATTTCTAGTGACACTGTCAACGAATGTTTCAATAGCTTGTTTTTTTTATAATGAGCTGTAAAATATTAAAAACAGACTGGTTTAAATAATTTATAGTTATACAAGATTCTAATTTAAACTCTCATCTCATCTCCACAAATGTGCCGAATATGTCAATTAATAAGGAAACGCTTCCCAAGAGAATTCCTACTTCGGTGCGTCATTTTCGTTCAATAAATGTGGGCAACTGCTGTCAAAGTTTTATTGATGGGACGACTATCTTCTTTTGGGAAGCCTTCCTTCCTTCTCAGTACGCACTCCTCTTAGTATGCGTAACAGAAAAAATTAATTATATGGAGTCAAAAACGCATGGAAACTCATTATAATTAGAACAAAATATATTATAAAGTTGGACCGAAAGAATTGTGTTTTTGAAATCAATTTACAATAAATAAAATGAAGCTCTCATTTCATAAAAGTTCTCTATAGAGAAGTTCGACTGTCATAACATACTATTTATTTATTTTAATCAATCTTTAGATTTAGTTTCTTTTTTCTTTGGCTCCGCTCACATAAAAACATATTTTCAAATTATGCATTTATTTTGTGCATTATTACATGTTTGTTTAAATAATTTAAAGGATTCTTATCACCCTTGGAAGAATTCGTGTAGGTTTTTGTGCGTGTACCAGCCAACAGACAGAGAGTTCTATATTTTGTAAATATATTGAATACAATGTCGTTTTAGACTGTCCTTTTTGCTTTTTTATTTGCGGCTGTTGGTGGCAAAAGCAATGAATGTTTCTATTATGTGGCATGAAAGTTACGTTTGGTTAAGTTTGTCATATTAATGCCATCGGCTTAATTTATCGCTCTTACCCTCGTAGTTTCCACATTTTATGAGTTAATAATACGTGAACGTAAAAGTTTTATTGAGTCTTTCAGGGCCTGCAAGGAAATTTTGCCGTTTTGTTGTTTCTGCTTTCAAATTTTCGTCTGAAAAGAAACTTATACTTTATGGAGTTGACAATTATGGGTATTGGATTTTTTTTTAAATTTTGTTTCTTCGAAAACTTTAAGTTTGGGGTTTGAAGAAGAGTCTAATATTGTATTTTCTTCCGTGTTGGGTTATGAATCCTTGTGTATTTGATGGCGTGAGCTAAAATGTTTGTTTTCTTTTCTGTTTGTTTTATATTCTTGTTTGCTTGTGAATAATGTGAGAAAATGTTATTTTACAACGTAATTGTTTTCAGTTCTTATCAAGATTAAACATTTTGTCCTTAATATAGAATGTGTATGTGTGTTTGAGGGTCCTTTTTGTTCAACAGGGCATATTTATCGAACGTCCTTTAGTTGAACTCTTATTTTGTATTCTCTCAAACATTTGGCAGGTGTTTCATTTGTTATCGTATCGGTATTACAAATATAGATGTCCATAGACATCTTGTAATAATTTAATTAATTCTTTTTGTCGTCGTTAATTGGGTCAATTTTATTATTCAGGTAAATACGATTTTCATAACTTTTTTATTTACTTGAGAATCAAAAAATTTTTTTCTTCTTTTACAATTTATTGCTGACGAATGTTTAAGCCAAACATTTTTGCTTGGAGAACAATTATGTACACAAGTACGGATCGGTGTCTATAAAATATTTAGTCGATATAAATTTCATAAATTGTTCATTTAACTCACGATTTAGGGGGAGAGGTACAAGGATATTTTCCCCTTCTCATAAACCGAATATTTAATACTCTGTCAGGATATTACACTCTAACAGGATGACATAAAATTGAAACTGGTTACTTTATGAAGGTAAAGTGCTTATCCAGTTCCTTTTTTAGAGTTTCTTAGGACTGAATTTTCATATTTTTTTTTTATTTTTATTTTCCATCTAAAATTGTCAATATTGGCGTCGCATGAAAGAGAACCATCAGGACTTTTGTTTTGTGCAAATAATTATTTCTTGGCTGAAAGGATTCCGATAATCTACTTTAAAAAACCAATATTTCAATGTCCTATAAAATGTTAAATTTCAAAGTTTCAGAAAAATTAAAAAAAAGTTAAGGACTTCAAAATTGAGTAAAACAATACAAACACAAACACAAACAATAACAAACAACAGAAGCTCTCCTTAAAGATAACTACTAGAATACTTGATCTTAGTTGTTACAAAATAGCAATTTAGATATTGATCAGAACCAAAAATTGGTAACAACTTTCCATATTTTTCATTCACAAGGTACTTACTGCCTGCATTACTTTGAATTACTTGTACTCTTACTTACTAACAAATAACCAACACAGCAAAAACACTACTTTACTTTAGCGTTTCAACCAGTACTGCCTTTATCATAAGGGCGCACGGGGCCTGTGCCCAGGGCCCCCGACGTCATGTGGCCCCCTAATAAAAAAATCGTTCTCAAATTGAAATGTTAATTTTTAATTGTTTTATATTTAGTTGTTTCATTTTTTAAAAATACTTAAAGGTTTTCGCCATTAAATTCGGCCCTTTCCAAATTAAATTCAATGTTGTAAAAAACAAATTCAGAATTTTTCAAACCGAATTCGGCATTTTGAAAATCAAACGAACCTGATATAAAAATGGCTAATTTTGACTTTTATAATGTCGACTTTAGTTTGAAAAATTATGAATTTGATTTGGAAAGGCCGAATTTGAAGATAAAAATATCTATAAAATATTGAAGGAAAAGCCAAAAAAAAATTAAAAAAAATAACTATTTGCGATTTTTAGCTATAATTTTCATTGCTTAGTAAGGATCTTAAGCCATATCTCGAATATTAAATATAATATAAGTATATGTATTAATTTTTTTAGGGGCTCGTCTATCTGTCAAGCCGCATTAAAAATTAAGTTCCTTTTTTTTAAATAGAAATTATAAAAAAATATCATCTAAAGAATGCTTTTTATTTTATTTGGTTGGCTGCCTTTTTTGTTGAATTCCGCTATTCGGCTCTTGCGAAATGAACAGATTTGATCATTTGAAAATGGCTGCAGTCTTTTCCTGCTAAAACAAAGTTTAAAATGGTTATAAATGGCTAAAGTAGAATATAAATATTTTACTTTTCATTAGTTTTTTTTTTCAGTGAGGCCCCGAATTCCAGAGTGCCCGGGGCCCTCGTATACCCAAAGGCGACCCTGGTTTAAACTTATTAGTTTAATAACGCGATGTGATTGGATGCAGGTGGTACTCGTATATACTTTGGATAACAAATAACGACTTAAGAATTGCAATACAGAGAAGTCATTGAATGTACAAAACATAATAAAAATTAAATATCTGCCGTCAGTATTGAACTCGTGAATTTGAAGGAATTGTTGTGTTTATGTTAAGTATTCTACTTGCTGGTCTATTGCACAGCTATTTAATTACGGGCTAAAAAGCTTTTCACGAACACACATTTAATTAAGAAAATACATGACTTCGCCAGAGTCGAACAGCCGGCCTTCTGTATGATTAGCGGGCCCGCCACTCAGACAATAATTTACTTGTTTATTTACTAGTAAGTAAGTGGAAAAGTAAGTTATTCTTAATAGAAGTTATTACTAAGTTTTCGCTGGGTAGTCATTTATTTTCTATGTGGGACCACAATATAAAATGCAGCTTTCATTTCAATTCCAGCCTAAGAAGTGTGGATGATTTTTCAAATATTGTTTGCTCATTAAAGAATATTTTAGTCAGAAAAATAGTAGACCAGTAGGTAAACTACCTTTCAAACAGGGTTTCAAAACTCTTAAAAATAAATTTTTGTTCTTCATAAAATTTGTAAAACATGAGAAAAGTGAAACCTTTTCAAGCTATTTTCAATACTAATTTTGTATATTCACCTGCTTTAATTTTAAACAGTTTTTCAAGTCGGCCACACTGCGAAATAAACGAAACGTCATGGTGACCCTGGAAAACATTTAATTTTCACAACTTTTGCTTTTATATTAATTTCGCTTTCAATTTACACAAATAAAATATAAAAATTCCTCATTATGATCGGTAAACATGCGTGATTCTTGGCAATTATGAAAACAAAAAATGAAGCGCAAAACAAAATCAAAAGCAACATCAACTCTTGATCACTTTTAAGGATTTCATCAAAGTGTGCTCTTCATATGATTTAAAGGTGATGAGGAAAAAATAAACTTGTCTGCGATTTTGTCTTAAAGGCCTAAATCGACTAAATTTCATGGCAATTATGCATCAACGAAGAGCATAAAACATGCCAAAATGTTGCCCACGGCAATAAAACTGAAACCAATAATTATTTATGAAAAATTCCTAGCTACTGAATTAAAGGAATTTTAAATATTGTTCTGGATGATAAGAAAAAAATTAAATCCAATTATTTGTTGGGGGTGTAATAACTTTGAATATTGTCTTATTAATAACATTCTAATAGCAACTTAATAAATAATAAATAATTCTGTTCGTGGCTCCAAAGGTATTTAAACTTTCAATAAAGTAAAAAATAAATAAAGAAAGAAAGAAAGAAGGACATAATTGAAGGGCGTTCTAATTGGCAGTTTTGTGGACGAGTGATTATTTTGTATGGTCGATCGATCGATCGATCGGTCGGTCGGTCGGTCAGGCAGATGCAAGTGCAACTAAAAACTAACGTTTCGAATTATTACCTCTGAATTTGACAAAAAACAAGAATAAAAACAAATTGAAGAGAATACCAAGTGCATGAACATCGAAGTCTACACTTAAAATAATTTTTTTTTGTACGTGGGCCTTAAGAAATTTTCTAAAATAATTTTTTAATGATTTTGCCACGCGATCTTTGCACTTTTTGTTGAAAAAAAATAAAAATAATAATAAACGAAACAAAAATACGGATGTTATTTTGCACTTGATAATAATTATGATCATTTTCCTTTGTACATTTGGTACGCATTTATGTATGTGGTGATCACGAAACGGTCAATTGATCGATCACCTGCAATTGTTGCAAGTGATGTAATTTCTTAAGCGTTTGAAGATTCCACTTTGTTTTGCACCTTGTCACTGCCTGTGCGTTGTTATGCATGTACGCATGTAGGTTGTTTCATTTTTCATGAAGAATGAAATAATTTTCTTTTTTCACATCCGATACTATATCTGATCATCAGATAAGCCGACAATCAAATACATTTGCACTTGTTCGCATTATCGTTGTTTTAACATCAATAAATGTCCTCTTCAAGAAATAAAAATAAAGAAGAGACCTAAAATATTTCTTTCAATATCGTAAAATAAGAAAATTTGTTGAGTGATAAAAAATTTATGGTGATCGTGCTACAAAACGTCAATATAATTTTGTGTGTACTTAAATGGCTACATTACCATTACATTGAAATAAAAGATTAAAAACAAAAGGCCTGTGTTTACATTAACATGCGATAAGGACACTTACAAAAAATTAAGCAAACATATACGAGTATTAATAATTATTGTTAAAATTATGTTAATGCTTTTAGTTGTTTACTTGAAAATTATTCATCTATGGTATAAAACCAAAGCCAATGTAAATGTGAGCCAATTTAAGCACTAAATCTGTTCGTTTTGAATCCTTTACATTCCGCAAAACATTTTAAACATGTTTCATCTAAATCACACCGAAAAAAAGAAGAAAAATTTGCATCGAATACACAAAACTACATCCTTAGTGTATGTAAAAGATATTTTTATCCTTTTAGTAAGTCCTTGGCATATGCATGAGTATAAACTCTTCCTTTGCTTAAAAAATATTACAAGTATTTAAGCGACAGTGTCAGTTTGAATAAAAAATCTGCAAGGTAGAGATAAAATTCAACACAAAAATGTACACTGGCTAAAAAAAAACTTGAAAAGGACTTTTCCCATTAAACGGAGCGTATTGTAATGAGATCAACTTGTTTCGTTATTTCACATACAAACAAACAACAACAAGAGAAAATCCTTCAGCTAAAAGTATGAGAATATTGTTGTTGTTGTTGGCCTTCTATTGTAACATTGAAATGGGCACGAGCGAGCGATTCATTCCACCTCCTTTTAAAAGCCCACTTAACGAGAGACACGCCTGACTCTTGGTGTTTGATTGAAAAGTTGACTTTAAGTCAACACCCATTTTGCGACGAGGATAATACTTTTGTTCGTGGTGCTTGTGATACGATTATTACTGATTAAATATGTAACTGACAGACTGACTGACTGACTTACAAGCACAAAGTGATGTTTAGCTAAACAATTACCCATCCTTATTCTGTTCATTTTGCTTCAACTCAACAACTCAAAGGAAAAAAATAATCTTTACTTATTTACGTAAGTGTATGTGTGTGTGTGCTATTTTTAATAAAACTGTGAATCTTTCTTTCCACACATTTCCAATACGGCAACAATAATCCTCTACTCTTCAATGTTGTCAATATTTCAAATGCAAAACAATCGAAGTTATTATTTTTCACTTGACTTTATTTGCAAGTTTTGTATAAAAAATTCCGCTTGAATGCTTGATTATTAAAAATAAGAATGCAAAAAGCCGGTTGAATGTAAAGAGTTAGAAAAAATATCGGATCAAGAATTCGCATATCTGCATTATGTCCTGAAGTCAAGATGTGAAAGATTTTCTTCAAATTTAGTTTGAAAGTTTTTAAAGTTTGTATAACTATGCTATTAATTTTTCTTTAATCAGTTCATGAACACTTGCATCTGTTATACTTCCTTTTTAGGGATGCGTACACAAAGTGTAAAATGGAACCCTATTGTTTCTGCTATAAATCCGTCTGTCAAAAGCTTCCATCTCATGCACTGTAATAGGTAGACACATGGCCGATTTAACTAAACGTTCAAATAATAAAAATTTAAGATATGTTTGCCAATTTTGACATAGTGGTGATATTTTATGTGATGTGAGTCGTAAAAGGCATTTGAAATTATCACAGACTGTGTATTAACGAGTTAACATTAGGGTGGGATCGATTTAGCAATCGATATAGTGCCATAGATTTTTCGATAGCTTTTGGCATGAGGAAAATAAGTTCCACTACGACATATCCAAAAAAATAATTTTCGACGCGCCTAAATTTCATCTTTTTTATTTCTTCTAAACTTTTATTTTTAAGGTTTTTTTAGCAGGTACTAAAAAATCGGCTGATTTCATTTTTCTTAAATATTAACTTTCCAATGTGAAATTTATTTTCGAATTATTGTTGAATTATCTTTGATGATATTGAATTATTTATTAATGGAAAGTTGAATTATTTATTAATGAAAATGACAGTTTGCGATTACTTGCTGACAGAAAAAAATGCATGAAAAAATCATTAAAAATATAAATTGAAAAAAAGTCAAAAAATTTAAATATAGGTGCCTTGAAATTGATTTTTTAATATTTCGTAGTGGAACTTTTTTCCTAATGCTAAAAGCAATCGAAAAATCCTTGCCACAATATCGACAACATTTTTTTCTTTACAAATCAGCTCACCCTAATAATTCCATATTTTTCTTCTCGACTTTCGTTCTGTTTTGGAAAGACGACAATGCAGAAATGTGCTTTTCTCTATTCTTACTAAATTTTGACGAGTCGTTCATTTTTTGATATTTCAACGAGTCCTTGATAAGTAAATAAAATAACAAATCCACAAAAATTACTTACGGAGAAAAATCGCCAAAATATGCACTAAAAAGTAGCTAAGTTGGCATCAGTGCTATAATGTGGGAATATGATATACTTGCGTTTGTGTGCGAGTGCATGCGTACATACATGAGTAAATCTGCGTAAGTGTTTGTAAAATTGCAGCACTTCTATCTGGATTTGGATGTAATTCTGGTATTACGCTTGTTTCTTTAACCAAATTAAGGGTGTCAAAATGTTATTTTGAGTAAATTGCACATTTTATTTGTTTGTTCATTTGTACTTAATCGGCTTAATTCTTTTTATATGAATGAATATTAATTGAATTTTAAAACACTCTTGAAACAAGGAGTGGAATCAGAAAACTTATTATTTGCAGCACTATTTCCTGTGACAGTTCTTAGTTGTGTTGGGACCAATTTTGGTTTGGAAACTTATCATGAAAGGACTAAAGGAGTTTTTGCTTAAATTACAATGTCAATGAGAACAAGTGCTGCATTTGTAAACGTGTGAGACAACCGGATGCGATGTCACTTATTACCGAAATAGAGTCTGATTTACTGTGAAGAGTATGTTCAAATTGCAGCACAACACTACGACGAGATCGCTACAAGCCCGAAATTATATTCAAATCCTAATGATATAAGATTGTCCTTGAAGTAAAGCCAATCTCAGAAAAATTAAAAACAATCTTTATGTTTTCTTTCAATTTAAAGTTCTTTGCATTTGAAAGGAAGCTTCCGATACTGGCTTAGTGTAGCTTGAACACTTCTTTGAGAAGATTACTGTAACCTTTTTTTAAATTTAAATATACAGAGTACAAGACATGATTTTGGGACTCAATGCTGAGAATTTGCACGTCGAAGTAGCCCCAAAAATAAGAACTTTTGCATCTTTCGTTTTGTAAAGTTAGCTGCATTAATAATTGAAAATTACATTTTTAAACCAGAATTTGTATGGAAATTTCGCTCGATATTGAATGCCGTGATTTGCCCCCAGAAGAACATTGAATATTCCAATATGGAAAATAATAACAATTATACCTACGTATGGTATATAGAGATATAACCGTGTTAAAATATAGAAAAAGTGATAAAAATTCACTTTGAACAAAAAAATTCGTATGGCCATTAAATTATTAATGCAGCTAACTTTACAAAACGAATGATGCAATTCTCAGAATTAAGTCCCGAAATCATGTGTTGTACTGTGTTATTTTCCATATTGAAAAATTCAATGTTCTTCTGGTTTTAAAATGTAATTATTAATAATAATTATTATTAATCGCTCTCAGTTTAATATCAAAAAAGTTGTGAAAATCTGAAGGCATTGATTGATAGAAAAGATTATAGACACGGACGGAGGTATTGGAGCGCAAAACATTAATTTTGGTTTCTTAAAAAATAATAATAACTTTATGCATACCAATCTCTATACATACATATATATTTTTTATCTCATAGAAGTTGTTTCCATAAGTATATTTACATACAAATATATTTATGTATAATTAAAATGTCTTTTGAGCATTAGAAACAATTAATTTAAAATCACTTTTTTAATTTTTATCTATTTTCTACTCTGCTATGGCTTAAATTTTCTCATGCCAACAACCGCTTAAAATGAATTGCAATAATACTTAGGAACTCTCCAATCCACCCCATTCATCAAAATAATGGCTCAGTAAGCGTTTGGGACAACAAAAACGTTTAATTTAAAAATAATTTTATCTATTCGAACCATTCTCATGTTTTTGTTAATGTTAGTTTCATTTAGAATTCATTTATCCAGTGAGAGTAGAGTATGAAACGTACGAGTGAATACAATTAAACAGAACAAACGAATAGATTTTTCAATTAACACCAGTCAGTCAGTCTGTATTTCCAGAAAGAGAAAAGAAAAAACAAAATGGTGTGGGTGAGTGGTTTTGGGAAAGAGATATTAAACAGCGTTAAAGCGTCAATTTCCGTTACTCGAACGAAATTTACAACAACAAAAAACACACATTTGCACACACACTCTATCATTTGTATGGACTATGCATATGTATGTATGCATGTGTGCATTTCATACTTGCCCCCTTTTCTGTGGGAGTTTGTGTATTGAAAATTGAATTGGTAGCACGTGTGTACTTTTATGTAATTAATTTTTTTTTGTTTTTTTTATTTTTTTTCAATATAAAAGCGTTGCGATTGGCCGTAACGTGGTTGAAATGTTGAATATGCTGTAACCGTTATGCTGCAGCAACGGTTTTTCCAGCCTCGGATGGTTCAACTTCACTTCATTTCAAATGGATTTGTTGTTTTTGTAGTTGCCTTTAGTATAATTTTCGTCATATTTCAATGCTGGCAAACGTGTGTGATTATGTGTGTTGAGTACTTGCAAATGAATAAAGGGGAGGTCGTATTAACAGTGGGCCTAAATGGAACAATAAATAAAATAAATTTAATTTCAAAATTTAACGATTTCGCATTTAGGATGAATAGATTTTTTTTGCCAGAATTTGTATGTTTGTATATGAAAATTTCAAAAAAGTTAACTTTTTTGTCCAAGGTTTTTCAAAATCACGGAAAATTCTCTTTTCAAAGAAAACTTTCCGTAGTTTCAAACTTTCGGAAAGTACAAAAGTTTTCGATTTGACAGCCGACAAGGAGACATACAAAGCAACTCAATAGTGATGAAAATTACTCTCGCTTAAACCAACATGCATGTATAAAAAATAAGATATATATATACTTTTATATCACAAATAAAAAATATATATTAATAAAATAATTAGTTTAAAATCATGTATTGGACAACAACAAATAACACATCAATTTTATAAATAATACATCAGACGAGGACTAAAAAGGTAATTGATTAGATTGCATAACATTACAATAAATAATAATTATTATAATTTTTTCATATATAATTTGTCAAAATTTATGTTTGTAGTTTTCTTTTGCAAAGAAAAAAGTTAAGTATTTTTAAAATTGTCTTTAATTTCATTGAATTTTAAATAAAAAATATAAAAATTTAAATTTTCCAATTGCTCGAAGAAAATCCAGCAATTCGGAAAATAAAAAGTCCGGATTACAAAAATAAAACGAAAAAGACAAAAGCCATTCAGCCAAAGTTTTTAATTTTTAATTTGATTTTTAAATTGAATGGAAACGTGTATGGATGGAGTGCTTATGACAGAAACATTTATAGACTAGATAAATTGATAAATTTTTGTACTCAAATATGATTTTTATTATTCATGTGTGTATGTATATTTAAAAGGAACGATTTTTTCTTACCCAATTATTAAATATATCTTCTTCTATCTGGTAGTTTAGATTAATGAAATTTAGATTTATTGGAACGCACATAGCAATGACAAATTTGTTTCCTCTATACTTTATATGCTTTATTTAATATTTATTAATAATTTTTTAAATTGTTTTCAATTTCTAAATTAACTGCCTGTTTTTAGAAAATGAATTCAAAATTGTGTGTGAGAATTGATTTTGTTTTCATTTTATAAAAACGGGCAGTTAAAATCCTTTATGTATTGTTGTTCTTTGATAAAGTTTTCAATTTTGTAATGCAATTTTCAGTTATTTTTTGTGAGTTTTTATATCAACATTCAAGGTCTTAGGATTTTCAAAAATGTGGTATTGCTTACACACAATAGTACATAAAAATACTTTAATTAATTTCGACCGCAACAAAGGAAATTTTAACCCACTGTATTGCACACAAAAACATCTTTACACGCCTTACTTGCTGGTAACATCTGCTTTAGGTTTTGATAGTCGCTGCATGAGTGTAAACGAGACAAACAATGGAATTTCAGCCAATCGTAGACAACCTGGTAATTGTAGATGGCGTTAGTTGGAATTTAGGATATAAAATGTCTTGAATGTGGTTGGTAGAAAACGGGTTTAGCATGGATGTGTGACGCTTTTAAGTGGTGGTGGTAATGGAACTGGTTTTCCGCTTCCGCCCTTTTTTACTTTAACGCATATGAACGAACGTGTTCTGTGTTTTGTAGTAGTAAGTAAATCAGCAGTGAGACCAAAGAAAACAAGAAAAGCCGTAGCCTGTTTGTTGCGCTATTGTTCCACCTTCAGAGTAGAAACGATCGATCAATGCTGCCTTTACTGTCACCGCCGCTGTTTAAATTGTATGTGTGCATAAAAATGTGTGTAGTGATGATAGTGGTTGGAGTGGTTGGCATTTGCTAAAGTTTGATTCTGTTTTTTTTTCGTTTGATATTATTTTGGTGGCGTTACGGCACTTTTACATTTATACGTTTTTAGATTGCTCGCGAGTCTTGCAACGGTCGGTGGTTGCAGTGCTGTTTTATTTGCTACTGACTTCTTTCTATACGAAATGCCAAACACTCTGCACGTAGCAGAAAAAGAAAAGAAAAACCGCTGTGTGTTGAGAAAGCACAGTAGCCGTGTGTCATTAGTTAGTGAGTTGTGAACACATTAACACAGTTAATTGTTTGACATTGATGTTTATTAAATTGATATTAAGCGGGTTTATTTTAAAAGCATTAAGCCAGATTATTTGAAATGTTTATTAAGAGCGTTTCAGCTTAAATATAATTGAAGCTGAAGTCGGAAATAAAGTGTTTGTAAATAATACGCATACCTACTAATTGGAAACAATTAAATCATTTATTGCATTAAAATCAGAAAATAATTTTGTGTATTTACGTATGTAATTAAAATTCATGAAGTATCTAATTAAATTTGATTATAAAGTGTGCGAGTGTTAATTTGTGCGTGAATGAAAATTTAAAAAATTTGTAAAGATAGTCACACTCAATATAAAAACGAATATTCTAAAGGATACTCCATCCAAACTTTGTAAGTATTTATTTTTGAATATTATTAGGTTTATGTGCAAAGATCATTCAATGCGACTTAAAAATACGATCATAATTTTACAAATATAAGCTCAAACTTTTGAAAAAGCTTTGCTTGAAAATTATTTCCGGTATCTCCCAGCAAATTCAAATTCAAATACAATATTTAATCGTTTCTGTAACATTTAATGCTCTTTTGATCCAAACTATGTCTGGAAAATAAGAAAACACAGAAACGTTTTTTTAACAATCGCAAGCTGCTACATTTGTTTGCTTAACATTAGGAATATCCAGAGTATTTGATGGGAATCGATATATCCTGAATCGACCGTATTTGTTAACTTGCCACTATTCAAATGAAATGATGAAACAGAATATATAACCGAAAATATTGACAATATAGCAAAAGGTGTCAGTCAATACACCGAATTGTATCCAACTTTATTCAATTGATAAATATTGATCGATTGTTAAAAGTATAAATAAATCAATCAAGTGTGATTCTGATTCACACACACTTCTCTACTATTTTTGTATACTTTCTCTTTATTAACTTTATTATATTTTTGCTATTTATTCTTATACCTGCCAAAGATTTCTTTTCTAATATTTATACAAACACACACTTGAATTTTTAGAATAATTATTTAACCGGAAACGATTTTTTGTGAACGCTAAAGAAATTATCAGTTTTAGTCAAAAAGAGACTGAGATTTTAATAAAATTTGTTTAGAATTTAATGATAAACAGAAAATTTGTTCCAAATGAATCTGCTATTCTTTGGTTTCCTCTCGAACGTTATCTAACGTTTATCCAAATTTTAAAGGAACTGCTATTTATTAAAGCTGAAGATAATACGTTTTGAATGTTTTTGAGTTCACGACAAATAAAACTTTTGCAGTTTCAAGCCGTGATTTTATTAGTAATTGCGTACATATTTATATAATTGAATTGAACCGGGTTATTCTTGGCATGGGCAAACTTCATAACCCTTGACCCATCATAGAGCCCTGCACAAGATATCTTGATTGCGTGCTTAAGACATTTGTTTCAATTTTGTTGTTTTACCTTACAGAATGTGTTGAATGAAACCTTTTCTGCCTTCTGCAAGTTTGTTAATATTAATATTTTTTCAAAAGTATTTGAAACGAAAAAAATGCCTTAAACAGGCACTCAAGATGTCTTGTTAAGGGCTCTAATGCCGATATGCATGTATAAATTTATCCGATTTGAAAAAGTCATGATTCGACCATTAATTTTTGGATTCAAAAATGAAACTATGTATATGGTCCAGATAATATTCGGTGTGTATTTCATATACTTATGTACGTATGCATATGTATGTCATAACAGATGAACCTATATGATGGGTATAGTGGGAAAGGCTGAAATCTCCATTTCAGTCAATTTCGAAATTAATTTAATGGTTTAACTCGAATAGAATAAGAGACTTAGCGGCACATTCATGAGAAAAGTTATGGAGGCAGGCCTTGCAACGATGTAGACCCTTCAAATAAAGAATACCTACTTGTGAAACAAAAATATTTGAAGCTTATACTTTTGGATCGAAAATAGTTATGATGATCCATGAACAACTTTTTTAGTCATGGATTAGTGCAATTCCATTGTACATATTATTTACATATTCTTATGAATTCTGTACACTCGAGGCGTAATCGAGCAAGAACATGAACAAGAACACACTTTAATTTAATCACCTTCGAATCGAGGGCCCATATTGTGGCAAACTACGATGCCTTTCGCTGTTTTATTTTTTTATGGCGATCTAATACCAGCGTCAATTTTAGACTCGTCCATAAAGCCCGAAACTGCACAATATCCAATTACAGAACTTTTACTTGCTCTATATATTTTTATTTAAAAAAAATGATAACTTTTCAGAAAACAATAACGACACCAACAATATATTGGAAACGGCAAAGTTAGCGTTTTTCCAGCACTAAAGTTAAGAACATGATATCTAAAAGGCTCATCATAGCTTTCATTATTATTTGCCATGAATAAAAAAACAAAATTGCGCACTCAGCCACAAAAAAAAATTTTCTACTGCGCATCTACGTCATCAAAGAACACAAATAAGTGTTTGTTGTAAAAAGTGTAAGAGATTTTTGGCGATCGATTTGAACAAAATTTTAAAGAGATGCAGTCCAGTAAAATTTTTGAGTTTGGGCTTGAAGCTATTTGAGAAAGAGCTTCCTCGGGCTAACAAAGTTTTACATTTCGGTTTACATTAGATACACAAATGTGCTTTTGTCTACAACATATATTCTATGTCTACGTCACAATATAACACAACCACGCACAACAAAATAACGGATCTGCGCAATGTGTAATTTGGTTTTCTTGATTCATGATTGTTTGCCAACAATCGAAGAGTTAAAATCAAAATGGACTAAACGAGCGTGACTTTAAACAAAAAAAAAAAATAAAAAATTGTCTCAACGCTTAACATCAAGTTCGATATGCCTACAATTTTTGTTGATTTTGTATACGGAGTTTTAGAAAATGCTTTCTAACAGCGAAAATTCTTCAGCTTAAAATTGTAGCGTCTTGTATGTATTTCCAATTCTACATGGCTAAAGTTTTGAATAAACAATCAAGTTAAGACATTAAAATTGTTAAAATGATCACAAAAATATGCATAAAAAGGCAAATTCTAATGGAAATCAGGAATCTCCCTTTTTCAACACTAATAAATAAATTATCCATGCCAGCGGTAAAACATCAAAAGATGAAATTGGATCATGATAGATCCAATTATGTGAAACAAAAATAATATACAAATTTGTCGAATTAAAAAAATAGTTTTATTAATAAAAAAACCTGTATTCGTTCGTACTCAAGTTCTTATGGCTTCACACAATCCAACTTTTATAAAATGGCCAGTTATCGATATGAACATGTACAAACTTATTAAAATTTTGAATGTTATTATATTTTTTATTTCATCAAACATCAAATTAAGAAGACGAGAAAGTAAACTGCTGCTTCAGCTGGAAGCTACTGAAACTAATCATTGGATGCTACTAAGAATTATCAAAATATTTAACACAAATTCATTCATTTTTCAATTTGTCACACTCACCAAAAGAGCCCTCAGCCCACTTGACAGCGCATCCGTTCAAGCTTCTGTTTGTGTCTTTCATTGATTTCCACTTGTTGGCGACGGTTGAGTTTGTTTGATCGCATAAAATAAAAATGAAATTTTGTTATAAATTTTGAAAATAAAAAATCAATTTTCGATACTAATTTGATTGTCTCATTTGAGAAAAAAACAGGTCTATCGCACACTGCAGCAAACAGGCAGGCAGGCAGGCAGGCAGAGAAACTGACCGACACAATTTTACGAGTTTTAGATTTTTTTATTTTTGTCTGTTAAATTTTGTAACGGTGAGTGAGTACGTGAGTGAGTGAGTGAATGTGTGCGTGTGTGTTTATATGAAACTGATAATTATAATCATTGTGGAACGACTTAATTAGCAATAAAGTGGAACTGATTTCTTGCTGTGAATATCAAACAGAAGACGGGTAACAAGCAAGCGTTTGGAAAGAAAAATAAAAAATTAAGATTTCATTTAAATGGATTTCTGCTGAGTTTGTTTGTAAAACAAAAGTTTAAACAAAATACGACAAATTTACATAAATCATTAAAGTTTTTATATTTTCTTGTTATTTGATTCCTCTTAAATTTTTTGTTATTTTTTCAATTCGTTCGATTATGATTAAAAGCTTTCATTTGTGGCTGGAGACTAAGCCCCGTGGGAATTGTAAAAAAGACTACTTAGAGAAAGAGAGTTTAACTTAGAAAACATTAATTAATATGATATTTCGATTGTCATCGATACCTTTCTGCAAGTGTAATTTTAAATCAAATAATATAAAAGGTAATTTTTAAAATGAAACACTGAAAAATGTTTTCAAAACATACAAAATGATATTTTACTTCTTATTTTGTGGCTGATGCGTACATGCCACGTTATCTACGGCTCATATGGTAGAATAATACAGGTAGTGTCGAAGCTACAACAACACTGCTTTTAGGTTCTCGGCTGTCAAAAAGCACAAAAGAAAAATGGCAAAATGGTTGCATCTTCTGTTCTATAAAGAATTTTGTTTGTCTTCCTTTTCTTATTTGCATTTGAAAGAAATGTTAAAGTTTGCTTCTTTAGTAGTGTTCCACCAGATTTTTCCACTCTATTCACTTTGTTTTTAGGGTTATACTTGTCTACTCACATTGTTTTCTAAGTAACCTTCCTATTCATTTCAGCGCTTTTAAAAACAAGTGACAGTTTCCTTCCACCCTTCTCTAGATCTTTTACGAAGACAAATTTGTCACTGCAAATTCAGAGTTAAACATGATTTAATGATTGAAATCAAAATTTTTTGTTACGTTGATTATTAACGAATTAAATTTATTTAATTGAGTGCCATCACCAACAAAACTTGAACTTAATTAACAGAAACCACAGTCAGTCAGGGATACAACAGAAGTTTGTTGTTTAACGTTGGGGGTTGTACAACTTAATTGTTGGTTATTGTTTTACATTTATTTGGCCGTTGAAAAGGACTTGAATAGTTGACTGTGCTAACTGTGGATTTACACTTCCACGATTATAATTTTGCTTATTAACAAGCATTGGCGTTTTTTATAATTTTTATATTTGGCTTAAGTATTACAATTTTTATAGCCTGAAAAACGAAATCTTAACGGAGTTTTTCTACACTTACCACTCGCTAAGCATAAATACAAGTATGTATGTATGTCGGTGTGCGAGCGTGTGTGATTTCGGCAAGTTTTTTTTCCCCCATTTTCCACAATAAAAATGAAATTTATAGGATTTTCATGCATGTTGACAGGCGTTGCATTATAAAGAATTCAGAATTCGAAATGGAACGGAAACGGAAGTAATTCGGTTGGCTTTTAAGGTGTAAATTTGCATATTGTTGAGAGTTGGGTAGAAAAGGTAAAAAAGAAAAAATAAAAAAAAATTCAAAAATTAGCAGTCACAAAAGCCAAATATTGATTGTCGTTAAAATTACAAAGAAAACATGAGCATTAAGGTTTCGAATGAATTTATTTTTTCGTCTAGATATTTGCATAATTTGCTGTTACACAATTATGAATAAATGGCATGCAAAGACCAGTACGCTTTAGTTTAATTCGCTTTGGTTCAATTTAAATTAAACTCGGCTAAATTTTCAATGATCTTAATGCACCTTAAACGTACAAGTCCAAATAAAAGAAAACAATAAACATTTTTTTAAACAAACATTTTCGTTGATTTGTTATTAAACATTTTGTTCTTCTTTTTCAGTCATTAATGCTGCGTTTTCGTGGAAAAAAATCAAACATTAAAGCAACGTAAGCAAATACTTTTAAGAGACCACGGATCAAAAATTTTCCCACTTGCGTTTAATTTCGAATGCTCAAGTTTAGATTTGAAACAATTTTTCAATTTATTGCACTACTGACTGTTTGTTGGCACGCTCGTAAAAAACAAACCACAATTCAGTTGGCATTTGTACTGTGATTTTATAGCTCCGGCTAACAACATACGGGCAGTGTGATTAGAAGCCTCTACAGACAAACGGCACTCATTAAAAGTTAAACGCGAAGCCTCCACCACTATGCCGCATACAGGTGAGTCGAAAAAATAAAATAAAAATTAAATTAAATAAATAATGACGCCATTGTAAACGTTGGTTTCAGTTCAGTTTTATTACATCAAATAAAAAGAAATAAAATCAACTATCAAATTAAAAGCAAACACACACTGTAAGACTTACATTCTTTTCTAATTTATGTATTTGGCTCCTTTGCTCCTCTCTCAGCCCTCATTCTAATCAACTTAGAAAGGCAATAACGTACAAAATCTAAAATCTGTATGTGTGTGGCTTTAAATCATTTAACGTAAAACTTTCAACTTACAAACAAATCACTTTTATTTTATAAAATTGTAGGAAAAACCTTGCAAATGAGACAAGAGTTTATTGGGCTCTTTTATTTAAATGCAAACTTTTTTTTTTTGGTTTTGTTTTATTTGAAAAATTTTCAATTAATTTTAAAAATATTCCTTCAAGTCTTCCATTTAAATGCTTAAACATGCTCATGCCAGACAACAGCAACTGCAACAGCAACAGCAACATCGAAAATACCTTCACGGTTATTATTATTTTTTTATGATCAGTTCCAGGCGACTTTTGAAGTTGCTGTTAATCTTTGGCTCTCCCCTTTTCGTACATTGAGGATAATAAAATCGTGTTTATGATCTTTTACTACATGCTTCCACATTCAGTTACTCACTCTCTCACACACGTTCGAGTTAACACGAATGGTAAAGTATGCACTGCAGTAGATCATTTTTATGTCCGCCCAGGGATGCAGTTCAGATACATGTAGAGTTGTCAATCGAATAAAAGTTCGAAAGTTGGTTTAATTTTGTTTTGGAATAGAAAAAAATATGTGCATAATTTAGAGTTGGGCTAAATCGACCCTTTTGTGGAATCGTTCCGAACGATCCGAAAGATGTAAGGAACTAATTCGCTTCTCTCGTTCATCGTTCCTTTTTTTATTTTGAACCAGTGTTGCCACGTTATGTGTAATTACACATATCATGTGTAATTTTTATTTTCATGTGTAGCCCATTTATAATTGGCTGTAGATGTAACTCATGCGTAATTTAAAATTTTATCGTTTTTGAGCATTAGTTTTTTATTGCGATGACGACTGCTCTGATTTTGCATTTTCTTGCTTTACATTTATTAAGTTTTTGCTTGCAATTGTCCTTTTTAACAAAACAAAACTGTAATATTTTTAAGGAGAATGAAGTAGAATTGGTCTAAAGAAGATGAAAAATCCACAAAAATAAAAAAATTCCCTGAAGAAGCTGGAAAATACCAACCAAACGTCGAAATAATATTTAAAAAATAAACTTTTATTAAATGACCTTGAAAGCCCAAAAAAAAGTTTTGAATTACACCAAGGTCAAATATATAGTCTAAACAAATCAAAGCAAGTTAAATTTGCAAAAAAGAACGCATGTGTAATTCCTAATTTCATGCGTAATTTCGGCATGATGAATGTGTAATTTATATTTCGTTGGTGGCAACACTGCTGTGAACAGTGTAGGAACGAGGAACGAGTGAAATTCTCTGTCGCTCCTAAAAACGTCAACAAACATTTGTTGTTTATTTTCATTTTCTGACCATACTAAAGAAGTTCTACAAGCATTCGTAAAATATTTGTAAAAAATAATAACTGCTATAAAATAAATTGTAAATATAATATTGTCCATTAAGACGGCAACATTGATATCTATACAAAAAGTTAAAATTGTTCAAAATGTACAGAATATATGAACGGAATAATTGTAACAAACAGTCTTGATGCGTCAACGATTTGCTCGCACACCCGTCAAGCATCATACATAAAAAATCAGAACAAGTTAATGATTCCTCAAGACGGTTTGCAATTGCGGAACGAGGAACAATAAAAGAGGAACGCTTGGATCGCTTCGCATCGTTCCAATGGGACTACGTCATTCCGGAGCCACACAGCTCTAGCATAATTAGCTTAAAACGTATGAGACTTTTTTTAAACTTAAAACATCAATTGAGGAAGAGTTAATCTTTCAGAATAGTGTCTGAAAAAGATGCAGTTAATAAAGCAAAAACGGCGCTGGAAACTTTCGCACTTATTAAAAGCTTTCACAAGTTTCTAATTCTGCTGGAGAAGCAACAAAATGTAGCCTACACAAAAAAAATCACTACATTTTTCACTACTCTAAAAATTCATTGATTTTATATAAAAACATTTAATTTACATTTAAAAATTTTTTTATTTATATCGTGAGGTACAAAATATATTTAAAAAACAAAAAACCATACAATTTTAATTTCAATAACCGCTCAATGTTTTTCTTTGAGCCATTTAATCTCTCAAACGACTGGATCAAATTCGATTTCTTCATTGCATTTTTAAAGGACCTTTTCTTTGATTTTCCTCAAGATCTGTTATATAGAATTCATGTTTTAAAGTTTTGATTTTATATGCTTTCATGACCAATAAGATTTCATAAATGTGGAAAACCTAAAAGGCAATCAAATCTTAATTATGAGTTGTTGTACATAAAATAATGGACCCAGCACTTTTTTGCCTGAAAGAGGGCATTTAAATAATTAAAATAGGATAATATATATTTTTAAAGAGTTACTGCCGTATTCATAAAAAAATCATTTGGGTTTGAAATTTATTTTAAGGAAAATTTGTGTGGAAAACTTGTCTTAAAATACATTTTAAATACAAATTATTTTTTATGAATACGGCACTAAAAATTTAAATGAAAGTAGTTGACTCGAATTCAAATCATTAAATATTTTTTTAATCCATATTTTTCGAGTTTCAACAGAAAATATATTGGATTGGAAAAGAGATTGGATTGGAGACTGCCAGGCCCACGATGTTGCACGTAGTCGATCTTTCATACAATTACATTTAAAATAAAAACTAAATTAAAAGGAGAAATATTTTCTACAAATTTTTGTGCGAAAATGCCGACGAAAATTTTTTTAAATTTTCTGCAGATTCATAAAAATTTTGACATAGAAAATGTGTAAACATATCAATCATACGTACCGTGCATAAAGGATTTTTCTCATATTATATTTTTACCTGGGAGTACTGAAACAGGACCCTATTTTAAATAAACTCAAAAAATAAAAGAAATTAAATCAAGAACGTTTTTCTTTCTTCGCCTCAAAGTTCGTTCTTTTTTATGAAAAACGCCAAAAATATCGTAAATTTAAAAAATGTGTTTTTCTCGATTGTTCTCAATTTGGACGAGTTTTCCCCTTTGTGAATAAATTGAAAACATTAAATGTTTTGAATATAAAAACTATTCTAATTTGTCGACCTTCTTTTATTGATATTTTATTGAAAATATCTCCAATTATTTTTTCCAATATTTCGCTTTCTCTATGGAAAACTCCTTCAGGAATATAAATAAAATTAATAATAGCAATTGTTTTTGAGTGTTCAGAGATAAACTAAAATACTGCTAAACTTAATTAATCCTTCAATATGTTTTCTTTCAGGTCAAGCTGGTGTTAATCAGCTGGGTGGGGTATTTGTTAATGGTCGTCCATTGCCTGATTGCGTAAGACGACGCATTGTGGAGCTGGCTTTATGTGGCGTGAGGCCCTGCGATATATCACGTCAACTGTTGGTGTCGCATGGTGAGTTGACAAATTTTTAATAACAATTTAATTTATTTTATTCTATTGTAATCACAATATAAAATCGTTTAGAAAAACAAACTAAATATTATTTTCGTTTTTTTTTTCTTTTTAGGCTGCGTCTCCAAAATCTTAACGCGTTTTTATGAAACTGGATCAATACGGCCGGGATCGATAGGAGGCAGTAAGACGAAGGTGTTGTATATGTATTTAAATAGATTTTATACAATTTTAAGTATCATTCTTAAGTTGTATATCGTGTGATTTTTAAAGTGTCTGATATCGCAAATTATATTTTATTAACATTTTGAAGTTAGAAAAACTTTATTCGAAATATATCAACTGTCAGGCCTACGATGTCACACGTATTCTCTCTTTCGTACAATTACATTTCAAACAAAAACAAAATTGTAAAAACCACACGAATTGAAATCATTCACTTTACAGCGCAGGTTATAAAATTAAATAAAACGTGCTTTGAAAAAATTTAATTTTAATATTGACGCAGGTCGAGAGAAAAAAAGGATCGGTCAGCCCAAGTTATCGAACCAGACAACTACTGCACGGGATCCGTTGTTTTTGTTTACATTTGAAAAGATGAACCCATTTCGCGAGGAAAAAATTAATTTTTAGCTACCGCATTTTATAAAAATAGAAATCGATTCCAATCTAATCCAAAGCTCTGTGTTGATTTAAATATTATGTTTGTCAATAACACAACTTTTAAAAAAATCACTAAGAAATAGTAAAAAATATTAAAATATTTTCAAACCCCAAACATACAATTTTTATCAAATATACAAACAAAACTTGTCATCGGATGAAATTGAAAAGTTTCATATTCAAATGTGAACATTTACACAAAACAGTGACCAAAATTCACCAAAATCGCCATCACAGAATATTTCTACATGTTTTTCTGCAAACGTGTCGAATCACATTTTACAAATAAATTATCCCTTTAACTTCTCACTGTTTTTTTTTTTGGAAAATTAATATTTTCAGGGGCTTCAATTAATGAGCAAGAAAAGTGCGTTCGTTGTATTTACTCGCCACAACATAATTAACAAATCACACCCTCATAACACTTTGATAAATATTTATTGATGTTGTTCAAGCGATATTATTGATTTATTTTGCAATTACATGCGATAAAAATACTTCAGTCCATGTTAGGTACCCTACATTGTTCGCCCGAAAAAGAACGGTGTTAAGAGCCTGAGACCTTGTTAAGGAATTTTTGTTTTTACTCCTAAAAATAATTATTATTGCAGCCACACACCAGCAATATGATTGCACAACTTTTTTTTATTATTTGTAGTCATTTCAACGATGTGAATAATTTTGACTTTCAATTGCTCGATTCAAGAAGATTTTCGACTTTACGTAGCCCCAAAGGAAAATTCAATAGATTGAATATCGCATGAGCACGGCTATCATTGTGAACAATGATTATTGAAATCATTATTGAAATAAAATAAATGATAGAGTACAATATAGTTTGGATTGATCCGGAAGTATTTCTTCGATATTGATTTTCTTTGATTAACGTCAACACAAATAACTGCGTTTGAAATCAATTTTGAATGATTGCAAAGTATTTATTAAAATGTGATAAGAACAAAAAACAACATTCAACTTGAGCGAATCCATTGAAAAACAGGTACATATTAAAATATTTACAATTTGGATAAATTGACAAACTGAAATAAGAGCTAAATATACACTGAGAAAAAAAATTTATTTCGAAATTGATTACAATTAATAAAATGGCATTTGTTTGATCGCATTCGAATTTCTCTGATAATTGGTATAAAAGATTGATTGATGTTTAAAGTTATAAGCTGATACCTAATAAGGATGGAATGGAATAACATGCTATTTTTGGTGGCCACTACACCATCTTAACAGCATTCATATCGCTCATTTACTCAAAAAAGGACATAATTTAAAAAAAAACTCGTAGCTCAGAAAACGAGTTTAAAGTTTTTAATTACAAACGACACAATAGAAAGTAAAAAAAATATTCTTTTCTCAAGAGGTGAGTAAACAAGATATTTGTATGAATTTTTTAAAACAAGATGAAGAACGATGCGAAAAAAATTCCGAGTTATGACGTTGTTTGAGTAAATGATCGATATGAATGCTGTTAAGATTGTATACATCATGTTGTTCAATTCCTATTCTGTTGTGAGAATATTTATTTCTTCTTTTGTTCATTTATTCCTTCAAAAATATCACATATTCAAAAAAAATCTTCATTGAATAGTTTTGGTCTGACCATCATTATTTTTGGAGTCATTTACATCAAAAATCAGTCCATAGAGCGCAATAAACTATAAAATTGTGAGTAGTTTCAAGATACATTTAAGCAGCACCGGCGCTCAGGGGAAGCGATCGGCAAAATAAATAATATTTATAAAGATGTATCAGAAGAGAGCCGAAGCTTGTAGAAAATCTAAGAGGGCTGTTGGCTGAAGTTGTTTGTGCGTTGACTACAAAGCAAAAAGTGACTAAGAACGTTGGTTCGATCCCAGTTTCAGGCAATTCATAACATCCAGCATTTTTCAGATGCGCAGTACTGTACCATTTTATTTGTTGTTGTTGTTGAACTGTTTAAGTGCCAAAGGTTTATCACAGGTCACTAAACAGTACCGGCAGCAAATAATACTAGCGCATGTTAGTGTGTAAATCACCGTGCCTTCCTTCGTCGGTATTGTAGCGAAAATCGCCGGCGAAGTAAAATCATTAAAGTAGTTTTTAATAAAAAGTGATTATTATTTTGGATAAAGTTCATAACATTATTGTAGAAAGAATTGGATATGAGATAATGAACTTTATTTTGTTTGGCGAATTTTGCCTTTTTCTTCGACATTTTGTAATAGATTAAAGAAAGCAAGCAATATTTTATTTTAATCTATTACAAAATGTCGTAGTCGAAGGCGAAATTCGACAAATAAAATAAGGGTAAATATTCCAATGTTACAAGGAGTAAATTAACATCAATTAATTTCAACTTACACGACCGAACAGAAACAACGTTGTTTTTCGGGAGCCGCTACACTCCCGTCATCAGTGTTCATGTGTGTTTCCGTGTATCCGCCACTGTTTAGGTGGCTCGCTTGTATATAATTTCAAATTTGTATTTTAACAAATTATGACCCGAATAAGAATACGGGATTTATTTGTATTGTGGAAGAATAAAGCAAAAAACAAAAATTGCTAAACAGTTTAAACAAATTTGATGTGCCTACTTGACAGCAGAGGCGCTGCAACACCAATGTAAAAACTAATACAACGCGCAATATCGGAGTTGTAAAACAATTATGCTTTCGCTTTTCACCATCTTTCCTCTCTCAATATCCCTTTGTCAAAGAAGCTGACACAGCTACTGGTTGGCAATTGCCTGAGTGTTACTTCTCTTTAAACAAAAACAAAAATAAAATTCTCCTGACCATATAATATCTTAGAATATGTGACGGCGTACAGGGTTTTGAAAAGCTTTTAGAGTTCGTAACTTTTACACACATTCATACTCGTACATACTTCTACCGCTTTTACTGAATTTAAGTTTCTTGCAAAGCTAATAAATAAGCAGTTAAAGTTCTTTTTTGTAGTTTAAAAACTATTTCTTATTGAATTGTGAAATTAATTTTTCTTTGCTGTGGCTTTATTTTGTTCTAATCAAATATATATCATCGGAAATAATTCTTTGTTTGTGATAAACTCTTATGGAATATGTTAAAGGATTTTTTCTAATCGCATATCCCAGTGAGAAATAATCAAAATCTAGACTTTGAAATAAGTTTGCAAAATGAAAAATTTTTTACAAAAATTGTTTAAAATCGTGTGGCGACAAAATCTGATCTTGCAACGACTTTAGTTCCTCTGTGTACAAATCAAAAATATTGCAGGTGTTTGCTAATGCAAATTTTCTCAGGCTCATGTTGATTATTAAAAGTGTAACAATTGATAAGACGAACAGACAATCTCGCATTCACATTCCATAGTTATAAAGTAAACATAATCACAATTCATTTATGGTTACAGAAACAAACGAAAAAAAATATATATTATCTTCACTTAATGCCAACTTTATGGTTGCAATAACATGTGAACGCTACCGGTTTTTATTCCATATAAAACTGATAAGAATTGTTTGTGTAAATGTCTTTGAACGAGCGTGCCTCTGATTCAGTGCCTGAAACATTTTAGTTAATTTCACTTTTTACACAAACGGTCAACATTTTTCATTGAATGGACTAATCAATCATATTTCTAAGTTAATTAATAAGAAATTGAAGGCTTGTTTTGTTGAAATTTCACACAGAGGCATGTGTTAGGAGTAAATATTTGAATAAATCAAAAAATGAATGGAACTAAGAATCAATAACTTTTCAAAAACCCATCAAGTTTTACCCTGCACGTACTGCACGATTATATGAGAGGAGGAGGAGGAGTGGTAATGAGGGGAGGAGGAGGCGAGGCGGTAAGTTAGTTCAAATACAAAACGTATGTTTAACACCTTTTTGTGGTCAAACAATTGTTAGAATAATAGCGTGTTTTTTAGTTGTTGTTTAAACTTTTACCTTATTGTTGTTGTACTTATTGTTGCTGTTGTTGCTGTTCCTTTTGTTACTGATAATCATCAAGACATCAAGTGCACGTATGTACATATATTATACGATTTGTGTGTCCATAAACGTTTCTATTTATGAATTTTTAATGAATTGCCACGTCACACGTCATCAAATAAATGTACGAGTGCTGGCGCGAGTTTATTTTTGGGGGAGGATTTAAAAAAATATATTCAAATTCTATTAACAGAACAACATAAAAGGGGCGCGTTTGAAATGTTGCTAAAGAATAAATAATAATAATAACAAGTCGGCAGGCCAGTTTTGTCTACAAATTTCAGTTTTAATTTGTGCGAGTAGAAATAAAATATTTTTTTGCTAAATAATTCGCAAACCACAGTGGGCTGAGGAATCATTTTTTTAATGCAAAATTTTAAAAGATTGCATGATTGCACGATTGCAAAACTTGAAACAAAAAGACAAACTAAAAAAATATTTTAAAAATAATTGAAATTTCACGGTATTTAATTGTTAACATGACACGATATCTAGCGGAAGTTTAAAACTCTTTTAACATTTCTCTTTTAACTTCAACGAATAAAAATATTAAATTGATAAAATCTTTTTGTTTTTCTATTCTGTTACAGCAAGTAGCGACCCCAACAGTTGTCAAGAAAATAATACGTCTGAAGGAGGAAAATAGCGGTTTGTTTGCGTGGGAGATACGTGAGCAACTGCAGCAACAGCGAATATGTGATCCCAGCTCAGTACCATCTATAAGTTCAATTAATCGTATACTTCGCAATAGTGGTTTGTGGACTGATGAAATGACATCAAATCAACAAAACGCAGCTGCTGTAGCGGCAGCCTCTGGAGGTCATCCTGTAACCGCAGCAGCTCCGTATAATGCTCCAAATCAATTGTACATTAACACCCCCAATGCTTCAAGTATAACCAGTAGTTCTCCATCCGATCCTTCAACATACACTCACACGAGGACTACACATTCTCAGCCACCTCTTGTGTTACCTAATCCTTATAGATATAGTGAAGGTACCAACTCTGTCTCTGGTACAAATGTGCATTCAGCAGGTACTACTGCTGAACATCTTGTTAAACCTTCGCCAAAACATCCTCTTAACGCTTTGGCAACAAGTAGCTCCAACCCACCATCTCTAACAACTCAATTGACTGCACAAGATCTCTCATATTCAGCAGCTCTACAGAAACATTGGTTTTGGAATCCATCTTTGCTCTACTACACACAACATGTTCAGGCCGCTAGTCAGTTTCTACCATACGCTGCTCATGCGCAAACTTCTCCAAATACATATTTTCATACGTCACTGCTGCACGGTTCTAGCTCTGGCGGTTACACCAAATCCGAAAGCTCTATTGATTTGACCACTCCTTCTGCAGGGGATGCACTCAGTGACTGTGATTCAGGTAAATCCTCACCAGCCACAATAAATCTGACCACATCCACCTCCGCTCGCAAACGCAATCCCTACTCAATAGAGGAACTTCTTAAGAAACCAGAAAAGCGTTTGCGTCTGACCTCAGCGCTTGATCAGAACAACTTAAAACTAAATAATTCACTCAATCTCAGTCCGAAAAAGGACGATTGCAACGTCAGCGTGTGTTCGGCCAGCAGTAGCAGCAATCACAGCAGTACAAGCAGCCACATTAGTTGTGTGGGAGAAGACAGCTGTGACGATGAACGCCGTTGTTCGCCAACACTAAATGTGGCCACAACCGAAACGGATGACAACTGTGAGCCAGTGGAGGTTGTCAATTGAGGTGTCACCAGTGTTAATTATTTTTATGCTATTTTTACTAATTTGTTTTAAAATTTGTAGAAGTATTCATTCATGGACTCGTATGTATCTGTTCGTATTTACGAGTGTTGCTACTTTCAGTTAAATTTAATTTTTGTAAATAGATTTATATTTATTAAGTGTATTAAGCGAGTGTGTGCGTTTGTATATTATGCGTGCGCACATGCGCATGGAAAGCTTATAAATAGATTAGTTTAGTGAATGTGTGAAAAATATGGAAGATATAAAAAAATAAAATTATGAAATAAATGCTTAAATCCAAATTCAAAATACAACAAAATCTTTCAATTTCTTTCATTTTAAAAAAACGTTTTCTGAATTTTGTAGCAGCATGAAAATTTCATTATAAACTGCAGAATGTTTGGGCACTTAACACAAACATTTATATCGCCGAAATACTTTACCATCCATTCCCTAACTCAATGCAGTGAATTTGTGCAACTTCCCTGCAAACTGCTGCAGCAATAAATATAGTATGGGGCCTGTTTGTAAATGCATCACTCCGCTGCATAATAAGATTATTTTGTACTGTCACTGCTGATCGGCGATTGTTTATGCTTCTTTAATTAATTTGTGAGCTGGATGAGACAATTAATGATGTAAAATTGTGTAATCTACAAAATATTAAAAGGCGTTCCTTTCTCTGATTAATACTTCCGTACTGTTCCTTAATTGCTGTTAAGACTTGGACCCATAGCACTGACTTTTTGTTGCTTCCAGCTACAAGATCATATTGAATGTCGAACCTGGTCATAATTAACAATTTTGCACATTTCCCCGCCCAAATCGAATAAAAAATAAATTTAATTAAATTAAGTAACAATTAAAATAAATAACAAATTTAATTCTTACTCATCCGTTGCAGCAGCCATTTTTATTATTTGTGTTTTGTGTTTGTTTGCGCCAAATGTACTTCAGGGTTGCATTTTGGAATACCTTGCAGACTTGCCACTGTTGGCATTTACGAACGTACTGAGAATAACATGAATTGAAGAGATGAATTTACGAACAGGTCCAAAATGAGTACACTCAAAAGAAAAATCAATCCATCCGTACTTAAATCAATCCCAAGCGATGTTAAAAGTACGGTAATCTCCCAGACTTACTAAAATCAAGTACAGAAAGATTGATTTAAGTACGGACGGACTTAAATGCTCAATTTAATTTAAGAATTTTTTAGTTGATTCGAGATTTTTCACGTGTACTCATTTTAAGAAACTCCAGGATTCGTTATCTAAAGGCATCCCGTTTTCGACATGATTAAGGTAAATTTTATTGTTTTTTGTACTAAAATTTTTTAGTACGACTCGTAATCAAAGTAACTAGAAAATACTTGAATTTAGTACGGCGTTTTTCTTTCTGTATGTATTTGGGTTCCTAAAGAGCTGCTGAAAACTGCCAGCTTCGCTGTGGAGAGTTATAATGGTTATTCTCAATCCAATAATTAAAAAAAATTATTGGATTAAATTCTGTTTTTGATATAAAAACAATCTAATTTTGAAAATCCCCTTTAAGAGTAATTAATATTAACAACCAGGACTTTATCCGTACGCATGAAATTTTTTACAAAAAGGAAGAATTTCCTATATACGACACCACTGATCAGAACTATTAACATCTAAATGCTTCCAAATAAACTATTTTCAGTCCAAAGTAAATTTATTCAAGTATGTACTTGAATCTCTACAAGAAAAACGTAAAATCGTCTCACTAAATGTTGCTTTTTTATGCGCAGTTTGAAAAACTGACGATGCACCACAAATGTGTTTTGTGTAGAGATTGCATTTACTTGAATAAATTTACTTTGATCCAGCCCACCGTAAAAAAATTGTAATATTGGAAGTAGTACCTAAAATTTCTTTAAAATCTAAAAAATTTGTACAGAAGGAAAAAAATTTACGAAAAATACTAAAATGACGAAAATTTGCAAAAACCTGTTAATGTCGAAAAATTGTAAAGATTTAAAAGGAATTAAAAATTCGGCAAAACTATCAAGAGTTCTAAAACTTCCAAAAATAAGATATCTGTCCCCAAAAACGTCGAAAATTAGCAAAGAAAAATTCCAAATTGGGAACAAGCCGTAATATTGATTTAAAATTGCTGAAACTGTGAAGAATACTAAAATCTCGAATGACAAACATAAATTGCAAATGGGGGGTTGTGAATTGAACAATTATTTCAATGAAATATTTTTCAAAAACGTATTTTGAAAATATTATGTATTTTGTATTTCAAATACTTTTATTAAAAATGATTTTGCATTTGAAACAGAACAAATAAAAGGCATTTGTGTTTTTAATTTAAGCATGAGTACTTCAAATATCTTTTTTGCACAAGTCGAACTGAATAAAAAGTTCATATAAATAAAATTATTAAAAAAAAAAATTATCTCTAATTTGCAATCTATTGTTTTTATAGAATATGAATAATTTTATTATTTTGTTTGATTCCCATGGTTTCTGTATTCAATACATTTTTATAATTTTTATTTTGCTGGTATTTATTCATTTTTTTGTTCAATATTTACCTTTTTATTTTTGGTAATAGATTTCTGGCAACATTGGTTGCCTGTTTTGGAAAATCTATTTTTGTAAGTGACAAATAAACAAATTAAATATGTCACAGATCATTTGATATGCATTTTCATATGTTGTTTATGATCACCGTCTTAATTTGGCTGGGTCGTAAGAGCGTTGACTGGCTTCCAAATAAGTCTAAGACTTGAGTCCCACTTAAATAGAAATTTGTAAGTAACAAAAATCATTTAAGTATTAAGAATATGAGAATATAAATATTTATAAATAAACATTCACATGAAAAGAGGTCCATTTCTATACACATCCAAGCCACATCCATCCTATCCACTTCCATTCATCGTTTGTATTGAAATAAATTGATTCCGAAAAGTCATTGCTCCGAAGTCGGTGATGGCAAGTGTTACGAGGTCAAACACGAAGACTATTTCCATAGTATTGATGTCAAATTACATCAGCGTTCTGATGGTTTTTCTACGTGTGCATGTAAATAAATAAATATCGAAATTCCTAAAACTGATCAAAAATGCCCTGCAAAACTATACTGAACTTTAGACACTAAGGAATTTTCTTTTCTACTGGCCAAGCTTGAATAAAAGTTTAAAAGTTTTTTTAAAGAACAACTATTTTTAACAATTGTCAAGAACGAACCAAGTACAAAAATGTGTTTACCTATTTTTTTCAAACTTAATTACCCGGACTTAAAAGGCTTATAAAACAAAAATATGTTTATGAATGCGGCAGTTAGTTATGCTTTAAGTAAAAATTATGATTATGAGAAATTGCTTCATAAAAGTTTATACCATAATCAAAAGTCTTTAACATTTTCAAATTATCTTGAGTTAAAATTAAATTACAATGAATAAACTGAGCATAACAACCTCAAATATTATAAAATAAATGGACACACACACACGAACATACACACATTCGCATACCAATGCGAGCTGAAGTTTACACAGTGAACAAACTTATATTGGACAAAACCTATTTCACACAACAACCATATAGAATTTACAACTTAACTTACGTTAAATAACATGCATACTTTATTTTAATGGATACATTTTCATTAGGACGGTAACTTTTTTTTAAATATTTTATAATATCGAAATTCTTGAAAGTTTTCATAATAATGGATTGATGTTTTCGCGGTTCTTGAACAAATATCACAAATAAAAGGAGATAAATCTTAATTAAATTCATGTTTTTTATTCATTTTAATACTTACAATTTTAATGAAATTGAGTGATTCCAGCAAAAAATTTAAAAAGTACCTACATGTGTATCCAAGAAATTTATTTTTTTCTTACACACATAAAAGGAATTCCCTACATTTTTTCCCTGCGCTAAATGTTGAAATAGAAAACGACTGCAATTTAGTTCGAAAATCTCTCTGAGGGAAACAACTGACGACATATTTCTCATTCATTTTATTGAATTACATATTGATTTTTCCTTTAATTTTTATATTTCGTTACTCATATCATAAGATTTTGTTTAAAAACGATTATGAACTTTTATAAAAATATGTTAACTTTATGAAAGTGAGAGTTTCAAACTAAGATCACAAAAAAATAAGCTCTCAAAATAAAATAAAATATATTTTAAGACAGCGATTGTCGACGTCTGATCATTCAAAACTCATTAATTTTATAAAAAAAAATATATATTTTTTAAAATTTTTTTAATATATTTACATTACTTCGTCAAGTGTAGAAGTTGTAAAACAAAATTTAAAAACCACCGGTATCTCGTCAGCTCATTATTGGTTTGGCGTATACGCCAAAAAGTCGGAATGGAAAAAAACCACAAAGAAGGTTTACAAGAAGTTTTCTCCAAATATGCCAGATAGAATTTCCTTGTATTTACACCGCTTCCTCCAAAATATATAAATAACAACAATTTTTTTAATAATCAATGTGCCAAGCCAATAATGAGCTGACGATCTGTCTTTGTAGCTTCTTAGCTTCTAATCTACTATTCTTTAAAATTTGTTTAACTCTGGCGCCTTGTTGCTGAAAAGTTTTTTTTATAATTTTTTTCGCATTCATTAAGAAAATTTTAAAATAATCATGTGGAGATCTTAATTCTAATTTTCTAATAAAATTTTGCACGAGTTAGAAAATTAATAATAAGAATGAAGCAATAATTTCTTGATAAATAGTGAATTTAAATATGCATAAAACGTAGTAGATTTTGATTGAAATCTCTATAAACATTTATACCGATTGCTCAAGTTTTTTTTTTATCGATTTGCAACATATCGTTTCCATGCCAAATGTCAAACTCACTATAAGCAATTGCCCTTCAAATGCAAAACATCTAGCGCACGAAGCAAGGCAGATCTACCAGGTAGTAGCGATTCTACAACAATACAAAATTTTTTGTAAAAATACCTGACTAACCGCCAAAACTTTTACAAAACCGGGTGGCACAAAATTGTTTATTCATTTCGCTCTGAACGGATCGAATTGATGTTTTCCAGAAGTAGTAAAATCGTTATCCTCCTAATGAAGGTGCATGTAAACACACATCATATAACAATTTTGAATGTATGAATGAATGTGTGTAGTAACGAATGCTCACTTATTTGCACAGTTGGTGGTCTTTCGACTTGTTTTAGCTGCGATTCAGTTGTAAAGTCTGTCCGCGTGTTTATAAATGTTCAGATACTTTTTTATTCAGTAAAATAATATTAATAGTTGGTCTAAAAATCAAATACTTGAATACATACATAAATATCGTCACCTAAAATCTAAACAGCCGTAACTATTACTACACTTTTAGTTTTTTTACAAGTGAAACAAAAAAATTTTAAATTTAAAACTTATCAACAGAGAAAGCAAAAGTATGGAATTGCTTCTGTGCGATTTATGGAGATGGGAAGATAAAAATTACACTTTTTGGACCTGTTTAGGAATTTTGGGCATCGATTTGCCAATGCATTTTTTTGCATATTATAACCTTTTCAGCATATTTTTGCATATTTCAGTCTTAGATTTTCCCGACATATTTTTTTTCATTTTCATATGTGAATTTATTTACAGAAAAAAACCAAAAAAATATATATTTTTGTGGTTTTTGAGTATTTTGTACGAATTTCTGATCTTTTTCTCCAACTTTAGTCCGATTATCACATTTTTCTCGCATATTATATTAATGTCGACTTCAGTTATTTCGTTCCTCACTTTCCCGCTTTAGCGACTTCTAATATCATATGAAAATTCTAATGAATTCTTGTACCTTATCGATTTTCCCAAGATTTAAAGTTCATAAAAAATAACGAGAACAAACGCAAAAAATCGCTTTCAACAAAATAAAGCAGAAATCTAGAAAAAAGGTCGGACGTCTTACTGAAAAATGTAGGCCTATTAGATATCTGCGGTCTTTTTTGAGTATTTGAGCTTCGAAACAATCAAAAAAAGTTAAATCGATTCGCCAAAGTTCTTCCTTTGTTTGCCTGAAAGGTGATTTCATCGATATTGTTATTAGCAACGTTTGATCAAAGTCGGTTGAGCACGATTGCAAGCTAAAAATGTGCTCATTTCGAAGATTCAGTTTTTATCTTTCATCCTACTCGTTCGTATCTTTTGTTAGAACGAAGTTTTATTTACTCAGCTTAAGGTTCTCATGTCACATTCAATACAAACAAATTGAAGTTTTCAGTATTCTGTTTTTGTCAGTTTGTTTTCGACTAGATTTCATATGACGATATTTACTAAACATGTGTGAGAACGTACACATCTACTCAAATGGAAGTATTTACTTTTGTATATGTGTGCACGCGTGTGTATGTGTGTGTGTGTGTGTGGATGTGTTCCAATATATTATTAAGTGTAGATTGATGGTTGGTTACCTTGCTTACGAAGCCTTTAATTAACTTGCGCGCCAATGAAGTGTCAACAAGTCTTAACATACAAAATAACAACTTCTAGGTGAATTTAAACGTTACAACTGCAAAGTGCAACTACTTATTTGCTACAACTGCTTCATCATCATAACAGCAACAACACCAATAACAGCAAAATAGCAATAACAATTACGAATATGGTGTTGATGATGGTGGTGGTGACGTTGACAATGGCGAGCAGGACAACAACGGGGATGACAGCGACGAAAATGATGAGGAGGAGAACGCGACACTGACGGTGAGAATGCTCTTAATATTGATGCAATTCATGAAGAAACTTTAATGCCACAAAAACGGTCTTTGGAACCAATAATTTTATCACTTGCATAAAGAATGACGTCGTCGTCGTTGTTTTTGTTGTTGTTGGTGTTAGGTTGGTTGGTGCTGGTGTTACTGGCGCAGCGTGCAACATTCGTGTTTAGAATTCATAATCGATCAGCATGGATATGTGTTTGTGTATTTCTTATAGTTATTGTTGTTTTTTTTACACCATATTGGTCTTTACCATTTAGGGAATTTTTGCACTTGTGAGGTGCGAAATACTTATTTGTGATCTGTATGTCTGTCTGTCTGTATGTCTGCTTATTTATATGCCTGTTTGTATGACGGTATGTGTGTCTCTCCATTGGCAAGTGATCACAAAAATGTATTTAATTTTCCCATGTTCCGAGTGGTTGGTTGGTGGTGATCAGTCAGTTTACACATGCAGTTTTCGTACAAGTATGAAACACTAATTTGGTCAGAAACAACAATTCGATGCTTTTTGCAATAAAAAGTAAAATTCATTTACTACTGACTCACTCCTGTTCTGCAATCGTGGCAAGAAGTTACAAAAGCTACTTACATAAATTTTTTAAGTCAATTTGCTGCTAGACTATTCCAAATGTTTGAAGTGTAAATATGTGTGTGTCCAAGAATTTTTCTTATATTCTTATTATTTTTCGTTCGATCTGTAAAGTATTCGTCGTCGTTTAACTGGCGTTCGACCTCATGGGAACCATGTTCTAATTGGCGAATACGATGGTAATGCTGATTAAAAAACACAACCAGATCTGTCGAACAATAGAAAAACATTTGAATGTTATTTATTGTTTTATTTTTGTTAAATTAACCACATAAGAAATCTCGCCATTAACAGATCATTATCGAGTGTCAAGTTTTATTTAGGCGTTTTTATAACAAACATCAACAACAACATCAACAGCAACAACAACAACAACAAAAAATGATCAAATAAAACAAAATTTTAAAAATTCAAGATTGCGTTAAATATTCGAAACTCGTATATTTCGCAGCTACAGACACTCGCTACAACAACAGCAGTCCGAAGAGACAATTACAATAGCAAAAAAGAAAAGAAAAACAAACAAACAAACAAATAATAATAATAATGAAAATGAAATAAAAACTGCATTATAAATTTGGTAACACAAACTGGGAGCAATGTCAACCAACACATTGGAGAAAGAAAAATTAAGAAATGTGAAATTAACAAAAACGTTGCCATAATTGTATCACGTGCAACCATGCATCATCCGTCCATCTAACAAAACCAAAATAAAGTCAGACATCTATCCGTCTCATCGAGGACGGATCGATGGATGGATGGCTGGATGGCTGGATGGATGGTATCGATCGATCGTATTTGCTGTTCTTTAACGTTGCTTTACAGTTCATAAACATCAGCAAACGTTAAAAAAATCTAAGAACATCTTCTGAGACATCTTGTTGTTCGTACACAAAGTCTGGTTGGGCAACGAAATGCCCTACATTTTTATGTTTAATTGGAAAACATATTGAAAAAACTCAAAAGTATTCGCTTTGCACTTCCTAAAATAGCAAATTATTAATGAGACATTTAAAAAGAATTATTTTAAAATCATGGACATTTAAATCCTTTTACTCGTACAATTAATAGTATAAGACCCACACAAATAGAGACAAACTGATTAATGAACTTAATGGCTGGCATAATGAATAGTTTCCTGCTGCCTGTTTCGCTGACAGGCTGACCAACTGACTGACTGACTGACTGACTGGCAGACTGACTAAGTTTCATGTCTATAATGTATGCTTTGGGTGAGCGCGATCGCTTCGGCTGTTGACTTGATGGAATGATGAGGAGCAACGATGTATAATAATGCGTTGCGAAAACAAAATTCCATGACGAGTGACAGTATTAAACATTTTTCGCTTTTAAAGTGTAAAACCTCAAATAAAAACGCTTTAACGTGTCCAGAAAAAGTTGAGAATAAGTTAGCAACAGCCAGCCAACAAATAAAAACCAGTAGAAATCGTTTGCCATGTCTTTTTCTGTTCTGCCATTCGATGTCAATGTTTCTGATCAGTAGCCAAACAGTACTCGCTCTCAAAGTTTTCGGCGATTTTGCTTTTTTGTCATTTATTTTGGTCAGTCCGTTTGTCACTCTGAATGCAGTCGAATGTTTAAATTGTGTGTCTGTGTGCGTGTGTGTGTGCTTGTGTAAGCGTTTTTTGCTTTGTTTTATTGTATGTATTCCAGGATCATTCCTCATCGTTCTGAGGTGATACTTTTGGTTCATCGTTCTTCATTTAACTTTAGCACAAAAATGACAAAATGTCTTTTATTTTTCCAAACAGAATATTTTTATACGGTCGCGCTTGAAATATCAATGAGCTTGAATGGTTTCTGGGATGATTTTTTCATCTTCTGATCGCGTTGTCTTCCACTCACTCCGTACGTACTCGTACGAACAATGTTTTCCAAATTGTTAACAAAAACGCTTGAATCCAGGGCTTTTTGTTTCTTCGAGCTTTGGAATTTTGTTTGGGATTTCAGTTTCTTTTATATAAGATCATCTTTTACTGGTGCTTACACTGTGATGATGTTGTCCTTAATGATCATTATGAGAAATGTTTTTTGCTTCTTGTTTGTTGTTTTTCTTTTCTTCTCTGTACAAAGTTTAGAAGCAGAGTGAGGATTTTGTTCTTGTTTGATTTGTGTTGTATTTTGTGTTCGGATGATGTTGGTCGGAATAAATCAAATCACACATCACAATCAATATGCGCATCATTCATTACACATGCATTTGTTGCAAAAACATAAATGACAAATATTATGGTGAATCGATCGTCACCGATCGTTACAGCACTCTACAATAAAACAGTGTCAATATATTTACATATGTCGGGTATAAATGTAGTGATGACCATTAGAGCATTTTGTTCTTTTTGGAATATTTTTTAATAGAGAGATTTTTGTAAATTATTCTTAACATGACATACAAATGTTACAAATTACACTTTTATACATCACAGAGAACTCTTTTCCGCAATTTCTTTTTAATCTTTTATTTGAATAATATCAACAAAGTTTAAGCAAGACTCGACAATCAATGATTGTGGTGTTATTTTCTAATTTGTCTTTTTCTGTGTCGGCTCTAAATGTAATTGGAAGCGGCACTTACACATGAAAGTAAATGCCTGAAAGTTGCAATACTCTCATATTTCTTCTCTAACACACTTAAATTTCTTTTGATTTCCACTCAGATTTCAAACATATTTTAAAGAAAGTTATTTTTTGACATTTTCTGAAAGTAAAATGACAAAAAGTTAAACACTGTTGCCCACTTAAAAGATTTATGCGTATTTACAGGATTGTGGTAAAATAATATGGAATTGTAAATAAAACTAATTTTTTTAGTTAAGCTATAATACATTTAAAACAAAAACAAAATTTTGAAAATTGTTTTTCTTTCAAATGTAATAATTCGAAAGAAATTTTTCTTTCGATATCGACGAACAGGCAGTTAGTTTGCGATTTCAAAATAAAGTTAATTGTAAAAATTATTTTTTGTTTTTCACAGAAAATAATTTTTAAAATCTTTTTTTGTTTGCATTTCAAGAAGTCGATATAAAAATTTTTGAACAATTTATCCAAAAATAATTTCTTAAATTAATAAGAAATGGGTAAACTCAGATTTAAACTCAAGACAAAAATTTTCATTTCAATAGAAATAAAATATTTTGGAAATGGTTTATTGCCTGCAAGCGGTTTATAAAGCGTTTTTTATTAATTTATTGTGATTTCATTTCGACTTATAACTTCTAGATGATGATATTCATAATTTTTTTATCATCTCCAATCTACACAGACAGTGGTATTATATTAAATTTCTGTGAAACAAGACTTAATCTTATATTTAAAGCACAGGAAAGTTACATTAAGAGATCACACATTTGTATAGATAAAATTAAATTAAACTATAAATTATTTATATTATAACAGTGATGATTTACTACGTTGCAAAATGATTAAATTAGAAATTCTTAAAACTTAAAACTTGCTGAGGTTGACAATTCCAAAGGCGAGACGCATGTATAAAAAAAAGTTATTTAATTATATTAGATATTTCTTAAGCGTTATCTTTAATAATTGTAGTCAATATTTGTGCGTAAGTCATACAAAATTACCTCATTTTCGAGCAATTTTTTTGCTCGTGAGTGAAAATTTACTCATGATCCCAGATAAGTTTAAAAAAAATATATCTAATGTAAATTTCAACGATTTCTCTTTCCTCGTTTTTAGTTAAAATTGTTTCCACGTCCGTTGTTTGAGAGCGTGTTACAGTTTGATTAATAGTTCTCAAAATGTTTCTGAAGACAATAAATTTGTCTGTCCAAACGAGGGCTGCCCACTAGTAGAACTTTCACTGTATTCACATTTGTATATAAAATCTGATACAAAATTTGCAGCGCAATATAATGTCAATCTTGATCAGCAACTTGTTTGCTTACTAGCATTTTCATATATATTTTTTTTCAGTTCATGCGAAATTATCGTTGTGTTCCTGTTGAAAACAAAGATTTTGTTTTTGCACAGATGTCCATTCGTGGTTTGTTGGACAGATATCATGGCAGAAAATTTATTTTATGGCGGTAATGGTGTTATGTTTTACGCGATTAGCAAGACCAATGTTTTGACGTTGCTTAACAATATGTACGTATACCCAACAATGCGAGTCAGATCCATCAGGCTCTATATGATACATTCTGCGCATGCTTGTGACAAACAAACAAATAAACAAAAAAAAACTTAATGGAAAACAAAATTAAACCCAAATCAGTAGCAGGACGATAATGATGTTGATCATAGTGATGATCTTCATCATAATCGTCATTTATGTTGCAAATGAAGCAACAAAATATTTATCATTTTTTCGAAGCAATCAATGTTTATTTACAGTACATTACTGTACAAAAGAAAAAGAACCCTTTCATTTGATTGACAAAAAGACAAAAAGAGAGAAAAAAAGTCAGCAAAAAAAGCATCGTGTCGAATGAAATGAAAATAACGATACAAATCTTTAATGCTCCCCATTCCAGTCAGTTTTTTTTTTTCAATCCGAAAAGAAAACAATGTTACATTTCCTGAGCGTTTTTTTCTTTTCTTCTTTCTTTTTTTTTCTTTTTTGTGTTTTTTTTTGGTAAGAAGAATGATCTTTTAAATCTTTTAAATAAAATAGTTGAAATTAAAATTAATAAGATTTTTACTAAAGTTTTGTTTTTATATATTTATTTTTTTTATTTTAGTTAAGATATTGTGGTGACCTTTAATTTTTTATGATTTAATTTTTGTTAGGTTTAGTTTTCCTTTCATCATTCCAGGTTGTTTGAAGATGGATGTAAAGATGTCTTAATTATACCGCTATTGGCTTTTAACTCAGATACAACAGCGACAACAGCGACAACAGCAACAACAACAACAACAGCAGCGAGAGCAATAATACTTTTTCAGTAGAAAAAGAGTTTTTACGACATTTTAGTTGGTCTTGTTAAAACGACTTAAATTAAGCAATTTTTTATGGTTTATTTACTAAAATAAAGACACGTTAAGTAGACAAGGCGCAGAAGCAACAAAAACGACGACAACAACAACAACAGCAGCAGCAGCAACAACAACAGTAATGCACGATTAAGTATTTAACCATTGCACTTGTTGGTTTGTCGTTTTATCATCTCCTGCTCTTATTGTGTTGTAACTAAACTAAATTCAGTCATTCAGTCATTCAGTCAGTCATTCAGCCAGCCAACCATCCGTTCTGTCAAGAGACCAAACTCAGAATTGATTTGTTTCCTTTTGACTTTTATGTAGAAAGCGAAAAGGTTAATTGTGGAGCAAAACCCGGGCAGGCTGCTTTCACAAGTGTCACTTTACAGTACGGCGCTTGCTGCTTCTAAAGTGTTTTCGTTCTAATTTTGATAATGAGCAAGTGACTGACCGACTGAGTGAGTGAGTGGCTGTGAGATTTTTGGCGTTTATTGTGAAATTCCTTTAAGATCTTCTTATTATTAAAATAAGCAGTAGAGTGGTTGTAATTAAAAACTAAGCCGCATTTTTAAGGTTTTCATTTTATTATTTTATGATAATTTTCTTCTTCTGTTACAGTTTCTATGTTTTGATTTTTTATTTTTTATTTTTACTTTAAAAGTGTACAATTTAATGCTCGTTCGTAAAATAGTTTTCTTCTTTATTTAACTTATTTTATCTGTATTAGCTTTTGGTTGGCTTTAATGCTGCTTTTAATCGATCTTTAACTGGATGTCAATGTTTTTTACCTTCAACTGCTTAACAGTTTTAACTGTTTACCGGTAGCAGGTGGTGCTTAACTGGGTGTGTATCCATGTTTAATTTTATCTCGTCTTAATTCAATCATACAGACTTGAAACAAATCGTATCTTTCATATACATTTTCGTATTCAAGTTGAACAAATTTGCATAATTAATTTTTATTGTGTGTCTTGAACATTTAAAGGAATCATTAAATTTATTGAAAATTCTCATAATTTTCCGTTCTTTATTATATATATTTATATATTTAAGATCTGTCGAAATCGGCGGATATGACAAAGATTTTATAGTTTTTGTTTTAACTAAATAAATTAATCAAAACTATTAATTATGAAAAAGAGACGGAAACGTATAAGCAACACATCAAATGTTTCTATTTAAAAGTATAAAATAGTCAGTTCCTTTGTGCGAGAACTATTCAATATTTCAGCTAATTGTTGGCTTCATGACATACAAGAAATTTTTTATCCCATTTTAGATTAAAGTAAAGTGTTCTGGCGATATTTTATATTTAGCAGATCAAAGTTACAGAGAGTAAGTAAGAGGAAAGCGTCCTTAAGACAGTGCAAAAAAGTATTACCCATAAAACCGTCTTACGAAAAAAACACTTTGAAGTCGTCCATAATTTAATATCTAAACTTTTTTTAATTAATTGAAAATTAAGGCCGAGAAACATATAGTCAAATGATTTCAATAAAGTCACCCTTAAGTCACAAAAACCTTTAACTCAACTTCTTGATTGATTACGATACACCATATTAAAAAATATGTTCCTGAAAAATTATACATTTGAAAATTTTACCAATTCATTTATAAGAAATAATCTTAAACTAAAAAAAAATTAAAAAAAGTGTTGGGTAATTTTTCATTTTAAAGAGGTTTTTGCTTCTCCTGTTTAAATGTAACTTAAGGCTTTTATGAATTCATATGACGATATACATAAATAATTATTGTTTTATCGAAAATAATTCAATAAAATTGTATTTAGTATTCCAAAACCATTAATTGAGTTCGAAAACAATAAGTTTTTAAAGCGCTCGTGTGGCCGAGCCAAAATATCACTCCAAAATCTTTTTGAGTATTTGTTTCATTACAATGTAATGACTTATTTAATTATAGCTAAATTAGTACATATTTTGATTTTATTCGAAATTAAGTGAAAATATTTATTTCATTGAGAAAATAATTACGATCTCCATGCAACAGCAGCACATCCACCCAACTACGAGTGAATTGCTTTTGTGTGGATGTCGCAGTTTGTAATAAAGACGTACCATCACTTAATTAACTATAAAATGAAAAGTTGCATTATATATTTTAATATGTAAAAAAAATGGAATTTTCGTTTGTTTTTTATTCTTCATGGATTAAAAAAAAAAAACAAATATCACGATATCTCTGAAACTTCTGGGAAATTTAAATTAGCTTATTCTAAATTTGCTAAGATAATATTGTTGCTGTATTTTGAATTTTTTTTATTTAACTGAATACAACAAACCGTTCTCCAGTTACATATTTTAATATTTGTCGTGCAATTGCTTTATTTTCGAAAACTACAATCGATTTAAAGAAACCGACTGCTGAAGGAAACAACTTTCCGTTGCTCCAGTCCAAAATTTTATATGAGCTTGTCAACTTGTGTTATTGAAATTTGGTTACAGAATGAAATAATTCTTAGAATTTTATAAAAACGGGCTAAATACGCAAAATTCGAAATAAGTCTGCTAAAACTCTTGGCAGATGTCCTCAATATGAAAATTTTATATCTTTTAATTAGCAGATTGTACAATTTCCTTATGAACAAATCTTAATTTTAAATTTTTATGCGGGAAATCGGTAAGAAGTGTAAAGCTGCGGTCACACTTAACAAATATTTGCCGAAAAAAATGACACCAACAGACAAGCTAAATTTGCATTTTCTTTAATTCCACTATTTTTATAAATATGGGTTCGCATTTATTAAAAATAACGTAAAAAAATTGTGACGATTTCTTTTTGTGATACTAAACCTAAGAAAAAGTAGTGGTTACGTTTTTTTGGCCAAATGTTTGCCAAGTTTGTCCGTACCTTAAGTGTGCGAATCATTAAATGGCGATAACTAGTGTTTTCCAGGCAAACTTTGAAAAGCTTGTGGGATGTGCTGCAAAGTCTGTGTAAAAAAAAAACTTCTTCCTTTAAAAACTTGACTGCTGAACTTTTGTATGTACTCGTAAGATATACTTTAAAAATTCTTTCGCTGCATGGTTTTTATTAATTATTATTATTATTAGATGCGTTTAGATGCCACAATTAAGAACAGCAAAGAAGGTAATAAAATAACGACATGAGTACACCCTTTATTCAAGAGAACATTAAGAAACCAGCGAGTAAATTAATAGAAAACATACTCTCACATACATAATAGTGATATAAGATAAAAAAATTAAAAAGAAAATGCATTCACATTATAATAATATTAGTAGCAACAATATACGATTTAGTATGAGTGCGGCACACTCACTCACTCCCTCCCCTTAACAAGTAGTAGGCAGTGATTTTAATGATAGACAAACTAAAGACACATTAAATGTGTCGTATATCATCTACTAAATATTTAGGCCAACATACAGAATCAATACTCTCCTATACTGATCATGTTAGAGTATTTCGTGTAAGGTGATTAAGATGATGATGATGATGATGATGATGGCATAGAAAGAAGCCAGTGTTTAATGCTCACATAAAATGTGTTATCCATCCACTCGTACGAACGAATTCATCATTTCAGCCAAAGACTACAGGCGTTCATTCAAATTGAAGTAGTTTTTCGATCGTTTAATCGTTAAATGCATTTTATGACTTAACAGTCGCCTTAAGATATTTTTAATTTTGATTTTTGTTTTTCTTTTGTTTTGTTTGTACTTTAATACTGGACGATAGTTGAAATTCATTTACACATAAACACTCATGTATTCCAAAAGCTATGAATGTATTCACTTGCACCGCACACACACACACATGTATTTGTGTAAGTATGTGTGGTTGGTAAAAGTTTAATATTAACAAAGAGCCTATTTAAGCTAGAAGCGAGCAAACAAAGCAAGCATTCCTTTCAGATGGGCTTGATTTCAGAAGCTGAACTTAGTTTAACGCATGCGATAAACAACAGTCTAGTTAAATTGATTTAAATTGACAATAAAATTTTCCAAAAGAGTTATTTGCTTTTTTATTAATGTTTATGTCATTAAGAACACAATTTTATTTTTCGAAAAACTAATAAAACGAATGTGCAACGCAGAAGGTTGAATGAAGTTTTCAGGATTGTGAATAGTTTCAGGAATTTCATATAAATAGATTTTTAATTAAGATAATGATTTTAAGAAAATTTTTTAAAGCTTATTGCGTAATTAAATTCAGAGACCAAAGATTTCTTCAACTGTGTTATTTTTATTTTATTTTTTTATATTAATTTTTATTTTTCAATTATTTCAGAAATCGGTATTTGCACAGATCGTATTTAAGTGATCGTGCAAATCCTTTAGCGATAGCAGCTTTATTACATGAAACCGAAGAAGTTAGAAGATTAAAGAGGCACCACTTACTTGATCACTTTATGGAAATTAATTGTTAATGTTTATTATTTTATTTTATCATTTTATAAAATAATGGCAAATTCCACAATATTATAAATCTGTTATTAATCTTTTTTTAAGATCACTAGCTCATGTCAAGTTTTTTAATAATATCAAATTTGTAATATTAAAGAAAATTCAGTTAAAAGTTTTAAATAGGAAAAAATACATTTTATAAATTCAACTTGATTTCAAAGGCAAATTCATAACAGGTAGACTCGCCCCAATTCGCTTTGAAAAATACCTGCTTTCTCTGTCAAAATCAACGTCAAACACTATATATAAATCAAACATAAACAAATTTTGACAAACAAAACAGATCAGAATGCAAGGAGCAACAAATAATCACCTGAGCTGTCAAGACCACCTGTTATGAATTCGCCTTGCTTGATTTCACTCAAGGCGTATTAAAGGAGGCATCATTACGTCATTACGAGGCATCATCATCATCATCATGTTTTTTTCCTTGCTTTTTTATATTTTAAATGTCAAAGAGTGGAGTGTCTATATTTTTCTGTAGATGTTTTTGACAGAAATAATATAAAGAATGCCTGTAGTTCTTGTATTGTTTTAATTGTTGTACCAATGATGTCACCTAGTTAATACGTTTTGGGTGAAATTCAGTTGAATTTATAAAAGGTGGCGTTATCAAGTCAGCTGCTGTGTGAGCAATTGTCAAATTAGTTCTTTTCACTTCTTGTTGTTCTTGTTCATGATATAAAATACATCATGAAAGAATATATGATCAATAAAGAATGTTTAGTTTTTAATATTTATGCACGAATGCGATTTACAAACATAAAAGTTGTAGTGCAATAGGAATGTAAAAAAGTGCAGAGAATTGATCGAATTTATACCCCTCCTATGCTCCTTTGCTCGGATGTTGGATTAGAACTAAAATAAGGGATTTTCGGATTTGATAATTCATGTGATGCGCTTGATTGTTTGGTCCAAGAATTTGAAGCAGTAACGCAACCTAAATACGCTTTACGATGGCCTGCCAAGAAAATTCATGCCTATTTATGAGCTCCATCTTCTTTTGAAGTGTGTATCTGAAGATCTTTTGCTTTGTCTGTGGCATCGTGGCTTCCAAATGGCTGCAACGACTTGGATTTAGTTTTTGCATTGACTTTAAGAAATCCGTTGAGCGGGTTGGGTGTAACAGTGGCACAAAGACAAAATGTCCGGTGGTTTTCAGAATTAAAAATTTATAAATTAATTAAATAACAAACAAACAAACAAAAAGAAAACAAACAACAATTTCAAAAAGTTTTGTTTGTTGAGGGTTTTTTAAATAAGAAATCGAATATCTCGAAGAATAAATTTGCTAAACATTTTTTCACATATTTTTTGTGCTAATTTTTTTTATTTTCTTACTGCCAGTCAGTCCTACTATGTCACACGTATTGCATTCGTTCTTTTGTACAATTTCCATAAAAACAAAATTTTAGAATTTGTTTTTGTTATAAATGTAATTGTACGAAAGAAAGAATTCGATTGAAATAGTGGGCCTGACAGTAATACTTTTTCAGTGGAGAATTTAAAATTTGTTCACCGTATCCACCTGTTTTGATATTTTTTTATTGTACCAATTCGCTGATTCCTTTACATTATTGGCTGAAATCAATTATATTTGTTTTATTTAAAAGGTAATTTTACGACAATAATGTTTGAATGTGACTTCGGGCATGTTACCTTTATCGCTGATACATAAAAGATGTAATCGGGAGTTCCACTTTTAAAAATTTAAAAGTTCCAATTTTCTGGTTTATCGGCTAAAATATGAATTTACACATTTCTAAAAATGAAAATTTTCTTGTGTCGCGAACGAAGTAAAATTTCATAGAAATCAATCGTTTGTAAGATTTTACTTTGAGTAAATAAATTTTATCTAGATTTATCTTGCAAGAGACCAAGTAATCAGTACCACTCAGGTTTGACTGTGACGGACACACTGGCCATCATTATTTTAGACTACATGTCGATCAATGACTTCTTCTTCCGATAAAACGCGATGGTGTTTTGAATTGTCATTGACAGGAATGGCTGCGTGCTTTACTACCAAGGCAACTGTGAAGTAGACGGCGACAGAAAATAGACCAAACCGATTGCAAATTCTCCGATTAAAAAAATATCAACAGATATTCGAGGATTCTCTTTTTTACGGGCATTATTTATTGCTTAGAATATCTTGAAGCTTTCCGAATAAAAGCTTTGAAATATTTTTAAAATAATAAAAATTTCGAGTCATTTTAGAAGCAAAGTTTCTTTTCTAAGTCTTTCGTTTTGCAAACTAAATAATTTTCTTAAGGAATTCTAAAAGATCATTAAGGAAGTTGTGGAATCACTTTAAATATTTAAAATAAAAACATGACCCCAAGCAAAATTACTTACTGTTCGTTGTGTTTTGTTTTTACAACATAAAGACAAATCGACAAAGTAATTTTCATCCCCTTAATGTTCCTTAAATTCATTGTTAATTTCTCGTATGTTCTGATAGCATTAATTTGACATGTAAAATACATGTTGAACATGCACATGAAATATTTTTGTTTTACAGTAAAAGGACAACAAAAAAGAAAAGTGCAGGACAAGAAGGAAAAGATCCCGCATAAAAAGCGCGTGCCAAGTGTCTCTACAGACAGACAGACAGACAGAGAGACAGATAAGTGGCAAGTAACGGAGCGAAAACAGTTTGACAATTTATTTTTCTTTCGTCCGTCTGCATGTGCGCCAAGTGCGGCAATTCACCAAATTAGCTGCACTTTGAATGAGTTGATGATGGTTGATGGTCGAAATTAATGAGAGCAACACCTATAATTATAATTCCATTATGAAGCGGACATATTCAAGTAGAATTTAGCACAATGCTCGCTTGCTCGCTCGGTCGCTCGTTCACTCGCTCTGATATCTAAAGAAAGGCAGAATTGCCCTTAAGATATAAAAAGGACAAGTATTCTTGGAGAGGCACAAATAAGTAAGTGTTTGTGTGTGGAAAAGGTGCATTAAGGATACTGGTGAAAATAAACGCCAAGGAGATGAATGTGAATGTCGAAACAATAAGAAATCAGCAAAAGGACACAAGAACAGTGTACTCGTCAATAATTGCCAAGTGTTAGAGAGAAGGGGCGTTCTGTAAAAGGACCGGTGTTTTGGTTTTTCGATTGATAGCTAAAAAATAATGATTGGCACTTGTCCAAAAAAATAACACACAATTTTTATATACGCAAACATTTTTCCTTTATTTTTTGACGCGGGCGATTTTCTTTTCCTCGCAAGTAAACAATGCGGGCAGGACATTTGTGTCCCTTTTCTTTAATAGTTGCAGGTGATTTTTAATCATTAAAGAAAAATTGCATCAATATGATTTCTTTTAATAATCGTTTTTATGGTTTAATTCTAAAAAGGAAGTATGCTTTTGGAGAACTATTAAAATTGTACTTGTTAAGAAAGCAAAAGTGTGTCCTCATTAGCAATGAATTGCGTGCGTAAATGTTGAATGATTGCTGAGATGATGATGATGATGAATACAAAACCATATTAATGAACATTGGAATGTATGTAATAGCTTGTTTGATTATCTATAGCAACCGAAATACAGTTGAATTGCCGGTCGGCAACTGAAAATTTGTGTTTGACAGAGAAGCATCGATATTAGCTGAAATTGACAACTCTGAGTTGCCAGTTGCCATCATCAATATCATTTTCAATAACTAGCAACCGAACAGAGGCTTAGTTGCCATCCATAATCTCTGCGAACCCTAAATTTCCATTAGTAATGGATCATTTTTGAAATTTAGTTGACGTTATAAAGTTTTTATGAAACATCAAGTTTTCTTCATGTCATGTCGACAGCAAACAATTGACATCAGGATACTCATGGTCGTCGACAATAGACTGCTTCTTAAATCTCCTTGCCATTTAATCAATTTATGGAATTAAAAATTTTATTATTATATATTTAATAATTCTTAAGGCTGCATTTAAACGACGAGCGCTCGCGAGTTTTTGCAAATTTTTTTCTTCGCGAAAATTAGGAAAATCTTTTAAATAAAAATAAGTTGTTTTTTATCGATTGTTGTTTTCATATAAAAAATTTTGTGATTTGAACCGATTTTTCCGATTAATAAATCCTTTTTAAATGCTCAATAAATTTTTAGCGTTTGATTGCAATTTTAAAACACCTTTTTTGGGAAAACTGTTTTTTTTTTTGTTATAGATTTGATTTTTTGTGGGCGTCATCCCTTTTTACAGTTTTTTGTGGTTCTGGGACACAGAGTTTCTTTATTTGTGAAAACAGGTTTTCTTCGTTATAAATAGGTCGGGCCGTTCGCATACTAAGCAGCCTACTTCTGGGGGTGATGGCAGTGTTTGTTTAGTAATTCATTTTGTATACTAAAACTTTTTCAAATGTGTTATGAAGGGGGGGAAGTAAGTCAAAATCGATAAAAACGACGTTACGTAATATAAACAGTTCAGTTCCGAAGGCGATTTTTGAGTTATCGAATTTTTGACCGATTAAAATTTTCTTTTATTTTCCTCCACAAAAACGGCGTTTTAAGGGATTTTCACAGCTTTGGAATTTTTGAATCAGTTTTGAAACTTGTTTGGGAGATTTAAAGATTTCAGCAATAGTTCTTTCGAACCAATAAAAATAAATTGCTATAAACTTTAGCACAAAATACTTTTCTTTTAAATGAATTTAAAAACTGTCTCATGAGTTTTATATCAAAATATCAGCAATCAATTAACCGCAATGCGCATCGAAAACGTTAATGAAATATGTTCGGATGTGCGATATAATTTATACGGCTTCATTTTTAAAATAGTTTGTATATCAATTTAGACAATATAAGCGTCGAAATGACTTTGCTGATCAAAAAATTAAATGTTAAAACATAATTATTTGAGCTGTCTTTAAAATATACAATTTAATATACTAATGACCGGTTTATGACTTCGTATTTAAATGTTATTTATCTTTAAGTTCTATTCGAAGACAAAATTCAGTTTTGCAACACAAACTTAAATGAAACTTAAATAACATTTAAATGACCAACCTTGCTGATTTAAATTCTAAATTCTATTTAAGTTGTGCACACATACATACACAAACATATGTTTTTTGTTATCTTGTTGTTGTTTCGCGCAACAAAGTAAACACAAAATTTGCGGCCATTGAAAAATCAACATCTTTTGGCGTGAAATTTGTACTTCTTTTATTAATATTATTCTATTACATCCTTTTTTAATTGTTTTAAACTTTTAAAATATTGCAGCAACCTGTAATTGTTGTTATTTTCAGCCTGAAAAAGAATTCACATTAGAAATTTTTCTTCAATTTTGTTCAACAGATGTTTTTCCAAAAAAAAAATATAGATAATTTCATGATGCTGCCATATTTTTATCGTAATTAAATACAAACAATCATTTAACACTGAAAAACTGAAACTGTATTTAAATACAACTTAAATTTAAATGAAAATTAACTAAATGCGTATTTAAATATGAAGTCATAAACTGACCATAATAAAAAAATATATTTTTTAAGTATTTAATGTAAAGCTAAAGTTTGATATAACAAATACCCAGATCCCTTCCCACGAAAATCGACCAAATGCAAATTGAAATTCCCAATTCGGGGACAAATACTTTCATCTTGGTTCACAAGTCTAGTTTGTAGACCTGCCAACACTGTTTGTTTGATACTTCTCCTGTGTTATCGACTCCAATTCCACCGTATAGCAGAGACAAGAACCACGTTAACCCAATTTCGATAAGCTTGTGCTCTTTTACAATTAAGTGATGGCAAAAACAGATTAATTTTAATATTCAGTCTTGTGTTTGGGAAATTTCCTCTTTAACTGCATTAAAGACAAACGCTCAATCAACATTTTTCCACAATCTAATGCCTAAATGTTAATCTATATGTATGTATGTCGATTGCCAAATTCGCGCTGAGAACACATCTTCTTACGATCAAATTTTTGGTTTATATTTTAATAAAAATTATCAGGAAATTTTATTTTTAATTTATTATTCGAGACATGTCTCGATATCTTATTTGAAAGACTTTCAAAAAGTTTTCTTTGTTGAGGGTTTAAAGATACTTAGATTGGTGCATCAACAAAACTTTTTGAAATTATCAGGAATTTTTAAAAATATTAAACTAAACGGTAAGTTTTTATTTATTTATTTATTTATTTTGTCTAAAGATATAATATCCTTACAGACAGTTAAACAATATAATTAATATAGTAAATTCAAATAAAAATACATAATTATTGATTATTTAACAGGACGATAATTTTAACTTTAATACCATTTACATTTTAAGAAAAATCTATAATTTTATAAAATTTATTAAATTGACTGCACATTCTTCTAAATGGATCAGCATTTGCGTAATTTAATCAGAAGAATTTAATTGCTAGCAATTCAAACTGTCGAGATGGACGATGAGGAACATTAAACGAAATATTATCGAGCAGGAAATTAGAACAAATATCACCATTAATTAAATTTCATATAAAGGACACATTCAACATAATCCTTCGGCTCTTTAAGAGTTGAAAGTTTGATTAGAGTAAGACGGCTGCTGTATGACGGAAGATCTAATGGGTTCCACTGTAGACCACGAAGGCAGAAGAACAAAAATTGCTTTTGTACAGATTCAATGCAATTGTTGTGAGTCATGAGGTCATGAGTGAGGATCCCAAACTAGAGATACATATTCTAAGACAGGTCTGACGAGGGAAACATAAAGTTTCTTTGTAACATGTGGGTCCTTAAGTTCTTTTGATAAAACCAAGAATACAACGTGCTTTATTTACCAATTTTCGTTTATTACCACGTTGGCGGACAGTAGAAATTAGTTATTGGCTAGTGAAGGGACGGATATTTGCTACAAACCGGTCATTTCTAAAGATAAAAGGATTTTGCAACTACTGATATGTGATAACGGTTTGAAACATTCCTAATTATTGATATATGAAAATAAAATGAGTTTTAAAGGGTCGTTTAAATTATATATTTCAATACTTTATAAGGCATTTCGCATCGGCATATGCAGTTTCGTCCAAATACCTGAAACAATGAACGACGTCATTTCACGTCATGTTCCAATATTTGCTAATTTTATCGACGACATATGCCAGCTTGTCCGCGAACGTGTGACAAATAGGCTTGACAATATACAATTCGTACTACTGGACGTTAAATATAATTATGAAAGCCAAACAACAGCTGCAAATTTGCAAAATACCTCAATAAACAATTTCATTGCGATTCATAAAAAACTTGTCTTAAATAGTTTAGTTTAGTTTATTTGGGAAGCTTGTACAAGCAGATTTCCTTCCAAGGACTTTAGACTCCTTTTTTTGTTCGTCCAAGCATCAGGCGTTGCTACTAAAGCGAATCCGTTACAACCGGAATCTGATCATTCAGTGTCGTTTAATGACAACAAGCCGAAGTTCAAACGAAGTTTCTTCGACTTCACAAAAATATCTAAATCATTTGGTAATAAACGAAACGTGAGGAAAATATAAGAGACATACTCCAAGAAAGAATGAATAAATCAAAACGATTTAAGTTTTTATTTTTTATTATATTTTTTTTTGTTGTAAATATCGTATTTTTGTAAACTTAATACATCTATTTGTTTGTTTAAATGATAACTTATAACATTTTTTTGTTTTAGTTTTTCTATAGAAGAAAAATAATTAAAATAATAGTTTCATGAAACAAACTACTTAAATATATATTTACAGCTTTCATAGACTTAAATTATTCATACATACATACGTACTTGTTTACATAACTAGACACATAGTACATACATTCATACATACACACATTCTCCATCATAAAAATTCCATGAGAAAAATGCCAACAACATACAACAAACAACGTAAAACTTCACACATACAACCAACTGAAACAACTGAACATCCTTGTGAGGTCCTCTAATGATTTTAATTGGAAATTTGTGTAAAATATGCATTCATAACAACAACTATTTCTTACTTTAAATATTCATTTTTGAAATCCGTATTAGATTATATTTTTAAACAATTAACGAAAACTTGAAATACATGGAATAGTCGATTTTTAAAAAACCTCCGACTTGTTAAGATCAGTTGTTAAATGTGATTGCTGTATTCGTGATATGTAAGTATGTATGTAAGTATGTCTTGTTGCCTTGTTTTCATTTTCGAATTTAGCAATTAGTTTACAACATAAAAGATCGATCGAAATAAGTAGCGTAGAGTAGTTAATTTAAAAAAGTTAGAAGAAATCTTGGTGCCAAAATTATCTAGAATTACTGACTGAACGTTTTCAAATGAAATATTTAAATCATTTTTTTTACAAGAAGAAATGGCACTCATACAAAAATTTGTTTGTTTAATCTTTTTCGTTTGTAAAAATATAAAATATTAACTCTTAACTGGAACTAATTATTTTTAATGAAAAAACTTAATATTTACTTTTCTACGATTCTATTAGGTTTTTAGTTTGTTTTGATTTTATTTTTATGGACAAATAAAATTGTATGAGAAGACTTATTTCTACAGATTATCACAGTTCGATAGTAAATATATGCTTATATTTTATATTATTTGAATTACTTATTACCTAAACACATACACGCACATGCACACGCACAAAGCCAAACACATGATGCATGCATGTGCATGCACATGCATGTATATATATGTACATAGTCATAATATGTACATTCTGATTTGAATGGATAGAAAAAAGTGTGGAATATAGAAAACGTCATAGAAACTGTGGAACAAAAAAGAGTCATCATTTAGTCAGTTTGTTCCTAAATTATGTTTAAATTTATCTTAATTATTTATTTAAATTTTGTCGTATTCGTAATTAAAGTTATAAAGAAGGCAACAGGATTGTCATGAGTTTGGCAGGTTTTTTTCCTTTTTTTTCGAACTTTGTAAAATGGAGTAAAATCGAGAGATAAAAGACGCGCTAGATGCTTTCAAAAATATCTACAACTTTCATTTTGATTTGATTTGATTTTTTCCATTGGAATAACAATAAGTACTTATTTAATAAGAATAATAATAAACTTAAGCGATTAAACTATCTTGAATAAATACAGGACTTAATATAATAATTTACATTTATTTGCAGGCACTTTTAAGGCGTTTTTAGTTGTTTGATGTTTTTCTCGTTAAAGAAAGAATTTAAGATCAGTTCTTCTTTTATCATCAGGCGGGAGAGAAAACGTTTTTCTTTTTAAATATTTGTGGGTATTCGTTTGTTTGCTTTAAAAGATCTGTTCTATTTACAATTCGCAAAGATTTAAAGGCACTTTTTCATCGTGATAAGGCAAGAATTATTTGAATGTTTCTATTAAGAGTTCGGAGGCTGTGGAAGAGTTGACCGAAGGTGACTGTTAGTATCATACTCTTGTTTCATTTCGATGCAAAGGCTGTAGCTCTCGTTGGGTATCGTTGTAGTATTCGTGATCGGAGCTGGTGGGCTCTGAAGGCGTGGTGGGTATATCTAGCATAGTGGGCGTTCCGTTTGGAGGCCTAGACAACATAACGGGTATACCGATCGTTTGTGTTGGTATTGGAGCCTCTTGGGGATTCTGACTGGCAGTAGTTGGGTTGAGCAAATATTCGGGATTGTCTACACTGGCAGGCACGCCAATGAGGTCCATATAACCTCCAGGCGCAGATGACATGGCATTATTTGTTGTAAGGTTGTTGTTATTGTTGTGATGAGCTTGGGTAGGCATTTGACAGGTGGGCATGAGATAGTCGTCCTCGTCAACAGGAAGATCTAAGCGCAGGTCTCCTATGCCCACTTCCCGAGCATTCGAATCAGTTTCATCACTTTCGTTGGAAGAATTCTTATTCATTGGATCCTTGCAGTAGCGATTTAGTTTGGGAACGTCTTCGGAGCCATCATGATTGTGAGGACCGGGTGCCGATTTCGGTTGTAAATAGTCATCGGCCTCAACGATTGGCTCTGACCCCTCAAAGGTGGGAGCCAATTTGCGTATGAGATCTTTCTCATCTTGGCTGGTGTATGAAGGCAGCCTGGTGAACTTATCTCCGGGAATAGCCAAATAACGACCAGGATCACGGGCGAATTCAGCAAACACATTTACCAGCTGCTTAAACGAAGGTCTCATTTCGGCATCCAAGTGCCAACATGACAACAGGGTGCAATAAATATCTAAGGAACATATTTCCGGCTGATCTAGTTTTAAGCCGACTTCTATGAGATCAGGAATATCTTTGGCTGGTATATTCTCGTGCGGTCTTTGGCCAAAAGTCAACAATTCCCAGATAGTAACACCGAATGCCCACACATCGGATTTGCTAGTGAAAATGCGATGCCGAATGCATTCCAGTGCCAACCATTTAATTGGCATTTTACCACCCGCTGCCTTGTACTCATTGGAATCATTGTTTAAGAGTTTCGCCAAACCGAAATCGGTAATTTTGACACATGAAGGTGTTTGGACGAGAACGTTACGAGCAGCTAAATCACGATGAACTAAACGCTTTTCTTCCAAATACGACATCCCCTTGGCTATTTGAGTCGACCAGTTCAGCAGAGCTTTTGAGCCAATTTTATCTCTATTGTTGCGAACATAGTCCAAGAGGCAACCCAAAGGCATCAGTTGTGTAATTAGCATCATTTGTGACGTCATGCAAACAGCCAGCAGTTTTAGTAAGTTGGGATGCTCGACAGAAGCCATAATGTAGGCCTCCCGTAAGAATTCTTCACTCGATTCCGCACCCGACGATTTCAAGAGCTCTTTGATGGCAACAGGAATTTTGACATTTTCACCTTCAGGAACCCATACACCTTTATAGACACGCCCAAATGCTCCCATACCTAAAACACCACCTTTTCTCAGCTCGGCCTCCTTCACAATACGCAATTTCGATAAGTTGGCTCCAATATTAGAAGGTCTTAGTGGTTCAGAATCCTCACAGCCTGACAAAACCATCGTCATTTTAACGGCCTCATTTTTAGCTTTTGTCTTCTGACGATACACATACGTGACTACACTCAATATGCACAGAACCAACACTAAAGTAACAAGTGCTATTATCAGAAATATATAGTTATCAACGCCTGCCATCAGCTTGTCCCCTTTCGGCTCAGTCGAACAATAGGTGCCCAAATGAGGTGATTGATAAATAACGTACGCGTATTCTTGAGGACACTTTGAAGTGCAATTGAAAATGGTAGAATTGTCGTAAGGATTTCCTTCTCCGAAAAGCTTAAAGCTACGACACGCCAAACAATCATCTGACCCAGGGCCAGTGCAACCCTTGCACTCTTGATTGCACATAAAGCATTCGCGATTAGCTTCGTCGGCATAATGATCCGAAGGACATTCATCCTCACACTGTTCACCTCTCTTGTATCCAGCACATTTCTGACATACCTGCTCGTGGAAACCGTAACCACTACACAACTCACATCGGGGATGGCATTTACGACAAATGGCCTTTCCGGCCAACGGCTTCAATCGGCCTTGTTCTCTAGGATTCACATATTCCCAATAATAACCATCTGGACATTTATCGTTTTTCTGTAAACATTTTTCAATATTTCCATTTGAGCTAATAATTGCCAAAGGACAGGTCTTGCAGCCTCCCGGACCAATAGTGTCACTAGGACCAGTACAACCTTCACATGACGGATGGCAGCTGTGACATACACCATAATCGGAAAACTTGTTTTCTGGACAAACGGTAACGCATCGGTTTTCATCTCGCACATGGACACATTCATCACAATGTTCAGCATCTGGACCAGAACAAGTCCGACATTCCGGATGACACTGCTTGCATGTTTTCGCATTAAATTGATAAGCACTAAAATTTAAAAAGCTTTTTTAATATTTCTTTTTTGGAATCGATTTATAGATGAAATAACTTACTTCGTGATATTGCGGCAATCGGCAATACAAGTGCCGTTGTATTCAAAGTTTTTACATTCCAAACATTGATCGTTACCGGAACCCCAACATCCGGAATTATCGCATTCACTTGAGCAGACCAAGCCTTCTTTCTCTATAAATTTAAATAAGAAATTTGTTAAGAGTTTTCGTTGCCATAAAAAACAGTCTGCAAATACTCACTGCATTCCTCCTTGTTGCGGTTCCTCTCGACAACGAAACCATGTTCGCCCGATTTTTGAAGTTTCGTCCAATCTATTTCGTTGACGTAACATATTTTTTCATTGTGTTGTATGACCACCGAACCAGCATTTATTCGTTTCAAAGATTTCAGTTCCAAACTTTGCAACGATGTTTTAACTATAGACAGGGAAGCGAAATAGCTCTCCATCAACTGACGACCGTGTATAACCTCCAAGTTGCGGAAGTAGGAAAGGTTTTTAAAATCCTGATGTGCTCCTTCAATATCCAAATAGCCAGTAATTTCTTTTACAGTAGAGAACACTTCCAAGGCATCTGGATGCATCGCTCTATAGCGCGGACCCAGAGAATAGTTTTTATAAATGTCTTGAAAGCCCGAGAAAGTTTGATCCAGGATTCGTAAGGAGCCTTCAATAACGGTACAGCCTTTGTAAGTATCTATATTGCCAGCATGCAAAATTGCTAGACCCGGACATGTCTTGGGACAAGGTCCGTTGCATGGTATACATTCACCATCTTTGGCCATTTTGAAAGCAGGACAACTTCTAACACACGCTCCACTATCTTTCAGCAAGTGCTCGGGACATTCTTTAACACAAGTGGCTCCGTACGCATATTTTCCCTCCGGATTGGCCTCCCATAAATAATTCGTAGGATTATATTTCTGCATTGGAGGACATTCTTCCTTGCAAACGCCATCATCATAGAAATTCTTACATGCTATACAATCCTTTTGAGTCGGACCAGTACAGCCACCGGCACAAAACAAATGACAGCATTCTCTAGGACGAGGCCCAAAGCATCTATCCTGAGCACACTGTGGTGAACAATTGATTTTACTAAACTTTTGACAGTTGTTGGGACCTTCCCCCCAACACCCCTTTTCACAAGATTCATGACACTTTGGACATTCTCTTTCCGGTAAAGTAAAATTGTAGATGTAATTATAGCGGAACTTGTCCGGTGGTCCTGACATTATCTCATTCCAGTCAACACTTTTTATATGACAAAGATTAAAGTTGTTGAAAAAACCCACTGAACCGTGAAGAATATCCCTCAAAGCAGGCATTTCCAATGAAAACATCTTCGAATACGCAACAAAAAATGCAAACTGTTCATCCTGAACTTTCAAATTGATCAACGTACGACCTCGAATAATTTGAAGTCTGAAAAATATAAAGAATACAACAAGCAAATATTAGAAATGAACACTGTGCACATCATAATACACTGGTCTCACCTCGGGAATACGACTTTCCGTATGTCAACGTGACTGATCAATATATAGCCGGTTACTTCTCGAATGTTTTCCAAAAAGCTCAAGTCCGAATTGGGATCCTGAAGCCACGTCAACTCCAAATTGCCATCAACATAAGTGCAATTGTTGTAGCGATCGCGCAGGTTGCGATAATGGTGGTCTCGATTCGAGGGTCCCGACAAAAGAGATTTTGTGCCAATACAAACTGAAATATACAAAAATGAAATGAAAAATTAAAATTCATGCTAAAAGAAACTAAAACTGAAATAAAGATGACCTTAAAAAGAGCATAAAATTATATTTACGAAACTACGATTATTTTCACAAAAGATCGAACAAAAAAGAGAATTAAAAGCTTAAGAGTATATATAACTCTCATACACTTAATGTCCACTCTAGATAATATTTGGAGAGCAAATTTCAATGTGTTCTCAAAATTCATAAGCTTCTCTTGATTTGGCCTGTCACGTTTTCTTTTCTTTCAACCGAAATAAGAATCTAAAAGCAACTGGAGAGACTGTTGAGTTAAACATTTAAGGCGCAGCTTTTATTCTTTTTAATTATTTTTATTTTTTACAAATACGAGTACACAATTTTCCAGTTGAAGTATCACTTCATTGCAATATTTTTTGTATCAAAATACAACCAAACAATTAAAACAACTCTTTAGTTTCTTGTACAACTTTTTTTAATAATACTCGTAATATTTTCAAAATGTTGCAATGATTGTTTTTATTCCACAAACTTGGCTTAATATAGAAAAGGCTTATCTGGATTTATTATGACACCGTGATTTAACGATTTTTTGGTGTATTTGAAAGCATATTCTCAGTAAAGATTTAAAACGCGGTCTCGAAAAAAATCGAGATAAGCCATCTTTAAAAGGAGCCAACGAAATGCCCCACAGTAGTGCTGCTAGTTTCTAATCTCTCGATACTGTTGAATAATTTACTCAGACCTCAAAATTTAAATTTAAAGCAGGAAATTTTATATTTGTGATTTTATTGTTGTGACTTAATAACTACAAAAAACACAGAAGAACAGAAACACATTCTATTTTCGGCGGAAGCCAAGGCTCCCCAGTGCATTTTGGATGGTGGTGCTGGTTTTATGTGTGAAAAAGTTAATCGAACAACTCTAAACATCCTATTTCGCCTTGATTTGCTTCATGACCACTTTAATATTTTGGCACTCAGCCTGACGTTGGTGTCCATAGTAAAATAATTTTCATTCTGTACATCACAAGACAAGTAGGTGTAAGATTCTTTCATCAAATCAAAACTAAATAATTTTTTTTAGAACAATTAAATTATTTCTTAAGTTGTTGTTAATGTTAAATTAAAAGTTAGCTTTACATTAATTTTTTATTTAATAATAAAAGACATACAAAACTAATAATAGTTGAAGATCTATTTTTAATTTTTGAAGAAACTACTTCAATTTTCAGATGAAAACTATGCGTTACAAATGCAAAAAATCCGTTAAATGTATCGGATAGAATTGAGTACCCAAATGAAAAGTATTGCATATTATTGAGTAATGAAAAGTAGTAGAATTTGCTGCACTTGTGGCTGAAGAAAACTTAAAAAATCAATCAATGCAACTTCAAAATTGTTTTCGATGGATTCCAAAATTATTACTAATTCGATTGCTTCCCATATTTCTAGCTAGTTGGAACTAGAATTTGAACCCCTTAATCAGGGACCACTTTATGTAATGCATGTTAAAATATCCAGCTGCTAGTACATAAAAATAATCGTAGATGGATCACTAAATGGATAAATAAATATATAAATAGATAGAAAACAATAGAAATAGTTGGTTACAGAATGATTTTATTGCTTTTTCGGTGCAAAGGTAATTAAAAAAAAAAATAATAATAATAATGAGATATGTAGGCTGTTTATGTGGTTGTATATCGTTTTAACATATTATATGATTCGTAGTATGCGTTAAGACGCAAAGGAAAAGTGGGCGTTTGGTTTGGATGGGCCAATAACTCAAATGAAAAAAAGATGTATTTAACATACACACACACATGCGCACATTCAGATCTACAAGAAAATATTCCGAAAGCCGAAATTTATAACAAAACAATTTGTAAGTAAGATCAATTTTGAAGAGTAACCTTTGGCAACTTTTTTAGCCTCCAGTCTAACTCAAGTCGATCCATGAAATCCACATGCATGTTTACTTGTGAGTACAAGAAAACTTCCTAAAACCAAAAGAATAAAATAACAATAAAAAAAATGAATAAATAAAACTTAAACTAAATAAGTGGGCTTGCAACAAGAAGATAAAGAAATAAAACAAAACAGATGATAAAGGGAGAGTGAGAATGGGAGAATAAGAAATGATGTTGGTGTTAACGATAATTAGCATCCTACACAAAAAAATAAAACACATCATTTTTTATTTTTTTTTATTATTTTTTTTTGTTTTCATTTTAATTTTCAATATATTATTATATTATTAAATTATATATGAGCGAGTATTTGTTAATAAGTATTTTTGAACAGAAAACCACGCATTATCTCTTTATAATTATTAGTCAGCACTGATCAAAATAAATATTTTTATTTTAGTTCCATGTCTATGAATTTTAAATAAATGCAAGCAAACGGAAACCGAAAGTTTAAAGGAACCATGACATTCTATTAACATTTTCAATAAAAAAAAGGTTTTATAAAACATTTACATGAATTTAAATACCAATTAATAGTTGACCATTAAGGTGGGTGTCGGTCATTTAGGAAATTCATATCAAAGTGTGCCATCTGCCAAAAGAAATCATTAAAGCTCAGCCCACAGTTAACAAATAAAAAAAAATCAAATTAAACTTTTATTTAAATGCAGATCGATCCACTTCTTCACAACCACTGGACTAAATCATTTAAAAAGAAAAACATTTTATTTCGATTTATCTAAAAGACCGCATTCAAAAAACAAACAAAAATTTTAAATATTTTGTAGCAAACTGTTTTGTTGTTTTGTTGTTGAAACAATAAATTATTGTTCGAATAGAAATTTTAGCGTTTTTGTGTTTCTAAAGAAATAATTTAAAATATTTTTGTTTTCTGAAAATAAAAAAAATTCGAAACACACACAAAAGAAGCCGCGCATTTCAGTAGAACGTACAAGAAGCATTCGGCAAAAAATATTTTTGTTACTTTAAGAGATTCAAGACAATAAAAAGTAAAGATTTAAAAAAGGTTTCAGTTTTTACAGGATTCTATATAAGGAAAACAATTTTTATAATAATCATGAAAAGGCCAACAAAAAACCAACAGAACAAAGTCAAATGCGACTAACAGACAGTGAACGGTAACCATAAAAAAAGTTACAAACGACTTAAACACGAATTGAACATGAGAAGAGCTTTATTCATTTTTTTATTTTTAATAACAATAAAAACAATTGCTGTTTTTATCGTGACTTTTCGATTAATCTAGCTAAAAATAACTACAAGCTTTGAAGACTTAAAGCATATTTTCTAAGCAGGGCTGATGAAGAATGTATCTCTTGAAATTGGCTGAATAAGGCCAGCAGCTAAAAACGTTTAAACGATGGATGGACAAAGATAAAGAAGACCCATTAAAACAAAAGACTTGAGCAACAAACCTCAGACGTATCTAATTGTATTTAGACAAAAAGCAAAACGAAAAACAAGAAGAAATCTTTAAAAGCCATAATTTGTTTATAAACTCAACGAAAATGATTGATTGCTTAACAAGTAATCGAAGGGAAATCAAAAGGTTTGTTGCTTTTTACTTTATTTTAATTTGTTTACTGTTTTTGTTGTTGTTGCTAGTTCTTCTATAAAACTTTCTTCTGGAACTTGAATTCAAGGTTCGATTTTTCTTTCTTTTCACATACAAAACAACCGTAAATGAATTTAAAGAATTTATATGTGTTTTTTTATTTTTCTCCTTTTTCAGCCACGATTCAATGCATATTTTGGTTTCTTTTGCTTCGTTTCGTTTTGATTTGAGTCGCTTATGGTTCTGCTCTGCAAAACAAAACGCATCCATTCCAAAATCAACAGACAGTGCAGCAACCAGACAAGAAAATGTGTAAGAACAATCTGTTTATACGTTCTTTTAACTCTTAACAAATCTCCAATCATGTTGTATGTTGTACGAGTACTACTCTTTTTTAACTTTGTTTGTTGTTCTTGTTGTTGTCTTTATGTTGTTGTTGTTGTTGCTGTTGTTGTTATGTTGTTCATTTCTTGTGTTCAAATATTCTTTTAAACATGTTTCTTACACTCGAACCGTATGAAAATCGTACAACAAAAATAAATAAAAACGCTAATTTGGTTATATGCCCTCTTGTAGTTGTTGTTGTGGTTGTATTTGTTGTTGTGGTTGTAGTTGATGTTGTTGTAGTAACCTAGTCTTACCGGTTTTTAGTTGTTTATTTTTACGCTCATTTCTTGGTACTGTGTGAGTGTGTTTGGATGTGTGCGTGTGTGTATGTGTGTGCGCGCTAATTTGGCAGAATTTTCTAAACTGTTTTGTCGTTTTTTTTAGCAAAATAACAATATTTCATAAAATTTAGAATTTAATGTTCGATTTTAACTGCAACTACTGTGGACTGAGTTATTGTATACAAACGGGAAGCTTAACATTCATATTAAATCTTTTAATCCTTGACCAAAACAGAAGAGAGGGCTTGGCGTATTTATCGGAGCGCCCATATTTATTGCATTGTATAGTCTATGAGGCTCAGCCGATCTAAATTTCGCTTGTGTTTGGGGTGTTCCTGTAAACAAAACTATTAGTTTGGAGTTTGCAGGTTCGACTAGATCAAAGAAAATTTTAAATGATCGATACTGTTTAGGGGTTTGGTTTGGTAAGTTAAATTAAATCCTTCTCTGTATGACTCTCCTTATAAAAGTCAGCACAGATATTGGAAAAGCTCGTCTAATATCATCCGAACACAGAAACTCGTAATGAAAAACACGCCTTCTACTGTTACATCAGACGATACAACCGCGAAGAATGTGTGCCGTTGTCTCGTCAGCCTCTAAGCATAAACGACACAGGGGTTACTTTTCCACAGAGGATAGTTCAGTCCAAGCTATAAATTATTCCTGTTAACGCTAGTGGTTAGTCAACTAGAGACTATTAGTAGGAGGGGGGTCTTAGATCAAATTCCTGCCTAGAACCTGGGTATTTCAGCAGACAAACCAAAAAGGCTTTGCAGTTTGTGTTTGCTTAAAGCAAAGTAAACAAAGAAAAAAACATTTTCTTTAGATATATTTTTTTGTAGTTGACAGCACTTACACTTTGGTGGGATTTTTCCCCCCAACTTTGTAGAAATACCAACTGTTGTATGGCTACTACTCGTACTATACACTTTTTCTTTGTATTTTAATCTAACTTTTCATATTTTTTTTATTTTCATATTTTCTTATTTTTAATGTTTAGACACCTGGATTGCTTTTTTCCTTGTGTTATTGTTGTTATAATTTTTTTGTACGTAATTTTGTTCTTGTTTTGTATAAATAAATGTTGCTTTGCTCTCTTTATTCTCGTGTTGCAATCGCTTTCATAATTTTGCTAATAATTGTTTAAACAAATATACCACGGAAAGATACGAACTGTAGAAATTATAAAGTTTGCTGTTCTGTTGTTATTTAAAATATATGTTCACACATTCATACGTACATATATCTGTAGATACATACATACAGGCATACAAATGAATACAAAACAATATCGAACAAAACTAAAGCACGAATTTCAATTCCTAAACATTGGTTCAAATAATTCGATTTAATTTAGTTTACTTAATTTTGGAAGCTTTAATATTAAATGAAGTATCATATTTGATTACCAAGTTAATAAATAAAGAGGTAAATAAAGTTAAATTCCATAAATTTTCGCATATTAATTGAACAACACTGTGTGCTTTAGTTTTATTCAATATTGTATGCAAGTTTGAACTTGTGTGTGTGTCTACGTAATTTTTGTTGTGTTTTTAAGGATTTGGAGTTAAAAAGCCAGCTTTTTTTAATTAAGGCTCGCTTTTAGTTTATCCAAAGCATGCACTACGTCATGCTGTCTTCCATTGTTTCACTCCAGACGAGACAAAAAAATTTTTAAGGCGAAACCGGAGAAAATTAATTGCAAACAAGTTTTTAATAAAAAATTAGAAACACATACAGTATCATGATATGATAAGATATAATGTACATACATACGTACGTACATGTGTATGTATGTATGTAGTTTCCGATATTATGTTTCAGAATACTTATCAAGATAAATACATACATATAGATGTATGTTTATTAGTTTGTTTGTATATTTTTACAGTCGCAATTGGAATTCTTTGAAAAATTCATCAAATAATTTATCTGTTTTAAGGAATTAAAACTGAAAAAAATCTAATTTCGTAATATTAATTTATTTCTCAGAAGTACATATTTCGAGGATGTGTATTGACATGCTCGGGACGTGCATGAACGTGAACCAAAGAACACTTACATATGTATGTACATATATTCGTATATGAGTAACTTTATTTGCTCGTGAGTATTCACGATCCCATCTCTAAGTCCAACTAACAAAGTTTGTTTTATTGTGTATTTGGTTGTAATTTAGGTGGTTTTAAAATTTCATTGCAGCTGAATTTTTGTTTACAAACTTATACTTTATTCAGCCACAAGTTCAATGTAGGCGTTAATTGTTTTTATTATATTTTTATGACTGTGATTACATATCAAAACCCAGAAATGAAAACCCACTTGAGCTTTCCACATAAACACATACACGTACGGGCGGGCAGGCACATAATATTGTCAACGTTTTATTAGGAACTTATTTCAGAAATAAATAAAACTTATGTAATTAAAGAAAGAAAAGCACTAAGCATTTAATTACTCATGTTACGTTTCTTAATGTTGAACATTTTTATTACGAGTACAATTATTTTATTTTAAAAAATTTAATTTAAAATGATGAAATCATAAGCACCATATTCAGCCGTTTTGGCTTTGATTCCTTTATGCTTCTTATTCTTGTGGCATCAAACAAAATATATGTAAGAACACTCGCAAAGCAAGTAACAAAAAAATAATGGATTTATGAATTTATGCTGTTAGTTAAAAAAAAGAATTCTTTAACTGAATACAAGTTTGGTATGATTTAAGGAATATTCACTTACGAAATTCTTCTTTCGCTAAATATAAGTTGCAAGAAATTGCCAAACGTGAAGCACGATTTTTTATTTATGATTTTTCAACATCACATCGTACCCCAACACCGACGCCACCATCATTATCATCATCATCGTCGTCGTCCTCAATGCCACAATCAATTACTACGAAAAGTTTAAAGAACTTGTGAGCACGACATGCTAAAATAAAAATCGAATGTACAAAATGCTTGAAACCAGAGATGCTGGTTGGATGGTTGGCTGAATTACATTTTGTTTGACAAAACCCCATCACGATTGAGCATTGGAGGTAAAAATCAAAGCATTCGATTATGAGTATAATTCGTACTAAACATACATACACACACACATTCATACTTAAGTGCACAAATGTCCGGTATAAAGTATCGATATTTATGGCTTAGAAATGAAAGAATGTGAGGAGGGAGCGGTGTATTCTTGGGGTTATGCCCTGTAGTGATATGAATATTCAGTGGACTTGCAAATTGAATAGTAAAAATTGTCACAGTTTTATTTATCTAATTTTTGGAACACATTTTCCCCGCTTTTGAAATATTCAAATAGCGAAAAGGACAAAAAATATTTTTTTTGCATAATTTATTGTATTCTGTTCGAAGCAAAAAGTATCAGTTATTAGACATTCTTAATAAAAAAGAAATAAATATTTTTACTCATATCTACAAGATACTTTCGATACATTTCATTTTCAAATATTTATTTCTTTTCATAAAAATTATTTTAACGAAACTAAACAATTACATCTCAATTGGTTTGTTAAAAATAGAAAAAATCTCTAATTAAAAGATTTGATGAATATAATATTATCGGGTCTGTTCTGTAAATCACAAAATTTCAATTCACATGATTTCAAAAAGTAAATTGTGACTTGTTACTGGTTTTTTGTTGTAGTTTTTTTGCGTGTTTAATATTTACACCAACAACATTTTATTCGATCCTCGAATCATATAATTCGTGCGATCTACAAAACAGCAACTTGTCTGTTATTTTGGAATTTACTTTTGTGATTTACAGAACAGTAATTAGTTCCTATTACAATACTTTTTTGAAGATAGAGGGCTGGAAATGCCACCGATCTTCACCGCGAAAACTTAAACTTAAATTCACAGTGACATTTGTAACGAAATTAATAAAAATTTTACATTTTTTACAAAATGGGTGCTTAAATGATATTTATTCTAGACAGTTTCATGAGAAGAACTACCAAATGCCAATGAAGTTTAAAGAATATATGTGGTGGAAAAAAGGCTATTCGAATAACCGCCCAAGTGAAAATCTCCCAAAACAATAAAATTAAAAAACACCCAAAATTGTTGGGTGATCCGATACAGAGAAGAAATAATTAAAAAAACAGTGCCCAAATGTTCAAGACATGTGAAAAATAGCCTAAATTTTTAAAAATAAGAATCGCCAAAGTTTTGGGATTTTTTCTATTCAAAGAAAGAAATCCTTGTGTCCTGCCAAAGGCTCGCTTTTCAGAAAATCTTCACCCAGAAAAGCCGCTATTCGATAAACTGATGTTAGGAAGTCCTTAAGCACGAACAAAGAACGTCTTTACAGAAAATATTTTATCAGCGAAGTCGGTGTTCGGAGTGCCACAGAGGAGAAAATCCTTCAGCTGTGCAGAAAATCGTTTTTCAGCAAAGTTAATTTGCAAAACAAACTTTACGTTTTTATTAAATTAAATAAACTGAGCATTCGCCCAAAAATGTTGGGTGTTCATTCATTGTTTAAAATCACCCGAAATCCAAAAAAAAAATCTTTTTGGATTATTCAATATTTTACAGAAATTTACTTTGAACAAAAAACCCAAATGTCTAAAAATGTTGAATCGCCCACCAAAGTCGGTGAACAATATCCCAATTTTTGGCCGATTTTCACATGGGTAATTATTCATACAGCCAAAGAAATAGCGGATTATATTATTTAAACATTTTTATATTTGCTTATTTTCATTTCTTTCTCTTCTCAATCAATGATAAGTGCAATAAGCGCAGTCGCCAACTGACTTTTGGAACAGCCGCTTGCGCTTGAGTAAATGTACGTATGTACATACTTATGTATGTGTGTATGTATGTGTGCGAGTTTTCATGTTCTGTTTGTCAATTGCAGCATTTTTTAACTACACATTTTTAAAATCCTCAAATTTGTAGTTATTCTGTTGTAAACGTTTACGCAGAGTTATAAATTATTTATAGATGCATTTTTTTTAATTGCAGCATTTTAAAACTGCAAGCAGGGCGCGTGCCTAATAGTTTTAAACACGATCGAGTTTTTCAAACCAACACCGACTAACTTCAAATAAAATGTTTTTATTAAAATATTTAAGCATTTTAAGTATTCATTCATACAAGTGCAAAATGTTAAAAAACTTTTTCAATTTTTTCAATTATTTATGGATTTTCAACCGAGACTGTCACAATAGAGAAAAGTAGAAAATAAATAAATTTAAATACCTGCAATAAAAACAAAGCATTTATAAAATGCCTGAAACTACATAAATAAATACATATTTATGTTTCTTCACAATTTCCATTTTTCTTATGCGAAGTCTGAAGAGGAGAAGTTTTATTTAGGAGGAGCTTTCAAAGTTTATACCTCTAAGATATCTCGGACACTTTACCTGTTGACCTAAATTGTTGGAGTGGATCGAAGGATCAGTAGCAAATTTCGACAGCAAAATAATACAAAATATTGATTTGGAAACTATCACGTTACAAATTAAAAATAAAATTCATTTGCTTTCACATTTGATTTTGAATCGAAAATTAAGAAAAGTTACTCAAAGTTCGATGTTATTTATACGTATTGCACGATGTTAAATAAATCAAATCAAAAGTAGTACCTCCATCCAAACATCCATACATACATCCATATATACGTACATACACATACATATGTATGTACGTGCATAAGTGTGTATAATATAAATTTGTATTTATTTAATGTCTACAACCAAAACTATATTTCGAAGAAAAAAAAACCTTTTTACATACAAAGAAACAGATTTGAATATCGGTAAATTCTAACAAAAAAATCAATCTTGTTTGAAATAGTAATAAATAACAGCATATGAAAAAACATACGTTTGGATGGATGTATGTATGTATGTATTTTTCATGAAATTAAAGCTATTATACATGTTATTTGTGTGTGTGTGTGTGTTTGTGTTTGTGTTTGTGTGTGTGTGCATCTGTGGGAGCGTGTATAAGTTGTATTTCTTATTATTCATCCATCTTCTACTACGTATACGTTTTATCTTAAAGTGTATCTACAAAATAAAAAAAATATAAAAGTAAAAAACAAACATTTGTATGGATGTATGTATGTACATACGTACATGTGTGTGTATGATTGTATGTATGTATATTGAAAGTCTCGCTTTAGAGTGCGAAGTCTAAGAAAAACGAACGGCTGGTTGGATGCTGGTTACATTTTGTATGAAGTTGGTATTGTAAGCTCAAGTTAAGATACACACTATTACAAGCATACATACATACATATTTAGATATGTAAAATAAGATTGGAATGTTGTTTTACCACAATGCAATATAATCGTACCAACCAACCAACCAACCGACATGCATACCAATAAATATCTACTATTTGTGAACAAACGAAGAAAAATAAAAATAATGAAAAAATGCATTTTCAAATTGAATTTAAAAAGAAAATCAAGACAAACAAATCTACTGGCGCGTGCCCCTGTTGTGGTGGTACATAGATGAATAATAAGAAAAAGAAGAAGGCAAAGAGCTAAGAAAAAGCTAAAAGGAAAAGCAAATCTTTAACTTATGTTGAGCGTTTTGAAAGTCCATATCGTAGGTTGAAATGCACCTGTACACATTAGTAGTTGGCATGATTTTAATCGAGCAGGAGAATCACAAATATTTCAAGTCTTGTTGCATTCAATATCTCAATAATAACAAAATATGATAAGATATATTTTTCATAAAGTCTAAATCTAGTAATTCATGTCTTCTTGCATTTAAGCTTGCGATATGAGAGTGCACGTTTATACATCTGTATGTATGTACGTGCTCACATTTATACATACATACATACATATTTGAGCATACGTTTCTAAATATTCATATTTTATAAAAATATTAAACTTCAGTTTGTTGCAATTGGCTATGTGTCACTTTTAGATCTTTATACATACATACAGATGTGTGTACACATACACACATCTGTATGTATGTATGTACGTATGTTTGCATATATTTTTGTTTATGTACTGGTGCGAAACTAATGATTAGTGTAGGTTTCCTAATGAATTCGACGTTTTTTTTTAACATATTAAATTTTTTCTAACTTTTATGAATGCAGAAAATCAACAATAATAAGAAAAGTTGGTGATGCCATAAAATTGTGATGTTTGCCAACAAGCGAAATCAAATCAATTTTTAAATGCTGAAAGTTAAATGTGCAAATATGTGCACAGTTTGTGCAATTACACACTATCACCGTTTATATGGATTCAGCATCTATATAAAAATAGGCAAAGACACATTTTTAGTTCCCTTTTTCTCCTTTGTTTTCCAACCGATTTTCTTCATTCTTTTACCAAATAGTAGACATTGTTTAGCTTTAGTGACCCGATTATATATTATTTAAATCGGTTCAATATTAAAGGAATAAAAGGCTCCTCAAGTTGACACCACTACAAATGCTAAAAATACACACGTACAACTCATTCACTTATGTAAGTATTGCCTCAAGCAAGGCGATGAGAGTGTTTAAGAGTACCTACATACATACATACGTATACGATTAATAAGATTTTTTTTATAAATGTGCGTATTTGTATGCAATTTTATTTGGTTTTTTGTTTTTTCATGGGAAAGGGAATAAGTAATTAGGTAGTTTTTTTCTCTTTAAATGAATGCAACTAAAATAGGTATACGTTTAAGCTGGCGTTCGAATTTCGACCTTTAGGCATACTCTAATTTTATTAAATACACTGACAAAGTTGAAAAGTAAAAAAACGGCAACTATAATTAAATTTCTGTTTACATATTGGAACGTATCCAGTTGTCTTCTTCAAAGAAAAACTACAATTTCAATTGGTAAATACCTATAGATTTATTATGTTTTTATGTTTTCAAGATGTGCAGTAGGTATACATACATACATTCATCTATTTACAAATTATATTTTTATCGTTTGATAGCGAAACTGAAGACGAAAACCTTCTTTCTTTTTTTTCACGATTTACTGAAGGGTTGATACCTCCATACGGTCTGCGTTTAGTGTTTATTTTGCATATTTTAGATTTGAACAGATATGCATGTACATGTATCTATATATTTAACAAAACAAATAGAAAAATACGGACAAATATCAACATACATAAATATTTACACATATATGAATGTATGAATATTTAGGCTGTTTGTATATTTCAGATACAATTCAGTTATCCAGGTACACATCCGTTAGAGATAAAGTTTAAAAATAAACAAGAAGAAACAACTTTAAATATATTTATTTTATAATCTTTAAACAATCAACCATCGATGTGCGACCACACACAGATACACTCATACATACAAAATGAAAAAAAGAGTTCAATTTAAATGTTGTTAAGTAAATTCAACTTAATAAAAATATTGCTTATCTTTATTTATTTAACACACGTATACACACACTCAAACAGTCGAATAAAATTAATTGAAAAAACGGGGGTAATAATTCAATATTTGCATTTCTTGCTAATTTTCATTTTCATTTTAATTTTTTTTTCAAGCTGAAGTATTTCAAACTCAGGTACAGTAAGCATGTGTACTTAAAGTTCCGCGAATATTTATTTGCCACAGTCTGCACATGTACATTAGAGTTGTTCACGTAAAAATAAAAATTTTAAAAATTATGCAAAATCATAATCAAAATTAAAAGAAATTAATGTACTTAGCAGCCCTGTTGAGGTTTCATTGGAATGCCAGTTACTGCTGCTGAAGCTGATATTGCTGCAAAGCAATTTACAACATTCAAATAAATACATTTTGCCACAATTTTAGGCACATTTAATTGAACTAATGACTTTGTTTTTCACGATGAACACCTCTAATACAAACACGGATACATACATACACATTTGCTAAGTTCATATTACTATCAAATGGTACATTGGAATATAATTTGCACATGAACCACAAATGCCCGACCATATAAGTAGTTTAACAGATATTATTTTCAATATTTTACAATCATACTTTACTGTTCTCTGTCTGAGTCTCTTTCAACGCAAAATGTGAGAAAAAGTTTGCGAAAAATAAATTGTTTTCTTTTTAGAGTGCAGTTTCCATAAGACTCATAACATTTTAGAAAACTTGGGCCAACGCAAAGTGTTGGAAAATTGTGTATGGAAGAAATGAAATTGCAAAAAGAAATTTCACCTGCTAACTTTTAAGAAATTTTACCCTTAATTTTAGTTTTGTTATCTGAAATTTATTCAGTTTATACACCTCAAGATGGTGTTCGTGGCATCTTAGTGAGCGATCGATGGCACAAGTTTATCCCAGAGAATACATAATAATTTTTACAAATGTAAAAATTCTTACAAAAATATTATTTATAGTTTAAATTTTTACTGCTGTTTTCCTCTTTCACCGACATAAATAGAAACATTAGGAGTATAAAGTTTTGCAGATTTACAATTTCGCCATTTAACCTTCCTCTCACTTGTCCCAAAATACCAAGAAATATTGAAACTGATTTGTGATTTTAATGTAAAAAAACAGAATTATTAAATTTAATTTATGAAAAATACGTAGTTCATGGTTTTCTAGTCCCAGGGCTGGGCAGCATTTGAAATACGTATTTAAAATACAAATACGCATTAAGTATTTGTATTTTCAATTCAGTTGTCAAATTTGGAGTTGGAATTTGTCACTTTCCTCAGTGACAAGAGCAAAGACATTATCACTCTTGACAGCTATACAAATATAAAAAGAGTATTCATAGAATTTAATACAAGTTTGTGATCATCAGGACCGGTAGAAAGATTATTTTCTTCAGCAGGTTTTATTTTTTCTCCAACAAGAAACAGTTTGTCTGATGCTACATTCAAAAATTTGATATTTATGAAAGGAAACAATTGTTTTGTTGATTAGTTTTATCTAATGTATTTTTTGGTTTGAATAAAAATGGTGTATTTTGTATTTTAAATACATACATGATGTAAGTATTTTGCACTTTGTATTTTAAATATCGCAAACCATGTATTTTGCTCAACTATGTCTAATCCACATTTCTACAAGAACGATTATGCAGTTGCAACTCCATTATAAAAAATATTAATTAACCAAAAAATTTGCCCTGAATGAGCTATAAATGATTCAGAACATCGCTTCTGGGAGTGATATTTTTCTTTGGGGTTATTATAGGAACCATATTGCCCGTAAGATGCCATTTTGAGATAAAAAAAATTTGTGCTCCTAATGTGCATAATAATAGCCGATAATAGTATTTTAATATACATACATACAAGTAAATACATATGTACATCACATACATACAGTACTTTTCCGATATAACGGACATTCGATTTAAGGAACATCGTATTTAACGAACACCCAAATATTTTCTACTGAGTACCTTATTTTACGAACAAATATTTTATTTTGTACTCGGTTTTATGGACGAATGTAAAATATATCAATGAATTTTATGAATTTTTCATTTTCTTTATACATATTTTTAATGAAATATGTATTTATTTTAAACTACTATAATTTTAATAAAATATTTAAAAAATACTGTACATATTAAGAGTTTTGAATAATATAGACGATACTATTAATTTCTAATTCAGTACTGTATATAACGAACAATTCACTGTAACGAACAAGCCTGACAGCAATTAGGTTAGTTAAATCGATAAACTTCTGTATTTCGATTGTAGTTAGACAAATATTTATTCACTAATAAATAAATAAATAGTTGCGATGACATTTTTATGTGCATAAATTTAAAAAAATTCTATACCGGTTGCTTTTTAAAGGGGAAAACTTGAAGTTCGAAAAAATCCAAGAAATTTACTTTGAAAAGATTATTTAATGTAATTAATTTTTTAGATATACTTTTGAATTAGCATCTACTTGTAATAAAGTCTGCGCTCACTTTTCGAAGTGAATTAGGATGTATTTCGGTTAATGCCACCTGGGCCCAGTGGCACATTTCGCGAGAATGCGAATAATTTTTTTTTTGTGGACGAAACTTTTGACTTCATTTTGTGTTACATAAACTGAAAATATATTCATAAAAAGTCAAGTCACAAGGGAATAAAAATATGTCTTTAAATTTATAGATTATAATTTATTTGACAGTTTCATGTAAACATATGAATGTGTACGCTTTTTCAACATCATTGTTAATAAAATGCTGTCTTATACAACACAGACCAGCAATTATAATTTTAGGTTTCATTCTAAACTTTATCAAGATGTCTTAAGCAAATAACATAAATATCAAAAAAAATGTGTTTTAAGGTATCTGACAAATTCTTGGGTCTGTTAAATGATTTCGTGTTTACTAAATATTAAATAGACATAATATAGATGTGAGTTATTCTTAATCGTTCAAAAGTCTTAAGTGGTCTTTCACTAGCATTATAAATTATTGTTACTGTTAAAAAAAAAAACAAACAAACCAAAAATGTGCGTTAAAGTATTTTGAAGGTAAAAAGCAAAGAAAACAAACTGAACTTGTAACTAAAATAATAAATAAAGTCAATTGTTGTAACACATTTCTTGTTAAACATACGCGTTTGTTCGCTTGTGCGTTCCATCGTTCGTTTTATGAAGATAAGATAAAGTGCATTTTGTTGAATTAAGTCCCAAAATAGAAAAGAACAGTTAATCGTCCAAGACTACAATTCAAAGCATTCTTAACACTCAACACTGTGCGTTTAGCATTGAGTACTTTTTGTCATACGAATACATTCGTTTAGACAAAAATTGAGAACAGTCAATAAGAACAATTCATATTTACTTTTATTGTGTTCGAAACATACAAAAATCAGCAGAAATCAAAAAATTAATATATAATTAAACGAACACAGATACACACACACACACACGCGCGCGCTTTCAAATAATAAAAAGTGAGATTTCCCAGCAAGCACACGAGCCTCATCCAAAATAAACAATGGCGCATATTCAGAAATCATAACCAAAGTCGAAACTAATAAAACAGAAACAAAAAAATCGTTCACAGATAGTTATAGATCTTATTCACAATTCGCAACTGCTTTCAGCTGATGTAAGAAATGCCACCCTGCAAGTTGGCATGCAGAGATAATAAAATATCGATAATATTTTGAACGATACTTACTTTAATTAATTAAAAGCTTATTTTTATTCTTTAAAACATTCATACAATTCCTAAAAAAGTAATTTTTTGTATTTTACAAATATAAGGAGCTGTAAAAGTAAAATTATTGAATAGAACTTTGTTGACCAAAAACACATCTCTAGTGTATTGTTTTTGTACTGATGTTTATTGGACGCAATAGAAATCAATCAGCTGTTTGAATGTATTAGGTAGTTATCATTTAGTTACAGCTTAACACATAACTAAGTGCAAACTTTTCGTGCTGAAAGTAATCAACTATGAATAACTTAAGTAGGTACTTAAAAAGTTAACACCACTACGGTAATTTCTGAATATGCGTCAATGATTTTAAAATTTAAATCATACGTCAAATCTTTGAGAAATACTTAAAAATAGTTTTAAGAATAATTTTCAAATTAAAATATGTACATATCGTCATATTAAATGCAAAAGGGCCTAAATGGAAGCTATTGTGATTATAAAAGCGCATAATTCAAAATTGTTTAATGAATAAATCGTTTGCATAATCGCAGTAGTTGCATTTCAATGAGTTTTTTTTAACTCTGCAGTAAAATTATGAAAAATTCAAACGCTTCAACTTGTGTTTGTTGGGTTTATTTATTGATGAATGATGCAATGTTTAAGACGCAGTACTGCGGTAGTAGTAGTAGCACTTTTCAAATAAACTGATATAACAACAGCAACAACAACAAAAGTTATCAGCAGGTAGGCATTGTTTTTTAAACAATATTTTGTTGATTTATCTTTTTTTATTAATCTTTAATTTTTTGGAAAATATTTAACGAAGACAAATCGGTGTTTTTCATGAAACCCTAATGGGATGGATCTAGAGACATTTAGTATGTGCAAGTGTTCTTTTATAAACGTTAAATAACAAATATTTGATTAACATTAATAATGATTTATAATTTTCAATCGTAAAAATTTAAATGAATGATCGAATGGTGTTCGTCGAGTCACCTAAATAATGAACATATCTACTCGCATGGTATTAGTAAGTTTCTTTCTTGCACGATCCATAAAAATCGATCAAATATCATTGAATCAATTTATTTTGGTTTATTTGGAATATGTTTAATATATAAATATGTATCTTAGACCGACTCATCTTGTATGGAGATGAAAGATGTGTTTTTGTTGCCCCTTTCAAATTGAAAAAGATCGGTTCCATTTATAACGATTCGCAAAACCTTTTGGGGGGATCCAGCGATAGTTATTTATGTGCCGTAAAGTCTTTAAAAGGTAATTTTTGAAGTTTTTTTATAATTATTTTTATTATCTCCCAAGACAACATAGAAAAATAGTAGACTTGGAAGGTATTTTGCAGCCGCGTTCAATGCTGCGTAAAACTTGTCCAATCGCGCCATCAGAAATGTGATATTCCATAGAACCCATGAAAATAAGACCCGTTCCACTTTGTGAAATTAAAAAAAATATTTATCTGCTAAAATAATATTTTGTTTGTTTATTTTGTGATTTTTATCAAAATATATTATATCTCCTGATGATAGCACATGGGCTGGTCCGCTTTTATAGAAAGTTCTTCCTTTAATTTGTCTACTTTCTCCCAAGGCAATCTGATCGTACGGTTGGAGAAGTGTTATGCCTCATTGAACGTGACTTCGAAAGGCCTTTCAAATGATGTACTGCATTTTATACTTTTCCTAGCGAGAAATATTAAAAAAATTATCTCATGATAGTTGAATTTTTTCCGACTCGTTCCAGTTCAAGGACGGTTATCAATAAACACCCAAAATGTTTTATGAATCGTCATAAAACAATCCGATCTACAATTTAAGGTCTTAACAGAAAAATATTTTTTTCTTTGACTCGGTCTAATGTACAGTTTGCTTCATTTTAATAGAACTTTCCGTCACTTCTGTTCAACTCTAAGGAACTGTTTCGTTTAACCAAAACCTTTCCAAGCTTTTGATTGCTTCCTTATTGGTGATGTTTTATTGTGCGGTTATCGAATTGACAAACGTAGGGTGCACAATTTTTAAATGTCTTACATTTAAATAACACTTGTAAGCGTTTTCTTTTAATTAGCACATTTAATACGTTATGTGAGTGTGTGTGTCTGTGTGTGTGCAGCTATCGCTTGTTATATTTCTATTTAAATCTTAAATTTTCAACGAACTCAAATAAAATTCTAGTTAATTTTCCAATCAATCACTCAATGTAACGTCGTCTGAACTCTTTCTAAATGCAAAACGACAAAAACAAAACAAAATATTCTAATTACAAACGTGCATGTGTGACTGTGTGTATGTGTGTGTTTGTAAATGCGTGTGTGTGTGTGTGTGAGAAACTATATCGCATCAGTTGGCGATGCCAATTGGTATTGGAATCACGTCTTAACAAGAGTGAACTATGAAACGTGTAATGGCGCACACAAACCCAAACTCAAAAGCAAAAACATTTGGGATCGCAATCGAATGCACAAAATATAAAATTCAAATCAAATGGTTGTGATTTACTTATTAACCATTCTTATGTGTATGTGTGTGCGTGTGTGAATGTGTGTGTGTGCAAGTACATATTTATATTTTGTACAAGTTAAGCATGCATGGCTCACTCGACTTGTAAATACATATAAACTTTATTTTTTAACAATTTTACCTGGTTCAATTCAATTCAATCAATTAATTAATTCATTTAAAATCTGCACATTCAAGCGTATGAACAAAAACAAAAACAATAACAACCAACAACAAAAACAAATTCAATTAAATTAACATAAATAAACAGCAAAATGATCATGAAGAAACTTACTTTTGCCCTTAACAAATTCTGTATGTTGATCTTCTATATGATGGTGGGCATTGGGCTGGGCGGCCAATGTAGAGAGTAAATGTTGTGATGAGGAGGTACGTAAGCGATGGGCAGATGATGGTCTTTGATTGTTGCTGTTCCGTTTCCTTTGCCCTCTTTCTTCCGTATTGCTGTTGCGACCATTGCGTGTGCGTTGTGCTTGCAGGGAACTGAAATTGTGCGTGAGTACGATCAGTAGGAGTAGTGAAGCTCCAAACCAATTGAATCCTTTCATTGTCAAAACTAAGGCTAACAATTTAATAACGCCAACGTCATTATATAAATATGTATTTTCAAGATATGAACTTTGCTTTTGCAATTGACTGACTGGGCAAGAATGCGAGTGAGTGTGTGAGTTTGTGTGTATGTGTGTGTGCGCGTGTGTGGAATAAACTTGTTCGTAGAACAAACACTTATTTCAGTCGTTTACGTTTTTAATTTTTGCAAACTTTTCTTTAAAACACTTGTAAAATCTTACGTCATTTAGAGACATTAACAATTTTCATAAAATTTAATTTCTCTCATCAATTGCAATATTAATATGTTTGTTATCTTTTTCTTTCGTTATGTTTCAACTGTTAAATATATATTTTTTAATTTATACAGACATAAAAAGGTATTTAAATGATCGTCGTAAATTTTAAATTTTGCTTGGCTAAACAGAATCAATTCTTGTTTTGCTTTTCTTGTAGAGATTTCTCGCCAAACGGGTTATTTATTTTATTAGATCTTTTGTTATAATTTTATTGTTGTCGTTATGATTGCTTTTGCACTTAAAATGAATTTGTTCAACATTCTTAACAGACTCGTTCTGATATTAATTGTGAATTTTGCATTATTTTTGTTTAAATCGGAATTCTTAAAAAACAAAAATTTAAAGGAATTCCCCACTAAACGCCGTGAATAGTCCGTGCATGTCTTTTATTATTTTCCATACGAAGCGCGCTTTGAAACGTTGAAAACGAAACTAAAGTTTATCTTAAAAATATAAAAGTAACTACCAACGCTATTTTTGAATTGTATACAAATACACGAAATATGGATACAAGATATTCATGCACGGACGGACTAGACTCTCTTATGGCATTTGGCTTGACTCTCTTTGGTTTTTGCTTCTGCTCGTGGTGTTGTGTAGATTATTTAACACTCACTCACTCACTCACTACATTTTAACCACCTTTTTTTTTGGTTGTTGTTATTTGTCAGTAACTCCGTTCGTTTTGAGTTTGCGCCCAGGTATTTCCAGGTAGTCGTGTTTGCAGTTGTTCTTATTGTGTTAGTGGTGGAGGAATATCTCTTCTTTTGATTTTAAAACAGGTCGGCCGGAGAATCAATTTCTTCAAATTTACTCTCACCTGTTATTGAAATGTATCTGGATTTATTAAGATAATTTTGTAACAAACGTGGGTTTTGTTTGTTTTAATGTTTTTTGTTAACACATAATTTTTGAGTGGCAAAATCATAAGTTAAATAGATAAATTGTAAAGTTAATCAAGTACGGCAAGATTTGACAAAAAAAAAAAAAAAACAAAATTAATCTTAAGATAGATTTGGATATTATTTATAAAAAACCAATCAATAACTTTTGAAAATTTGATTTGTTTAAAAAAATATCAAAAGCTTGCGATAGACGAAAACATGTTTAAGCAAAATTGGTTTTTGGAGTACCACAAAGTCAAAAGCCAATACCCCTAAAAAGCTCATCTAATGTTAAAATTATTTTGAGAACCGTTTAATGGAAAAGGTCTTAATTAGCGTTTTCAGTCGGCAAAGGGAGTTTAAAACTGAGAATAGTTTGATGAAAGTAGTACTTATTTAAGATTCACTTATTTAATTCCTGCTTTTATTAAATCATAATTTTTATTCTCAAGTTTTATTCTTAAAAAGAATGTTTGTGCTAAAAAAGTTTGCGAAGCAATGAAATTTAAATGTTGCCCCCCTCAAAAGGACAGTGAGGATATTTATATGCATCAAAGTCACGACAATTTAAATCTATCTGACGTGATGTGTTTCCTAGGCAAACAACAGGTCACAACAAATTTTTCTTTTCGGGAATTGCTAAAATTCAAAATACAAAGTTTTTTTCATTCAGTCTGATACAATACGATGCTTTTGATTTCTACATAGATCAAATTACTCTTGTACATATACTTCGGTATTTATTCCGAATTTCAACTTGAAGGTGAACATTTTTGCTACATTATCTGAAATCGTTTCATATTTAACTTTATTTGCAGTTCAGTATTTCAGTCACAGTCCAGATTACTTCGTCTACATATGTTTTCATTTGATGTGGTGTTAGACCAAAGAAAAAATTCTAGACCCTTCGAAGACATCGCTTCGATTCCCTGGCAGGACTTAAACATTAATATTATAATTTATTGATGTTTTGGAAGGTCACGAAAGGATCGGTATTCATTAGCAATATACTGCCAGAACAAGATCTTCTATGTCAAACTTTTAATCCTGAGATTATTTGTAAGTGTGCTATACTTTCTGCCTGGGGATGCTGGTTTCGATTCCTCTTTTAAGACCCTGGGTTTTGTCGCAAACAAACCATTTGTTTCATACAAATCGCCCCTGTCCAAAGTCATTCTTTTTTTTAGAGACCGAAAAATCAAAAATCATTTCTTGAACATACATAAATACGTATGTATGCATGTTCATGAATATATTTGTACATACATACATATGCATGTATGTATGTATGCATGTATGTACCAGATGAATTTCCAGAATAATTATTAAAACTTTAAAAGTTTCCAATAAATACGCTTTTACTGAAATACATTCATGCACTAGTATGTACGTGTGTTTGGATATTGTTTTGCTTTTGTTGTTAAAGTGTTTGAATTGTTGCTTGTATTTGTTTACAAACCCATTAAAAAAGTCACACTAAAAGTTTTTGTATTTTTTTCTAAAAAAACTTAAGCTACGAAAAATAACCCAGTTGGTCACGTTTTCAAGTCATCCTCAATGACGAAAGGATACGAACCTGGACGGTCCAATGCACTACATCACCTTACTTACAGCACCTTAATATATTCGTTTAATTGATTAAGCAATGTTTGATATAAGACAACATACAAGTCATGGTCCGTTGCGAAGTCGTTAAGCGATTTATATTTAAGTCAACAGAAGCCAATATAAAAGATGTAGTCGCTAGCGATGTCGTCAAAACTGCTTAAAAGCAAGACTTTGTCGCTTCTACGAAAGTGTCCTTTAAATTGTCGCTTAGAAAAGCTGTTCGGTCGGTTGTCGTGCAAGAATCGTCAACGGAAAAGACTCGTGAACGACAAACTGGCCAACTGGGAAAGTCATCACGGATTGAGCTTGTGTTTATTTGTGTGGCTGCGTGTGTATCTCTGAGTGAATGAGGTTTATTAACTTTTTAACGTGATCTTATGATGCCGTTCAATGTTTTGTATGACGTTTCTATTTTTTTATTTATTTTTTTTATTTCTCGTATGCAAGTAAGTATGAAGTGTTATTGTTTGTACAACACTTTTTATGTTTTTTTTAAGTATGTGCATACATACACACATACATGCAAGCATGTACTACATATACATACATACATTTATAAGCATGCAGTATGTGTGTATGTACATATATAGATATAATGTAATGTACTCGTATGTATGCATGTTGTATTTTTCGCCAGAAAACAACAACGTATGCCAAAAAATCAACAAATAATTGTTTAGACATGAAACCGGCTTGCTGAAATTGAAATACATTTGTACGCATGCGCATTTAAGCTTTTTATTTTAACACCACCACCACCACTCACTCTAAACAAGATGACAAGCAGACAGTCAGACTGAAAAACAAACGAACAAACAAATAAAGAAAACAATCGCTCGCATACAAATAAAATAAGCAAAAAAGTCACAGAAAGAAAAAAAACTTAAGAGGAGCAAATAATTTTCGAAACAATTTTTTTTAAGTAAAAGAAAAAATGTCAAAACACAAGTTTATGGCATGAGATAAAATAATTTTGAAATTCTGGTTAAAAATTTGTCGCAATTAGTTTTAATTGTTGAGCGTATTAAAGATATTTTTGTGCATTCGGTTTTGTTTTAATTTTGATTTTAATTTGAGTTTTAATTAGAAATAATTTATTAACTTTTTGCCTGATTAAAAATATGGTGATCGTTTCGAATTTTGTTTTCTTTTATGACACGCCTAAAGTGTTTTCAAATGTGTTTGTGTTGCATATTATATTCTATTCAATCTTTAATAAGCCAATTAGAAGACATATCCTTATTAGTCCTGTATACGGTAACTTATGACGCATTCCACTCGTATTTAAATTAATTTCAGGCTTAAACTTACGAATGAGAGAACAAACTTAATTTTAAGTAAACACAATGTAATATTGAATTTTAAACGTTTTAATTATTGACATAAAAAAATCAAGATAGCAAACTTAAATTATGCCCGTCCAAATACAGGGTGCTCAAAATGTAACGGCAGATGCGTAAGAAATCGGATTCACAGCTGACAGAATAAAGTTAATAATAAAAGTTGCTGAACAACATACTTTTCCCTACAAACGATCATGAAAAATTTCGGCTAAACAGTGCGTATGGAGTCATGGAGGTAATTTACAAGATGTGTTATTCCATGTATGCATTTCAATGTGAAAAATAAAAATAAACTATTAAAAGTTATTCGTAATTTCTTGGAGATGTTTAGGTTTAAGTTGAAAAGTAGTTGCTTGGCCCGAGTTCAACTCTTGCATTTAAAAATTTTTTTTATTACGATTTTTATTAACATTTTAAATTTTTAGTCGCACTTTTCCCCGAAATTAATATTTTACATATTTAGTTTTATTTAACAGTAAAAATTTTGTTAAAAACAAACTGAAATTGATTATTGAGGGGTGTAATTAACTTCAATTTGTTTTTAACAAAATTAATAATATTTTACTAAATATATAAAATATTAATTTTGGGAAAAAGTGCGAACAAAAATTTAAAATAGTAAAATTTTAGCAATTCCCGTAAAAAGCACCCATTATTTTTATTAACATTTCAATAAGCAAACTATCAAAACGGATCAGTATTGATTTCAAGGCCGCTAAATATTGTTTTATTTTTTTGTAGTTCAAACATGGAAAAGTCAGATTCCTCTTTTTTAACATTTATAAATATTTTATTTCCGTCAAAGTATATTCGGAAAAAGTGATTTGGTATTTCCCAGACATCGCTCCCTCCTTTAATTATTCAGGCACGGATCCAATCCAGCTTTATCTTTGAGTTGTTTGGTTGCATTTTCAATTAAATAAAATTTGTTATGCAACAGAGTATAATAATTGTATTCCTTCCGTGAATCCGCGCTTTATTTATCTATATTCCCGAAGCTGCAGCGAAGCTTAAAATGGGCGAAAAATCACAATTTCGTTTAATTTATCGTTTAGTATTTGCGAGTGGTTTCTTGCAGGCATTACAAAGAAAATTTTGAAAAATTTCTTTGTTACACTCAAGTGGTTGCAGGATTTGTTAACAATAGACGATGTACTTGAACAAGCCAACCAACCACTTGAGTTTCACGCCGTACACAGCGGGATGCAAGTACAAGCAGCAGCATCAGGGAGCAAGCGAGCCAATGCAATACTCGTATTAACAACAACACGGGAAGAAGGCCAAAGACGAAATAAATACTAACATTAGAAGAAAAAAAAAAGATTCAAATTAAAAGAGGAGTATTAATTTTGTTTTATTTTATTTTTATATTATTTTTTGTTTTATTTTATTATTATTTTTTTTGGCACTGACTTTTGTCTTAAAACCATGAGGGCTGAGACTAAAAACGAAATAATTTGTTGGTGCTATTTCTTATTGTAGTTGTTGCTGTTAGTGTTGCATTGCTCTTTTGTTTCAAAAGTGTTGTGCGCTTTAGTTACGCCAATGTTCTTTATCCGTCTAAGCAGATGCGCCAAAGGATTTTCATGTTGTGTTTCTATTGTTTCTGCTCTCCTCTGTCATTGCATGAGTCCGTTCACGAGCATAAAACGCATTAGAGTTTGTATTGTTTTCATTTGTTCTTTTTTTTTTTGTTTGGGAATTCCAAAAATTATCAGGTTTTAAAGATTTTTTGTTTATTGTAATTTTTGTTCTTGTTACCTGCTTGTTTTCTTGTACCTTTGAGATTCTCGCTCGAATCGATGGGTGGATGACAGACAACCTGTATGTGTGTATGTACGCTGTCTATACGGATCGGTATGGGACGATCCCATATTTCGTTTTTCGTTTTATAGACAGGTGAGGTGGTGCAGTTGAAATGAAATATGAGATTTTCCAACAAAGATGCACAAAAAGGATAAAAATTTGCTCATTAATTTCAGTTGTTTTCAAGAGCGCTTACACAGATTTATGACAATATGGTACTTGACATCTTTTTGTGGCCTGTTGCACATAAATACATACATACATTGCATATGGACACATTTTTATGGCTATTGTATTACTTAATGGTTAAATAATTAATTTCAAACTAAGATTTTACAAAAAAAGAACAAAACTTAACAAGAAAGTATCGTATTTTCAGAAACGAAAACACAAAAATTATAATTTCAATAATGAAGTTTCGCAAAGATCTAATAAGTATGAACCAACCAAATTAAGAAAAATAATTCATGACTTTAAAAATTTGTTTTCGAAAGTTTTTTTAATCGTTTTTAACAACAAAAAAAAGCGTAAAAAAGTAAATTTTTTGCAACCTCAACATATTTAAATGGTAAATTTTCTATATGCTTTTTTCCACCGAGTAAAAGTTCGATTTTATAATCATCATCAAAAATGTTCATTGTGTTGACTTTCAGCAAAAGATTGAGTTGCTTCTAAAATACCAAGAATCCATTTGTTTTGCTTAAAAAAAAGCCGCTTACTTTTAACTTTTGTTGCTGTTGATTTTCTTGACTTTTTTTAAGTTTAATTTAGTTTAAAGTTGTTGTAAATTATTATGTATTTTGTTTAAGACTTTCTGTTTTTTGTTTCTTCAAATTAGGGAAGTAACGAGTGCGCAAATGAAAAAAAGTATTCCATTATTTTTGTCACTTTGACTCTCGTCAATAAAAAAGGATAAGAGAGTCATTTTAAATTTATTAATTTTCATTAAAGTCCGAGGACTTCTTCTGTTATTGATTTGTTCGAACTGCCAAAATAGTAACATTTTCTTTTTTTTGGTAAAAATTTAGGTGATCAAGAAAGATTCGTACACAGAATAGAGGTTGATTAAACAAAAATTCAATTTTGATTTGTCGTAGACTCTTCTGGAGGAAAATAAATATTAGTATCTGAAACAATTACGCCCGAAAAAATTTATATTTTGTAGAAAAAATTTAAGTAGTTGTAAGTTTTTGGTTTTATAACGAAAGTTTGAAATTGAACAGGTAGAAAATGAAAATGACAACACATCTTAATACTCGTTTCATATGATCCTCAACATCCACTGTTCAGCATAAAAATATAATTTATTGGTAAAACAAACTTTATGCAGGAGTGGATTAATCAGCGTTGCCATTTTAGTTATTGGGAATTTTTTTCTCAACTTGTTTATGTGCATTTTTTTATTTTGATTCTACTTTTTTAGCATCAAAATTTATACATATTATTTCCAAATTTTATGAATTTGATTTATTGCAATTAATAAAATTCATGTGTCCAGGTTCTGAAAACTTTTTCTAAATTACAACCTAAAATTTTCAAAGTAAAATAAAATAAATAAAAACTTTTTTAAAAATTGCTAAAACTTTATAAGAAAATAGGCTAATCTGTTCAGGCTTTTAAACTGCCTTTTGTTTACCTTTAGAAATTAAATGAACCTTGAGAGCCTGAGTAAATAAAATTTTTATGAAAACAAATATAAAAACCTCTAAAAGCGGGAAAATAAAATTGCTTAAAAAGACAAAAAGGCTCAACTGAAAAGACTTTGCTTATATAAAAAGTTCGTTAAAAAAATAAATTAAAATCAAAAAGAAATTTCTTCACACATATTGTCGTGCCGAAGTTATCTTGATATATCCCCAAAAAAATCTTTGGTAAATTGAGTCTAAGGGGTCAACATTATATACAAAATAAATAATTAGCACACGTTCAGGCTTTTAGACCCGATTCACACACGTCAGGTTTGATTCGTCAAGTCTTAAGTTTTTAGGAGAAGCGGTCTTATCTCATTTTTTTTATTTTGTGATATAAACCAATATATGAAATCCCCTAATAATATTCATTACCATCCTATTGCAAATAACAAAATCACTTCATTATTACAATGATGATGATGATGATGATAATGATGATGATCATGACGATGGCATTGATCATAATGATGGCAAACAATCCTTTCGAAAGTTAAAGCAAATGTTCGTACGAAAGCAAATATCTTCTTACAAACGAATATTCAAAATGTTTGCTTCTATGTTTGTATATTTAATGCATTTTGTTTTATTGTTGATACCAACCGAGAGATTACAAGTACACATACTCACGAGTATTGCATTCAAGTGTTTATCCAACGTTTCGTCATTATTTAATGCATTTGCAGTAAACCAAATGGTTACCAACAACAACATTAACAACATAAACAAGAACAGAGTTCCCTCCTATAACATGATGGAAATGTTTTTAATTCAATCAAGTCGTAATTTCAATTACACGACATAAAATGTCCGTGACACTTCGTGTATAATACCTTGTTATAAAAGAGCCGTCTGTATACATATTTAAGCTAAAGTTGGGATGATCTTTGTGTTTGGCAGTATCAACAGTTTTGTTGGAATTTATGTGCATTAGGGGTTACAATTTCGAGTATGAAAAACATACAAATAATATCAAAAATAATTTAACTCAGCATCTTTTAATGAAAGAGCACTAGAATTTTATGTTCCCAGCCAAAAAACGTCTGCAGCACTCATCGTTTATTAATTTCGCCAGATTTAGTCATAAACTTCATTTATTTAGTTTAAATAAATTGTTCTAATTTTTCGACTTTTTTATTAAAAACCCTTCTTCGAGTTTAAGGTCATCAATATAAAAACTTTATTTCTTCCAATATATCGTTTTCTCTATGGAAAGCTTCTTCAGGGATCCTTTATTAATAGCAATTGTTTAGTTTTTTAAAACTAAAATTGGTACGATTTTTAATAAAAAAAAAGTTTCCTTAAATTTTATGAGGATGAAAATGCACATCGATTATTTCGTTGATTAGAACGAAGTTTTCTTACTCTACCCTTGTCTTACTCTTGTCAGCATTTTTATTTGTAACATTTACATTATCATATGTAATATTTGTGCACTCCACTTGACGTCGGCAAATGTTTATTGATTGCTTATTTCAGTTGATTTATTTTATTATTTATGCTGCATTCACTTTTTGTAGGGACCATCCTAATGTTGTCGCACAGTGTAAGTGCATCAATTTATAAAGTTTGTGGCTGGATTTATGCATGCGGTTGTTCTCGTCTGCATTTAGTTAGTACGAGTATACTTTTGTTTTGGTTTTAAGTGCTCGTGGCATAAAGTTTGTTGAGTTAAAAATGTTTACAACCAGAGTTGCCACTTGAGAAATTCACAATTACTCATGAGGGGAATCAAAAATACACGATTAAAATAAATCGTCGTGGTGAATGCAATAGGCTGTATGTCAAAAAAAATTGAATTTGGTTTTATTGTAGCGTTGTAACCAAAATTGGGGCTCCTACAACTTGCATTTATCTCGTGCCGTTCAGGCAATCAGAAGAGAGCTTTTGCGCGCTTCTTTTGGTTACTGCAAAAGGACGTATGTCAATCGCACGCTTGATTTGACAGTGGCGTGGAGTGTTCTTTCGAGATAAAACCTATAAATTGTGTCATGCTGCATTGGATACTTACATTGGATACAGTGTGAATCGTGGAGATTTATTATTATATTCTAGCCAGCGAAACTAAAACAAACAATTTTTCTCAGAAATATTAAGTTTTTGTCTTTCCTGCAAAAGTATGATTTAGTGACATACAGCATATTGCATTCACCACGACGAAATACACACGACTTTAAATTTAGATTTTTTTTATGTAAAACTTTGCTACTAATATATTAGGTTTGTTCGCGCACTTTTTTCTATTTAATAATATGTGCAAATTATTAGTGAATTCTACTGGATCAGATTTTTACTTTCTATTCAAAAGTGACTAGATAATTATTACTTATTCACTACAAATTTAAGTAGGTACGAATATAAATTGGTTAAGTAAATATAAAAATGCTGCCAAATTTTTTAAAAATAGAATTTTTGAAAAATAAAAACACATAAAATATTTTCAGTCAACAAATAAATTAATAAATAAAAAATAACGCGTATGAATTTAAAAAAATATGAGTGCTGCCAAATTTTTAGATGCTTAGCAGAAATATAATTTTATCTGAGATTTTAATTGATATAGAAAGATATAAGTTTTAAAATAAACACGCGTATTATACGCATTCATGCGTGTACTTGGCAATTTATGAAAAATTAACAGAAAATAACATAATATAATTGTTTGTTTTAAAAACGTTCTTGTCTTCTTAACAATATCTATAACGATATTATATTTTCATATTATTTGTTTATAATTTTATTAACTCCCTGTTCGTCGATATCGAAAGAATAATTTCTTTTGAATTAATACATTTAAAACAAAAACAACTTTTAAAATTTTGTTTTTGTTTTAAATGTATTTCTACGAAAGAAAATTTTCTTTCGATATCGGCGAACTGGCAGTAAATGTTAATTTTATTAAAGCATTTACAGTCGACTCTCGATAATTTGAAATTCAAGGAACCAGAGAAAAGATTTAACTAACGGATAGTTCAGACAAATAAGTATTCAAATAACCCAGAGGATGGGAGGTACGAAAAAATTCCAATAAAATTGTGTTTTCTATAACGAAAGAACTTCAAATTGTACGCACGAGAAGAAAGTGCAGCAATTACATACAATTTTGTTAATCACTCACTGTGTGGCAGCACTGCTTTTATGATGCATTTGTATGCATGTTTTACAAACATAAATACAGACACAACTCACACACATACATACATACATACATATTGGCATATATGTCAGTTAATATAAAGATTTAAAAGCACGATAAACGTGGCCAAGTTCTATATTTCTACTTTTGGAGTGATCTTCGGTTGTCGTGTACATGTGTTTAGTGTTTATTTAACTCATGTGTCTGTAGTGAAATTGCTGAGAAGTTGTAGGGACAAATATTTAACTTTGTTTGTCAAACTGCTTGAAAAGTTGATGGCTGATGTGGCTGGGCTGGCTGGCTGGCTCAGAGATGTTTGAGATGTTGGGTTGATGTTTTTCAGTTTTGGTTAAAATCATGTTTAATCCTCTTCAGTCACCACCACATCGGTCAAAGACTTGTGGTCGCTTATGTGTAAGAGAGGGAATGTGTATTTTGTTTTCATTCTCATATGCATCTTGCCATTTTCCTTAACTGCCATTATGTTTTCTTTTTTGTTTTTTTAATTTTTTTGTTTTTGTTTTTCACAAAGCAAGTAAATAATAATTTTAATGTTTGGCTCAGCTATTTATTGTGTTAACACTCGTACACATTGTTTTTTATTAGTTGTACGTAACCAAGAACCACAACTTCAAGGTTGTTGTTGATACGGGTTCCTTGGAATTTATGTTTTTGCTGCAAGATAATGTGGATGTTGCTGCAACGATGCTGATTTCTTTTTTCTTCAAATATTTAAATCCTTTAACTCTTTCTCTGCATGTGAATGCTTTTTCTTTTGGTCATCATCATTAATTATATTCTGCCTTAAAGTGACAAAAAAATAAAATAAAAATAAATAAAAAAAGCAAAAAGTTGTTCACAGTAACAAATTAGCACGATTTACTTGATTTTTGATTTTATTTTAAACGATGTTTCTTGCTCAACTATTGTTATAAGTCGCTGGAAGAAGCACGACTCAGTTTTGTTAATTTTTTTTTTGTTTTTGTTTTGTTTTGTTTTGGTTGTGGTCATCATTTAACAAGATATTTTAGGCCCTTTAGGAATCATACCATAAAAGAAGTTACTTTTTCAGTTTCAGTTGTTATCTCGAGTTTGGCATCGCTATGAAATTTTCAACTTTAGCACGAACAAACGTTGTTTTAGTAAAAAAAAATATATATATAAAAAAAGTTTCTCCAGCTACGCTGTTGATGTTTCTCATTGCTTTTGTGGTTGTTGGAATCCTTAGTAAGCTTCTTGATTTACCGCTGGAATGCTGTTTATTGTTTGCTATTGCAACCTTAGCATTTATGCATTTAAGGTCTCATGCTGTGGTTGTCATTTTCGGTTTCTTTTTACACCAAGATTAACTAGAAGGTCTACTCCTTCTTTTGTTTCTTCTTGTTGATCTTTTCAATAAAAATTAAAAAAAAACGCTCAGTTTTGAACATCAAACAAACATAAGTTTCTACAAGTTTTATCTGAGGCTTATATATTTTGAATGCACTGAAAGAAACAGATTTTGCAACATTTAATCGACATCTAATTTACTGAATAAATGAAAACATTTCTTAGATTTGCTTTGCAACTTAAAGAAAAATATCATCACTTTTTAAAGGGCGTTTAGAAAGTTTGCAACACTTTGTTGCATAAATATTTTACAAAATAAATTTGCAATACGATTAACGATACGATAAACAAGTTTCTGTGTCTTAATCTGGATCATTTTTATATAAATATGACCTGATTTGTTTAATAGTTATTGATGGTGAACGCACACTCAAACAAATGTATCTTGAGTATTCTGAAATAATTTTTTTTGCGTGTAGTTTTCTCAAGTGACATTTATGAAATTCATGTTTAACAATGTTATTGGAGCTTATGGCTTTTTTATACAAACATGTATACCCAGCAAACAAAAGGTTTGACCGTTTTACAATTTATTTTAAAAAAATATATAATTTTCTATCGAACCAAATCGAATAGTGTTCACACGAAATTTAAGTGAAATTAAACTCATTAGAATGACGTTCCGGTCGCTTCGGACGTTCACACACTCATACATGGTTGTACGGACATCATCAGAAAAATAGTCTCAAAACTCTCCTCGTTTTGATGAAAACTGGATTTCCAAAAATCAGGATGAAATTAAATTAAAAAAATTTTGAGTAAAAAATAAACTTGATTGCCAATATTCTCAAGTCAAGCACAAAATTCTAAATTAAATTTTTTGGGAGCTATTAAAATTTTTCGATTTTTGAACAGCTTTACTAACTGCCAGTCCCACGATGTCGCAAGTATTCGTTCTTTCGTACAACTACATTTAAAACAAATTCTAAAATTTGTTTTAGTTTTAAATGTAATTGTACGAAAGAACGACGGGACTGGTAGTAAATAAATTTAAATTTTGATATTCGAAAGTATAAAAAAAGAAGTCACAATGAGAAAAAATTAATGAAAGATTCTTATTTTAAAGCGACGTTGATAACAAAATAGTGTAAATTCAAAAGGAAGAGTTATTAATTTTCAATTTAGTTTCACATGATTCTCAAACGTTTGACATTTGGAAAAGAGTTTGATTTCAAATCAATGTTCATTTGAGATTATTGTGTTTGCTGGGTATGTATGTTTTTTGCGTGTGTTTTTTGTACATTTATAAAGTTTTATACAAACAACGATAAGCATTTTGTACGAAAATAATGTAAGAAATAAAAATCTTTAGCTTTTGTGCAAAATAACTTCATGTTTGTTAAAAGATAATTGCTGTCGCTACAAACAGAAACACTAAACACAAAAACATAAAAACTCTCAGATACAAAAATTCAAAAAATACTTGCACATCCAACGAATTATTGTCTTGTTGGCGGTCATTTTAGACATTCCTGAAATATATTAATACTTAAGTATGTATGAACCAGTATGAACAAAGTAAAAGCATCAATTTTGGTTTCCTAAGAAAATTATAAGAAAACGATAAAACCTTCAGGGGCTTGATTAACAAAAGATTTGAATATTCACGAAGACCGCAACGAATTTCATTTGAAACCCGTTTGTACTCGCAGTACCCACTCCTCACATCACACATCAAACATCGCACAGCAGACATAATTAAAGAAAATTCAAATCGAAAAAGATACATGCGAGTAATTATAAAGAATCATTTATAATCTGATAAAATCCAAATTTTGTATTAAACAAACTCAAAAACAAAAACAAACAAATTCAAAAATATTTTATAATATTTTAAAGATCAAAAATATGTTAAAGAAAAATGGCTGTTTGGCTGCTTGGCTGACTTAGTGATGCCTCACAAATGAAGAAGTCACAGACAATCATGCAACATTAAATCAAACCTTTCTTTTTTGTTTCTTCGTCTGGTGAAAACCGTCTAAAAAGAGGCAGGCAGAGAGCATTTAATTTTTTTTCTTCGTAGCTTGTACTAACTTGGCCAAAAGATGAACTATCCAAATACAAGTTATTTCAATTTTAAAGCGTCCACAGCAGAAAGCGTTCACTTTTGCAGGTAGTTTGTTTGGCTTTATTTGAGAATTTTCAAACAAAAGATTCGGCTTTTGTTTTATTCTTGTTGTTGTAGTTGTAGTTTTTGTTGTTGTTGCTGTTGCTTTAGAATGATTGTTTGTCCAACAAGTGTTAAACACAATGGGAACATCATTTCGATAATTTCTGTATCGTTTTGTTCATGTTAAAGAGTATGAAAGGCACTTATTTTGGAATGTCAGTCATTTAAACGTTTGAAAGAAAACACACTCTTCCCCCTTCATTTATTTATATAAATTTTTTCTTAATTCCAAGAAAATGCAAGATCAACTTTTTAAAATATATACATACATAAATATGTATATGAAAATCGTGACACTTGAGATTGTCTCTTTTAAAAGTGCCTCAGATATTTGTATAAAAAGTTAAGAAGGTTGAAGGTCAATCAGAGTCAGGAAAGTCTTTTGAAATAAAATACAATGCAATAAATTCGTAAGACCACTTACTACTTTATTATTCTAATGTCAAAAATACTTAGAAGCACAAGGAAATGCTTGTTGGCAAATTCCAATCTTTTGCATTTGAAAAGCTCGATAATTCCAAAATAAAGCAAAAAAGTTTAAATAATTTGGACAACAGCATGACAGTTAAGTTCATTAGCAATTCTGCAAGGCAGAGTGGAGATTTACGTAAAATAAACTGTGAAAAATGTATTTAAGCTCTAAGCTTCTGAAGGCATTTTTCAAAAGTTTGAATATCAGTAGATTTTATAGATTTTCATACTTTTGAAGATACGAGCATGCGCACTGTATCACATTATCTCTTTAGATGAAAACGAAATGACTAGAAAAAATTTATTTCTTTGCAAGAACACATTTCAAATATGCCCAATCAACTTTTTCTCTTACATTTACCAAATTGTTACAAGTTTTTTACGCCCGAGCCGGTTGAAATATGCCCACTGCAGCTCCATGGGTGCCTAAACAGCACATCTTTGCAGACAATATTCTGGAATCACAAGTTTCAGACAAAACCAACAAATTTATTTTGTTCAAGCGAAGTCATAGAACTCTAATCAGCCGTTTGTTTGCTGCTTTTCTTAATAAGAATTTGCAAAAATCATTAGTGAAACAGTGACAATAGGATTGGCTTGACAACACTGAACAAAAACACATAAGTAATATTTTTATTTTCTTCTGTGCATGAGTATTTGAGACATTTACTTTTATGGTAAAAGCAAAGGCTTATTTATATTGTTGTTTTCTTTATTATTAATTTTTTTTTAAATTACTAAGAAATTGAAATGAAATGTATTTATTATCAAACCGGTTTAGAAGAGTGTAAAAATATAGGTGAGCGAAAACATCACACTAAGCGGTTCTCACTCTCACCTGGTTTTCAAAATATCTGAAAGATAAGTTTGATATTAATCCAAGATTTAAGGCAAATATTCAACTAAAATTGCTTTCATTGCTGGAAAAGACTCTCTTTCAATGTATGCATTTCTCTTTCAGTTTCTCTTTGTTAACGTTTTAAATGAAATGTTGCTAACAGGCAGCGTTGACACACGCACAACATTGTTTTTCTCTTTATATTTTATTAAAAATCTACCATTTTGAATTCATCATTTCTTTAAGTACAAAATTTTTGATTGCTTATCTTGTTAGACAATGAAAATGCTGCAGCTGAAAACGTTTTCTTTATTTCAACGTTGAGAAGGTTTTCCTGCTTAGCAGATAGTAGCAAGTCAAAAGCAATAAGATTCTTTTCCACAGCCAAAGCTTACTTTGACAAAGCCTTTTAACATGCAAAGTTTACTTTATCGCTTTTTGTTTTTTTTTTTTTGTTGAATCCACATGCAAACCAACCACACACACAAATGCAACCGACAACGCGAATTTGCGAGTACAACAAAGTCTGTAACTCAAGACCTTGTAAAGTGAACTTTACGTGTGGAAAAGGGGTCTAAGTACCCATTTAGATGATGCCAAGGCGCTTAATAACTTCAAGGCACCTACCACCTCAGAACGGACGGATGATTTCTTCTCAGCTCTCCTCACAATCGGAAATTCCTTAAACAAATGCAGAATGAAGTCGCTCACTCAAAAGAATATTACATATCATTAATGTTTATAAATAAAATAAATTTAAAATTAATCGTTTCAATATATAAATATTACATATCTTTACCTGAATAAATATTTAGCTACACATAGAACATGACTGTAACACGTTTAAAAATAATGAAAAAAAGTATATATCTTGTTGCTTTGAATTTTTTCCAATTTAAAAAAAATTTAAAAAGAACTTTCGATTATTTGAACTTTGTCTTTGGTCCCTTGAATTTCAAGATATCGAGAGTCCACTGTGCATGCTATAATACTTCGCAATCTTGGGACAAAGTTAACAAAATAGGACAGTTCATAAACATTATTATCATTTTTGTTCAGTATGCATTTAAGTTTTTTAAATGGTTCTGTGCGTCACTAATAGAGCAGTTTAGCAGTATCTTGAACCCGATAAGCCCATAACGTTAATTAGTTCATCTAATAACCACATCACTTGCATATGTTGCTCGACTGCTTGACTGATTTGCACTGGTGGGTGTCTTAACTATTGATCAGATTTTTTAGTTCGAAACATTCGAAACTAAAGTGTTTCCTCTCTCGAGAAAAACTGTTTATTTCTCTATTGGTTTCTGTGGATTCTCTCAAAACAAACACGACAAAAAAGTTGGGAACATTGGCATTTGGAAGCATTGAGTTTTTTTGAATTTAGAAGTTGTTAAGAAGTACCAGCAACAACTTTTTAAATAATGTGCATAGATCAGCTTTAAATTACGCTACTTTAGCGATCATTTTATTTATTCAAGCTGAATGGATACTTAAATATATTATTGAAAAATAATATTTATGAATGTGTGTGTGTGTGTGTCTGTGTGTGTGTGAGTGCATGTATGTATGTATATTTTGAGGAATGGAGGCAAGTACGAGGAATCGGAAAAATAATAATAAATAATTTCATTTAACACTTATTATCAACAACATTTAATATGATCATGCTTAAAGGTTATCGTATTCACTTTATTTGAGATGTGTTTACTTACTGAGGACGTGCATACTTACGTATGTACACAATTAAGTGTATATTTAAAAAAATAATGTGGATCTATTAGAAATAATATTTTATTAGAACGAAGTGAAATCAAATAATTTTATATAAAAATTCTATTTCGTAATGAGTCTGGCACAAAATAAAATTTGATGGCTTGGAATCAACTATTGACATGATCATGTTGAAAAGAAGACAGGTTATTCAGTTATCGCTAAATGAAATTGAGATTATTTTATTCGAAGATTAACACACAAATTTACTAATAAAGTCTACATATTTTAAATTAATAAATATTTTTAACAATTTAAAATTTTGGTTTGTCTGTCTGTCAGTCAGTCTGTCTGTCTGTATGAATTGATAAGCAGTCGTATTTGAAAATTAACAAAATTTTAATTAAATATGTCGCATTTCATTTGTTGCTTTTGTATCTTTTTTAAGTTGGACTGACTCTTTTGTTTGGTGGCGTTGGCCAGGCGTGAAGTTTCGTGCATTTTGTAACACAACTAACAGGCCATGATGTTCAACTGTTGAAAGAACTATAGATTTTTATTTTTATTGTTTGCGTTTTATTTTATTTTATTGTTGGATTTTACGTTATGATGAGAGCATAACGCAATTATTTATGATATTTGTAGGGATGGCTGGTAAAAGCTTGCCAGACTTTCAAATTATGTTGGCAATCTGTGACTTTGGAAGGGAGGAAAGTAAAGGATCCGTTTTGCATGTTGTTTACATTTCCTATTCTTAACTTCATTAATTAATAATATTCAATACAGAAAACTGATCTCACTTCAAGCCTGGCATAACTCGAAACGAATTTAAAATTGCAAGTTTACTCAAAAATCTTATAATAATCTGCTCTTAAAAGGTGACCGACCGACCATACAAGAAACATTTTTGTATGGTTTTTGTTTTAGAAGAGATCCAAAAATCTGGGATTTCTTTATTTGTTTTCTCATTAAAATGATTGTAATTGATGGATTCGAGAATTTTATAAAAAAACGTACATTTATATGAAAGTATTTATTTATGTATGTTTGTATGTATGCATGTATGTATATATTGTTATGTAATTATATGATTAAAAGCGATGTAGTACAATAGCATTTGTAACATTTGTTTTGGTTCGTTCTACTTTAGTGTTTTTGCTGCTGCTCCTGTTTGTGTTTTTTTTTGTTTTGATTTTTCTTTTTTGCTGGCCTAAGCTTTCCACACCAAAGATCTTAACAATCAACAACACAACTACGTTTTCAGACAGACGTTAACAAAAAAGTATACAAATTTACAAAGAAAAAAAATAATAAATGAAACTGAAAATTAGAACTTCAGTTGGTTCGTTAATTTCAATGGATTATTTGTTTGTTCAGAATACACGCATCTGTGTACATATTTGTTTTTATATTTTCCGAAAAATTCCCATACCCAATTTGATTTCTAATCAAATTATTGATGGCCAAGAACCCTTCAAAAAAGATTTAGACGTGTATTTTTTATTTAAATGAATTTAAAAAGAAGATATCAAAAGCTTTTAAATATTTGATACATGAGTCTTTGTCTATTTTCGGTTAATGAGGAAATTAAAGAAAAGTTATTACATATTAGATAATTTTTAAAAATTTTCTGATTTTTATGTGCATACATACACACACACATACATATGTATACATACATATCTAGTTAAAATAAAAAAAATAGGTTTAACAAATAAAATGGAAAAATAAAGGTCGAAACACACACACACACACGCTAAACTATTCGCCCTCAAACAAAAGTTCATTTTCCGATTTTTTTTTCATTAAGAACAAGTTTTGCTACAAAATAATGAATAATAATTAAATGCTGTTGGAATTGTTGTTCATACTTGTATTATGTACAATGTTTTTCCTAAATTTTTCGAATTGTTCGCTCAATATTTGCCAACATGGTTTAAGCCAACTCAACTCAATATGTAAAACTGCTTTTGTTTTCTGCTTCAACAGTTGGTACTTTCGCTGATGCAATGAAGCCAAACAGATTCAACTGACACTTTTTTTCATCTTTTATCATGTATTCATTCACACGGTGTTCGTTCATATGCGAAAGATATAAAGAAAAAAAAAAAATAAGCAAAAACACATACAAATTCTCACGACACTGAAATTAAAGTTAAAATCTTAAAGTGTAGTGGAAAAAAATAACAGAAATAAAAATTGTAAACAAAAATTTAATGAATTATATTTTAACTCTCCGTATATTTTATTTCAACTCAATATTTCTTCTTCACCAAAAACTGTTTCTCAAGGATGTCATACTTTTATGCAACGAAATAAATAGTTACAATTCCACTGAACATCAGAAGATATCCAGAGAATAAGCGATGCTTAGTTTTGACTTAAACACATGCATGTAAAAAAAATAAAAATAAAAGAAACAAACAAATACAAGATCAGATCAGATACAAAATTTCAAAAATATTCATACACAACTTTCAATATACACAAAATTACTCAAACAATGCGCTGTGTGTGTAAATGATTGTATTGTTATGTACTGACACATATGGAAATTATGATAAAATAACAATTACTTATGCGAACAACAAACAGCAAATATAAGTAGTTCAAAAATTTCACTGTCTGTCTGTTCAGATATCGGCTGCATAAATATGTTTTTCACATCTGAAATGTTCTCACGCACACGATACTTAACAAATACATGCATGTATCTATATAACTACATACATACATATGTATGTATATATGTGCATGTGTTTATGCAACCAACATACTCGTTCAACAACACATATGTATGCATGGATGTATGCTTTTGTAGATTTGTATGTAAGTAGAACAAATTTTTGAAGCTGGCGTTACTTTTGTTACAGCAACAATGTCAAAAAAAAACATTAACATTGCAATTTAGACATAATTTATATCTATAAATATATTTGTTTAAGGAAAATTTGTAAGTAGTGTTAACAACGTACGCTTATCTAGAGCCAACAATAGTTTCGACAACACTTCGCTTTTTCGTCTTTTCTCATTATCTACTCCTCAGAGGGTTGCAGTGGTTGGACATTGTAAAACTGAAACCGTCAGAGGAGACAACCGCTTGTCCACAAAGCTCCTGCGCAGAAAATATAAATATAATCAGAGTACCCTGACCTACATGACTACATTTCGTGGCGGGTCACAAATGCTGTAGTTTTCCTATTTATCGAACCTCTGGCCTGGCAAGCCAGCCTTGTGCACCAATCCGAAAAGTTTCTCAAATCAAAAGTGTTTTTTTCCAGATCTATCGAAAAAGCCAAAAATTAAACTTAAAAATTTTGTCGTTGATGAAAATACTTTTTTAATAGGATAATTGCTCGGAGCACATACATCATTGTATCAGAAATACCACGTTTCGTAAAAAATACCAGCTTCGGTTGCATAGAAAAATCTTCTGCACAACTACTCGCTTTCTCTCAAAACCTTTTAGTTCTAATAAATCTCAGGAAAATTGTTTTAGTTCTGTTTAAAAGTCGTCAACATCTGCGACTTATACTTAAATCTTTTCTATGAGTTTTATTTTTCTTGCACGGCAAAATTGCTACAGTTACACGGATATATGAAAATTACACTGTTTTGAAACGTAAGAAAAAGGGATAATCTTTCGATCGTCAATCATTTTTATGTTGTCCTTCACTAATAATCTTTTCGTTCGTTAAAATTATATATTTTCCTTGTCAACAGGAAAAACAGCTGCTCGTTACATGCGATGTTCGTTAAGCCCTGAAACTACTGTACAGCAAATAGTAGCATTTGTCAGCAGAATGAGGAGACTGGCCAGCTTCGAGTAGCATTACACTGAAAAATATATGTGAGGATCAGGGATGCCACAAAGAAATACATGGAGGGCTTAGAGTCGAAGTGAACCAAGTCACAAAAAGACAATTTGAAGATATTTTGAGTTTAAGTAAATGAACTGCCATTCATTTCTAGAAAATGAAAGCCATTGACTTGGGTTTTTTACCGTTACCTTAAGAACGAAACACTTTTTTAATTAGTCCGTCACAGAACTAAATATAGTTAAACTTTGCGTAGGATTTCGCACTAGTTTTGAAATTTTTCATATTTTATAATTTGGTTCACTTCAGCTCTGAGCCCTCCACGTATTCCTACCAAAATTGTCCTTAAATTCTACGAAAATCTAAAAATGTAATTGCTTTTATAACGAAATTTACAGACGGCGTTTCCACTTCAGGCGATTTGTCCTAAACCTGAGATTTCGGGGATTAAAGCTTCTCGTTGGAGATCAGACGATAATATATTTCGGAAGAGACTTATTTTTTTTTCTTTACCGTTTCTTATTTTCAAGCCATAAAAATATATGTTATTTGTTTTACTTGAAAACTCAACTCATTAATGGTATTCGTAAGGCCGTTGTAAAGATTGTATGTGCTAAGTCTAAAAATTTATTTTTTATTATTTAATCTTAAGATTTTTGTGGTGGAGGCTATAAAGAACCACTTTTTAAGTTTTTAAAAATCACAGCACATGCAGAAGATACAACATTTACTACACCATGTGAATGGCTTTACTACAACAGAACAAATCCTACTACAGAATTATATAACTGCAATTTAATATTCAAAATATAAATAAATATGGGTGTTTTTCTGTAATAAGTGAGATTATATTTTACCAGGGGATCAAATTAAATGTTGGATTTCGAGAATTCGCAAGTACTTTAGTAAGATTTTTGTAATTATTTTATTAAGTGGTTATTTTACTAATAAATAAGTGTAGATTCTAGTTTTAAAATTACCAAGCATTTGTTCTATCAAGAAAAAAATTACAAAAACATTCGAGTAAGTCTGATCAGTATTTAAAGATCAAAGTGAAAGAGATTTAAGCCTGATCCAATTGCCAGCGATTATTAGAGACTCTGTGATGACAAAAGTGGTTTATAATTTAATTTAAAATGTAATTGAACTCATTTTATAATTAAAATAATAACATGTTTTTTAACTGTAAACACTAAAATAATTTTCTTGATAAGATTAAAATGTCAAATGTTATCTTGAATTTGGAAAATGGAAATGATTGATGTAATATGAATGTAAGCTCACAAACTACAAAAAAAAACATTAAATATTCTAAGAGCGTTGGGGTGTTGGAAGATTTAAAATGTGCCGAAGAACGCATACGAACAGGCACGACATTTTAAAATAATTGGAAATTTGCGTGTTTCTCTTATTACTTAAGAGCTGGCAACCCTTAACAAAAGATCACTTGATCTGTTAGAAAACGTCCATAAACATATACTTAAGTATTTTAGCATTTAACAATACTCCTTCAATGTACATATTTGGCGTTTGTTATTGTTTAAATTCCAAGCAGAAATCTGAAAAAGGGTCTTGTATTATAAATTTTTATTACAACCACAACAAATACATTAAAAAAAAAACAAAACACAAAAACAAATGTCTCATCAACTCGCCAGTTTTATGAAAGATCTGCCATTGATCCGTAGCCGTCACTAGAATAAATACTTTGCGCAATAAATACCAAATAAGATGCTGTATGAACTCAAAGACTGACAGATACGATACATTATTTTTTTTTGTTCTTTTTTTGTTGTGATTTGTGGTTAAACATTTGAAACTATTATAAGTCTGTGACTTGATTCATTTCATACTTTCGGCATAGCTAAGCTGTTGTTGTTGTTGTTTTTGTTGTAGTTGTTGCTTGGAAAGTACTCGCTGGTATCATCATATTCTGCAGTTTATGTTTTCCGTTTGTTTTTTGTTTGTTTGTTAAGAGCAGTTGCTTTTAATTAAAAACGTCATAGGAGATTCATGGTATCTATTATGGTATGAAATCCACAAGTCGTGGCTTAAATGACCATATTTGTGTTTGTGTTAAAAGAACTACAAACAAACAAAGTGATTTCAAAGAAAACTGCAACTTTCCTAATTTGTATAACCGTTTTAGGACTTGTGGAAAAACTCGTACGCGATCATTCTTCTTGACAGTTATTATTTGTGAAAATCCGTTATTCTTTCATTCAACCGGTTGGCCAATAAATCCGCCAACGATGTAGTTTTATTCGAAAATATTTAGTTTTAGAGCAAAAAAATAAAATAAAAAAACTATTATCGAAAAAAATTAATTCACTTCAACTTCCGTTGTAATTTGGGTGAACAAATATGTATGTATGTATGTGTATACAGCGATCGTTTTAGTTAATTAAAATTATTTTCTTTTTTTTCATTTTGCTTTTTAACAAAAACAAATAAAAAAAATTTCTGATAATTTTCGTTCTTTAACACGCAACGATTATTATGTAGAAAAATTGGAGTTTCAAACAGCGATCAGCAAGATCAATTATTTTGTTATTTGCCTTTTGGCTTGAACTTTGCTCTGCCATAATCATAAGTATAAAGCGCTCTAGTTTTTTCTTTCAATTTGAATACATACACATGTATGCATTTGTATGTGTTTATGTACACATGTGTGTGTATGTATACATAAGAACTACATATATAAATACATACTCGTATATAAAAGACATAGAGGAAAAAAATCGACTAAAAAATTTACATAAATTGGCATAATTTTTTTAATAAAAAAAAAATAAAGACACAAGGAAAAAAATTAATGAACTCAAGAAACCAATAATTTTTTGACATTATGTTTTAAATAAATATTCGTTATTTCTGTACACATTTGTTTATTCCTTAATTTTTTTGGGACTTAATCAATTCCATATCCTGTCTCTTGCACATAATTGAACATTTCGAGCTCTTGGCGTTAAATTATCGTAAACGTCCGAACACGAAAATTTCCTGGAGAAGATTTTTTAATTTGGGTGGAGAACTTCACTGTTTTCTGTGACATCCGCTCTGAAAGTTTCTTCCGGTTACTTTGCAGCTACTTCGGAACAACGTTTACGAATTGCTCAAATTTGTTACGAATAAAATAATTAAATTCGAAAAATTTCAATTGAAAATTTTCTTTGGTGAAGAAGTTTAATTTTCTATGTCAGTAAGAAGAATTGCCGCATTCGCAGCGATATTGGCACATGTTCGTAATCATATTCAAACATTATCTACTATCATGAAATTACCTTTTAAATAAAGCTACTTTTATGAATATCAAGAATATAAATGTTCTCTGTTTTAATTGAAACTTATCTGTTGGTTTGACATTTTAAGAAAGGATGCATTCGGCAGGATGAATTTTATTGTAAAATTAAATACAAAATAACTTTTAAATAATAATAGTTTAGTTTTTATTTATTTCCGCGGTATAAATTAATCGTATATTTGACTGTCATAGAAAGTCATTGTGGGACTGACTGGCCTTAGTTTTGTGAAATCAATTAAATTGTTCTCCGAACGGAATTAATTCACTAGATTTCGAGAGTTAATTACTGCTAGAATTAGAAAATAATTTCATGATTTATCCGGAAACTTATGTCTAACAAAATGTGTGTATGAATGCTTGTATGTATGCATGTACTATACATAAGTATGTATCGTATGTGTTCATGTTCGTTTATGTATGTTTACCACTAATACGAGTATTCCATAAAAATGTACAGCATCCGGCAGAAAGAAAAAAAATCAACAACATAATACTGGCATCTTTTTGTTTCTTTGATTTTCTGTTATTAACCAGAAAACTGGAATCCTACCAACTCCTAGACATGCATTAATGATGTATCTGTATTGCATTGAGCCAACACACACACACACACAAACACACACACACATGTTAATTTCTATAGATGAAAGCAACTCGAAACAAACAAACAAACATACGTGCATAATAAGTACATACATATTTGTACTTATGATGTTGCATAATTGTTGTATGGGTCTATGATAATCTTGTGTAGACTGCATCCACATCATCAGCACTACAAACGCCATATTCTTGGTCATTTTTTAAGACAATCATTGGAATACTCGTACTGATATGGAAAAGACCTTTAAGAAAATGTTGAAACGATCAAGTAGATGTGTTAAAAATTTTCATTTATTTAAAGAATGAAAAAAGAAACACGTTTACAGCGGAAGTAATTTGTGGTGCCAGTAACGTACGAGCGAAGTAGTTATCAATATATATTTTTTTATTTATTTTTTCTTGATATTTTTCTTTAAGAACTAGACGATGGCAGCAAGATTTGGTTTTTATTTTAGTTTTGCATATTTTTTATTTATTTTATTACTCGTATAATAAAAATTGTTAACATTCTTTTGAACTTTTAAAAAGCAAAGAGGAATTTAAACTAAAATTTGTTTTGTTGAAACATTTACGTTTTTTTTATAGTTAATTGTATCAACGACTTGCAAAATTGTAAAATGCTTACTTTCTTGCAAAAATTACAAACTGAAAAATAAACTGAATTGCAAAACAAAAATGCAAGAAATTTAAGCTGTTGACATTTTTTCATTTTTAAGTCACCATCCAGAAATTTATTCCGCTTATATTTTGATAAATTTTTTTATATATTTTTTTTATTAAAGAAACATTTTTATTTAAAAAAAATTAAGCTTAAAGTTTTTATTTTTTGCCGGATATCGAGTTCGTACATTTTAAAACGATTCTTACTTGAGTCCAACTTTTTTTGGTTGGATTAACATTTTAGTGTGTGAACGAAAATGTTTTGTTTTACTGTCAGTTTAATTGCATTTTTCATTTCTATTAATTCAACTAATTACGTGACAACGTTTCCGTTTTCAGCCAAAGTAATTTACATTGAGCTTAAGTTCGCAAAGTTTTTATCCAGAAAGAATTAAACAACATTCCAAGGATTTGGGAGCACATGTGTTTGTTGGAATAATAATAGTTGTCGAATGCATTTTTCTTAAATAATTTGTATAAATAAAGACTAAACACACTGAACACTGTGGCGTCCTCCAAAAACAATGTTGTTCTTTTCTGCGAGTGTAGTTCCGAATTAAATAACTTTAACTTTTCATTTGTTCTTTGAAATCTTGCCTCCTGTTCAATTCTTTCTGAATATAAAAACGTTACCAACTTAAAATTTCTTAACTATTTCTACTCAATTATTGTTTTGGATTTATCATTAAATATTATTTTATTGTGTTTCACTGTACATTGCAAAAATAAAAATTATAAGGATAAAACTGCGAGGAGTTAATTTTCAACAAACTTGCTGCTTCTACAATATATCATGAAACGCATAAATATGGTTTTATTACCAGGGTAGATTGTCATTGCAAAATTAGCAGGCGCATTCTTTCTTGCACTCAAAAACTTTTAGTTGATTACTTTTATTATAAAAAAATGTTGTGATCTTCTAAGGAAATCTACAAACTTATTAAGAGTTATTTTTTTAGAAGATATCAAAAATTAGCAAACATTTTTAATTTAGATATTTTAAATTAACATTTTCAAAAGAATGTGTCTGCGATTAATGAATAAAACATAAAATAAAAATTCCAGCTATTTCAAAAATTTATTTCTAATTAAAAATGAAAATTAAAATGTATACGTTTCACTGCCTGCACATATTTAACTATTTAAAATTCTGAAAAGTTAATATTATAAAAAAAATTAAAACAAATTGAATTAACATATTTATTATGTGTATAAATGACGTTATTGAGGGACACACGTGAGAAAATATTTAAACAATTTTGAATGCGATAACAAGCAAACATTAGATGTACATTAATGTGGCGCCTACTTTTCAAAAAGTCAGAATTCGAGATCTTCGTACCACGATTTCTGCGGCACACAGAGGCCGAAAATATAAACATTTAATTTTCTTATCAAAATTGCAGAATAAATAAAAATCAAAACAAACTTGTTTGTGTCAAAAAAAATATTTGAGAAAATACAAAAAACCAAGTGAATAAAAACCAAAAATAAGAATTTAATTTCTAAGGAGATCTTGATATCGAAATTCGAAATTTTGGATCAAATAATACAAACTATTTACCGGTTTATTTTTATTATAATAAACAAAAAAAAATATTTAACCAGATTTTCAATTTATAAGCGTTGTCTATTATTATTTTCTTATAAACGTTTATGTATTGAAAATGTTCTTTCAACGACCGACTACTGTTGTAATAAAGGAATATTTAAAATATAGGACTTTCTTCCGTAACAACATATCTTAAAACCGCTTTGATTTAAGCAAATGTAGACTGGGAATGAGATGTAGATGACGAAAAGGTAACAACACGTTTCAACTGATAATTAAACAATATCGAAGAGCAGCTCTTTCCGTCTCTTTCTGCAGCTTTAATCCGTAATTCTTTAAAGCTGAAGCTTTATCGCCAAAAATATTTTAAGTCCATTTAGCGAATTTTCGTTATAAATGCAACTTTTTATAAAGTGTATTGATCTATTTGCCAAAGTTTTAAAAATTGAATTCACCGTAATTTAAGTGTTTGATGACACTGCTAAATTTTTGTTATTTTTTGGATTTGTATTCATTTAGCATTTTGGCGATCGATAATTGCAGAATATGATTGCTGCTGATCAGAATTTAAAACCCCAATTTTTTGTTATTGAGTTGACGTGACGTCGATGTCGCCAATTGGAATAAGGGTGAATATAACTGATCATTTATATTAATAACATTCGATTTTTTTTATTCTTAGAGAAAAATCTAAAAGGTCCTGTGTGTAGGTGTGTATGTATACATGAATTAATGCATGAAAGTGTGTATGTGTATGCAATATGTACATATGTATGTACATCTATCTATAAAAAATGGAATTAGTTTTCGTCTGAATTTTTAAAATTGATTAGACTGTTTGTTGAACTCGTAATCAGCGCATATTTTTTTTAACATGCAAACAATGAACAATTGCGTACATACAAACATATGCATGTATGTATGTGTGTATGTGTCCATGAGCATGCTATACCCATACAATCATATGTTTCTGATTGGATTACGCATGTGAAGGCTAAACTGGTATTAAAATTTTTTACATTAACAAAAACAAAAGACATTAAACGTTAAAGATTTTGTTTTAATATCGATTATTTGAGCGACGTTGTGTAATTATAATTAATTCTTATGAACAAACAAAATTAAATGATTGATTGGTTTTTAGTTTTTGCACACATATGAAAAAATGTGTACCAAATACACAAAAGATACTTCCATTTTGTGATCGTATTACCTCTTAATAAAATCATGTTTTTATTTTACCAGCTGTTTGCTGATATTTTCGTTATTTGAAACTTTTACAGAGAATGATGTACATATAATACTTTCCGTCAAAAGTACATTTGGCTTTTAATACAAATACATAAAACAGTATACACACATACATAAACACACACATACAGTTCCCCAATGCAAAATGTGTTTGCGAAATGTGTTTGATGTGGGCAATAAGCTTGAGCATTTCACTGATCGCGTTGTCCTTCTTTTATTAATTTCTTGAAAAAGTTTTTTTTTGTTAATATTAAGTCTGGGAAAAGACTGACTGAAATTTAATTACGTCTTTTAATATGAAAAGTTCAGGTATATGACAACTTTCCGAAATGTTGTATTTCCCAAGACTTATGAAGGTATATAAAAAATTCCCCTGATATTTATTTCTTTGTGCCATCAAAATTAAAATATTAAAGCAATTTTGAAACAATATTATTTTAGATATTTTTTTGTATTATTTATTTTTATATTTGTGATGATCAGTCAGAAGTTGCGCCGATAATTAAACGATCTAGTCGAACTCGCCAAAAAAAGAACTGTTCACTGGGTCTTTCTTCATGGATACATACTCGTATTTAGATAACTTGATATGCACACACACACACACACGCATACAAATATGTGTGCATGAATATGTGCTTGTATGTTTGTATGCACATGTAGCATAATGAACAACATACACTGTGACAAGATCACCCGCAACTTTATGGTGCAACTAAATATCTTCTTCACATACATACACACATACATATAAGTACATGTTTCAAAAAGCCTGTTGCACCGTTATGGTCAGTGGTTCCATTTTATAAACAAAAATGGCAAAAGCACAGCAGCAAAGCAGAAAAACAGGCAACAGCTGTACGAATATGTTGCTGCTTTTGATACAACAGAAGCACAATTGTAGTGGAATAAGTGCTTGTTTATGTTTTCTCTTTTCTGTTGTATTGTTATTTTTCACAGACAACATTCAACCATCAACAATGAAGTACCATAAAAATCTAAAAGCATTTTTTTGGTTTTGCCAGCATAAGTTACCGTCACCGTCCCCGCCACAGTCACCGTCACCGTCACCACCACCGTTGCATTAAAAAGAAATAAAAAACTCTACCAATATAATCTTAAAAGATTCAGTGCTGTATAATGAGAAACTAATGTGCACTTAATCAGTTAATGCACATACAGTGTCTAGCATAAGTGTGCTCACTTTACTATGAATATTTTCGAGAACTCTAAACCAATTATTAATGCAAAAAGTAGTTTATTTAAAAATGTTTTCGAGCACCTGACCAACATCCTTAAATATCAAACCCGAAGATGTTTAAATATTTGTAAATCTGCTGAAATCTGACGACACATTGCAAAAAACTAAAATCGATCTCTATAAGTAAGAGTTACGAGCTTCAAAAGGATTTCAATAGTCCAAACGGTCGTGTATTCCAACAAGATCGTCAAAAGTTTGAGTATTTGAAAGCTTGGATCCTCCTCTTTGATTTTTGCTCAGAAGTTTAGAAAATACAAATTTATTACTGTTCGACGTCAAGGAAAATGTTGATAAAAAAATTACATTTTAAAATTTTGGAGAATGTGTACTGAAAGCATGGAGAGATGCCAACAATTAAAACTTTTCCTCGAAGCATCTCAATGGTTATTAAAAATAATGACTGTACAGTCTGGCCTCTTCATACAATTGCAAAGAATTACATTGAAATAAATGTTTCTTTTTCAGATCTAAACAGTACAAATAACAAATTGCAATATATTTTAACCATTGTGAGAAGGTGTGCTATTTTTATGTACATAGCTGTATAAATGTGCACACATTGTACATACATTTGTTTGCTCTATGAATGTACATATGTATGTATTTAGTTATTGTATTGGCATGGACTATAATGGATAATGGATGGTCGGTCGGTCGGTCGTATTTAGTTACCGTACAACTTTTTTACATGCATCCACACTTTGACAATGCACCATGAATTTTAAACATGACATCAACAAAAATAAACTCTTATAAATATGTATTATTGTATGTATGTATGTAGGAATGGATGTGCTCGTCAATGATATGTTCTCACCTCATTTCGTATTAAAAGTATAAATGTATCTACAGAATGTACTCGTATGTACGCAAGCATGTGCACTTATGCTATTTATTATTGATTGAACATTTTCTCCATATTGTGTATGTTTGTATGGATGTACTCGTATAAGAATTAAATGTTTGAGACTTTCTCTTTCCCAAAAGCCCGAATATTTGTATGATTTTTTCATAAAAGACAAAATTTAAAAGGTTTCTAAAGTTTTACAATATTTTTAACTTTTGCAATTTGTCATCGCTCTTAATACCACGATCAATCAGCATGGTTACATTTTTAATGATCGACAAATATTATTTTTAACGTAAATACGAGTATGTATTTGTAGGCAGCCAACGAAGCGTGTGAAAACATTTGAAAAATGTATATTTTTTTTGTATTGTCAACAAAACGCTATTATGGGTGAACGAGTAAGTGGCTGGGGAGGGGAGAAGGGTTCCATTAAACTACTACAAAATGTCGCACGTGTTCTAACAAAATTTCCAAATAAAACATTTTACAAACTTTTTCACTACTAAAATGCAATGAACACAGAAAAGGGTTTTATCAAAGAGATCACAACAAATAAGAATGTTCGTATGCAACAGAGGATACAAGCTACAATTCACATTCAGAATTTCGATCGTACAACAATAAATTCCGAAACACACAAAAACAAATTAATTATGCACATTTCCTGTATTAAAACATGAAATGGCACACATTTTCTTTTTTAAAGTAAATTTACCTGAAACTAAAAAACATTTTTTTTTTAATTTAAGTCCCTGCATATAGAAATTTTTATTTGGATGAAAATCCTTTTAATGCGCACTCACATTTTTACTTGGAACTGGACAACAAAGTATTTACTTTGAGCACTTTATGTTTTTAAACTGATTGCACAAGAATGATCTAATAATTACTCACAGCGGAACGCCCTTCTTAAATCGAATGGAATCATACTCAAAATGCTTTAAACAACGAAACGCCAGTCAACTAATAAATTTTTTAAATAGAAATTGAAAAATTTCTTAATGTCAAAATAATAACACACATACATACATGAACACATACACAGCACGTTACAGTTCACATTCACACACATATACATACGCATGCATGTATGTATGTATGTATGTAAGTATGTATATGTGAGCCAAGCCCATATCGAAAAGATTTATAAACATTTTATAAACTATTAAAGAATTATTAATGAGCAATGTACGAATCTTAAGTTCTTATTTCTTGCGTAAAAAAAAGTTAACATTTTTAGGTATTTCTGTTTTGCTTTAACAAAAATAAGCACAAACCGTTTAAAGACAGCAATGATTAAAAAAGTAGTTGCAATAGTCGTACGTTGTCGACCATGAACAATCCACTTATTGCAAAACATTTAGCAACACGAAAAACATTAAACCAATGAATAGACAGTGGAGTTCGGTTATATCGAATAAGCACTTTGGATTAGCATACATATTTATTTTTGTGTTTCTCAAAATGTTTATAATCATTTTATAACAAAAAAACTTTTTTTTCTAATACATTCATTAGTCAAATAAATATTTTCGAGTACTAAAAAACGAGTTCGTTATAGGCGAAAGTTCGCTATAAACGAAGTTCGTTACAATTGTGGTAATTTGTATGAAATATTAATTCGAAACTGTGGAAGTCGGAGAAGTTGTTCGTAATATTCGATAATTCGTTGTAAACGATGTTCGTTGTTGCGAAAATTGAAGCTGTTGGAAAACTTATCCGGAATTAGAATTGGTAACGACTTGCCATTACGAATTATCATCACTCTACTCACGCTCTTCATTGCTCGTATTTGAAATAGTAAAATAATCTCTTCGCTTGAAATATACACACTTTATAACTCCTTCAATATGTTCTATTTCTTTTCAAATAATTATTTAAATTTATTATTATTTATTTATTATAATATTCTCTTATTTTTTCGACCTTTTTTATAATTATAAAAGATTTCTCCAAGCTTTAGGTCAATTTATATCAATAATACACATTTTTTATATAAATTAACCTAAAGCTTGGAGAAATCTTTTATATTTATTTATTATTTAATTTATTTAAAAAAATATTCTATATTATTAATAGGCAAATACGTTTTTTAGATCCCTTTTACGGCCGTAATACTGAAACGATTTTGCAAAGATTTATGTTTTTTAAGCGAGTTTTTGCATAGATGTGTGCACAATCTTAATTTTATTTAAATCAGTTCGATATTTAGGGAGCTATAAGCGTTTAAAGTTGCTACTAACACATGCACACTTATTACAAATACATGTATGTATCATTCTCAACTTGAGAAATAAGTTGTTTATTTAAAATAGTTTTTTTTGCAGTATGTTATCGTATGTATTTATCTAAATGTTTAATATTAATTTCTAGAATGCGGTCGATTGAGTCGATACAGTTTTTTCAATTGCTTTTCTGTATTTAAGAATGATTTTTCCTAAATTTCGACTTCTTCCAATTGTATACAATTTTTCTTTACAAACACAAACCACGTAAACTTTTTGGCTTGTCTGCAAGGTCTTGGCAGGAATCCAATCTTCTTGCCTTCTCACAGTACAGGTTTCAAAACAACAAACGACTCATGCTCTTCGTTGCTGTCCTCGTTATTTACATTGAGAGAAATAATTCTAAATTTGATTCAATTGATGACGATTATGCACGAGTACACAAGACGCTTGTACCTTTTTGATCACAACTTCAATTGCTGACTTGTGAACAATTTTACATTTGTATTCCAACAGCTTTAATACGTGATCGACATGTTAAGTAGTTTTTAGATACATTTAAATAAATAATTTACAATCGAACTACAAAAACTACATACGAGTACAACTTTATGGTTGATCGAATTTTCGTCTGTTAAATAAAGAGACGAATTCTTTTAAGGTTTTTCGTTTTGCTTTTGATTTGTGCCATGAATACATTAATATTGATTTCAATTCATATGAGTTTCTTCAAGAAGAAAAAGAAAACGTTTAATAAAGACTGTAATTTGTTTCAATAATTTATCAATGCAATACAAAATACATACAATTTGGTATTTCTTCATTTTTAGATATTAAATTCAGATACACACGATACAAACGTAAATACACACCTCATTACTTGGCAAGAATAATTCGTATTCGTTTTGAAAAATAATAATGTTTGGTTTCATGTAAGATTTTTTATGATTCTTGTGCGCATGTATTTGTATGGACTGCATTGCATGAATACAATTATGTCTTTTGTCTGAATATTCAGAACTTTTAAGAAATTTAACAAATCGTTAAGTATTCTCTGCGATCATTCGTCATTAAGCCAAAAGTGTAGTTGCGCAACAAACATATTTTAATAAAATTATAATAATAAAAAGCAACAGTTTTTCGATTATATGAACAATATAATTCTTTAAAAATTTAAAATACTATAATTCTTTATCTATTCTCTTCAATATGTACTTACGAGTATATGAGCAACAATAAAATTCTTAGAATGGCTTAATTTGATAATAATATGATTGGAATATAATCATTTAATTAAATATACAGTACAACCTCCTTAATCCAGACATTCACTAATTCGGACTATCCAGTAATCCGGTAATTATTCGAACAGTTTAGAAATTTTCCCTCTATAGTCTGGACAAGTGTTCTTTTTTCTCAGTAAAATTTGCGCGGCGAACAGTTTTCAAAAGCTATTTTATGGGCTAAACAAACCAAAGCGACAGATAAGGATATTTTATTTTTAAAAGAATTTTAAAATAGAGCTGAGAAATTACATAAAAATTCGTACTTTTCAAAATGAATATTTTTGGTCACTTTTCGTATGTTTCTTTATGTTTTCTGTAAATAAATTATATCCAAATGAATTCTTTTTTTTTTCTTTTCGGTAATAAAAATAAATTATGTATGTGTACATCAATGCGTTGCGTTTAAAATTTTATTTTTTTAAATCCGGACAGTAGCTGAATCTATATCTGTCGGGATTATGGAGATTTTACTGTATTTTGTTGCAAGAGCTATTCCAATTACATATAAGTATTGAATTCGAAATGATAACATTTGTGGAATTTTTTGGCATCGTAGTAGATCTTCTTTAAATGTTCTCAATATTAAAGATTTTCATTTTTATTTAAAAATTTTTGGTTTCACAAACTTTTAATAAAGTAAAAATGTAACAACAAAGACTGTGATTTATTTCACTATAACGACTGACTGAAAAGCTTTGGATACTATTTTCGATAAATAAAATAACGAGTGGCATATTTCAGAATTTTAATAATTTGCAATTGTATCTGTAGTATTTAATAAATAAAAAGATGTATGTACCTATTTAAATTAATAAAATTTATTTTTCATTGCTTAGAAATTACTCTTAACTTTTTGTCCAAATTCTACCATTATTTTATACAGTTTGTTTAATATGTATAAGTTGCCAAAGAAATAAGAGGGAAATAAAACAATTGTATTAGAAAACTTACCTCACAATACCCGTAAAAAAAACATAACAAACTTAAGTTTTTAAAGTTCATTGGCATTATTCCCTTTACGAAAGAAGAAAAAACAAAAATCGTTTCTGATCTTGCTTTTTAAACTCAGAGCACATTCTTACTCTTTTTAAGCCGGACGTGTGAACATTAAAAGTATGTTACTCGTATATTTTTATTTCAAGTATTTTGAGTTTGTGCATATTAACAACATTTACAACAAAAGGTGATAATGAACTAAGGTCGAAATACGAATGCATAATAAACGAAAAGCCTTTGTTGAGTAGAAGAAAAATGGGCAGATAATGACAGTGATCTTGCTTAAACGCTCTTTCAAAACACTGTAGCAGCTTTCATATTCGTATGGAATTTAAAAGAAAACAAAATTCTAAAGAAATGACGAATGACCCCTTGATCGTTAAAAGGTCATTTATCTATAACGTGCCTCTTCATTTTCTTTTATCATGAAATAAATGATTCATCGCAAATTAAGAATTTAACCTTTTATTTGATTGATATCGTCACTGCAGCCCCACTATGATCACAATCAATATTTAAAATGAAAATATGATCAGTCATACAATACACTCTTGCATTCCAATACAAATAAGCATCAGAAATATATTCACATATTAATATGTAGTGCAGTGCAATTAGAACACATTATAATTGCTTGAAATTTATTTTTCTTGTTTCTTTCTCAACACTGTAAACATCAGGAGGAATGCTGGTGGAGACTGGATTTTAAATACAAAAGTTCAATCCCAGTTTCATTTTCTCAAATTGGAATCTACATTCTTATTGGGAGCTCTAGTGAATACAGATTAATACGGCACTTTAATGTTCCAAAGCTCTCTGAACCCATAAAAGCCTTTGGGGGTGGGGATGGTATCGAACCGACAGACTGCTGGTCTAACATACTCTAGCGGATCTCTCCTCGTTTTTCTGTGTTTGGCGGTAAATGTGACAAATCTATGTGCATAAAAAATACATGTCCATATTTATTTAGAACATAAAAACAGTTTTATATATCTACACATGTGTACATATTTATGTTTATGTGCGCTGATGTAGTAAATATTCATAAATGACACACATGCAAATGAGTGCTAATAATTATCATCATCAATGAATGTTTGTTTGTTTGTTTGTTAGTTAACAGAAACATATTAACGACAAAAGTCATAACAAAAAGTGGTATAGTTTTTCATCATTTTTAAATTAAAAAAAATGACGAAACATGTACATACATACATACATACATACGTTCATACGAGTATCTATTAAGTTTGGCATCTGTTTGTCGATAGCGTTAAAAATTGTTTTGGAATTTTATTCTCGCTCAAAGAGCATTTTGTTAATTAAAAACAATTAAGCTTCAGGGCAACTGGGTGTCATGGCAGATCGAAAAAAAACAAAATACTGACTCACATACACATTTAAGTGCGCATACATACAAATGTATGTACATACATAAATACAATATTGTAGCCAGTAAATAGAATTCTACAAATTTATAACGTTATCAAGAAGGGATCTTATTTACGACCGAACAAAATAAAAGGTTTAATTTTAGCCCACAGAAAAGCTCTCTGGTTGAATATTGAGTGGCTGCAGACACATTTGAATTGCAGTTGTTGTCTGTCTGCAGCTTGTGATTTTCACAAAAAAAAAACTAAAAAAAAACATTTAACACTTAAATAAGAAGTTAAAGAATTAAAGATAAATAAATTATGTTTTATTAATGTTTTTATTGTTTTTGTTTTTCTTTTTCATATGTACACTGTTAACCGATCCTTAATGTTTTTTTTTGTTTTTTTTTTTAAAGGGGTTAGAGGGGGGACACACATACTCATAAAGCATAATAATGTTTAATACAACTATGTGCAGATACAAATATGTATATACATTGTGCATGACATACATTCATATATGTACATATGTACTGCATACATACATTCATACATACATTTATAAACAATAAATTACATACACAGATGTATATGGATTTGTTTAAATATAAGTGGTGCCGATTAATATGTACACACAAACACACACACACACAAATGCATGTAAAGTTATGTATGGACATACAAATGCACATGCATTCATTTATATGAAATGTTGATGTTGCAACATCAGAAACAACACCACAATGTTGACAATTAATTGCGGTTAATTGGGATTAACATGCAACAAACAGTATTTTTGTATGTATATATGTATTCATATTTTTTAATATCTTTTTATGTGATGTGTGTGCGTTTGTTGACGTTAAAATCATTTCAAATCTCAATTTGTTCGCTAAATACCAATTTATGTATATTTTTGTTTCTACTTCGTAAAATTTAAAGATTAAAGCGATTTTATTGAATGGTGAAGTGTTTTAACTTTAAGCCCTGCCTGCCATTTGAATTCGCAGTTTTTCATTCGGTTGTTTTTACTATGTAATTTTTTTTTTCTAATACAATTTACTACATTCATTGATACAAACCCTCAATTACGAAGCCATTTGTTTTTAACTGAATTTTTTTCAAACTTGGTTCTACTGGTTTCTTTTTCATTTTGCAAGAAACTCTTACAGCCGGTTTGATTTCCTGTTAATAATTTTTGTTATTTTATATTTATAAAAATAAAGCACAAACTAAAGCCACAAAGTAAAGAGAAGGGATTTCGCTTTTGAATAAATGCCGGCATAAGGAAATATTCAGATACTTAGACAAGTGCATACATACATACACACATAAATATGTAAAAATAAAACGTAAGAAGACACAGTTCTGTGTTAAATACATTTAACTATCTTAGCTCATGCTGTCAATGTTCCATTATCCCTTGAAGGAAGAAAACAGTTGAGTTCAAAAAAAATAATGTTTCTGACACTAAATGTGTTGGAAGTACAAAGTTTAAAAAACGCAATTATGAATTATGATTGTTTCGTGCCAAATTATGTGTGATTATTAACGGATTTATCTTTCAATCCGTTAATCAATAAAATAATGATTATTTGATGTTGAGATTCAATCGGTAAATTTTTAATTATAATGCATATGTACATACGATCAGCCGATTAACTAAAATATTTAATGAATTACATAATTGGTTAAAAGATATAAAACCACAAAAACATTGACACAAAAAATAGCAACTTTTCAATCAATTGAATTAATAAAAAATATACACTGACAATGAGCTCGCATTTTGTTCGTTCGTAAATGCACAGTCAGAGTTGGAAAACATTTGACGACACATGCGCAGCCGACAAATATTATACAACAAATGCAATTACGAGTACCGTCAATATTACAAATCACTTAAGCCGTTTTCTTTTCTAAAAAAATTCAATTTTTCTTTTAATTTTTATAAAACAAAATGCTATTCAAAGTTTTTCCATGAAAGACAAAAATTTTGCATCGTATATAATGATACAATAGCCCAATTCACAATGTTGTGCATTTAAGATTGCAAATTTATGCAATTGTAAATATTTACAGTCAATTAATTATGAACGCTGTTTTCTAAAAACATGTTGCAAACATGAAATTCTACTCTTCACTTTTTAGTTCGCTCAATCTTCTTTGAATTCTCTCAATTGGTTGTTGCAAAAAGAAGTGTAAATATAAACTACAGCTTTTTGTGTTGTTTATTTATGTATACAAGAGTAGCAAGTGCATATCTTTGTATTTTGTTAGTGTAGCGTAAAAATATGCTACACCACTTTGCAAATGCTACGATGCAAGACCATTTGCATAACATTGAGAATTGGGCTAATAATTTCTAATAAACTCACTATTTCATAAAATCATTAGCGGTATTCAGTGTTTGATGCGAATGGTCTTGCATAAGTGCAAATGCAAAATATCGAAGCTTTTCTTTGCAATCCAACAACAAAATATTCGAATTTGCATTTGCCACGTTATTGCAATTTCGCAACGCTGAAAATGTTTTTTTTGTTATGTGCATTGCGATGTCAACACTCACTTTTAAAGCTGTCATTTGTAAAGAACAAAATTTATTTACAAAAAAAAATTTAAAGTGATGGAAACAACTGATCCAATAAAACAAACAAAAAGAGAAAAATCAAATAAAAAGTGGACCACAAATAAAACATCTTTGATTTTAAATCAATTGGAAGACTGCACAGTGAATTTCACAAATTTTTATTTGTTGATGATGAACATGCTCCAATAATACAGGTCTGTTCAATAATTCAGCAGATTTTTTGTAGCATTGTGATTTTTAATGGTCGAAAATTGTGAAGCTATGACTGCTTTTCCCTGGTCAAAGTTTACTTGCAAAGTGTTGTGTTTGAAGGTGATAAGGGAAAGAAGAAAGGAGGAGAGTACACACTTTGCTGTACTCGCAAAGTTGCTTTCTTCTTCGTTTGTCGTTTACACATACTTGTATGTATTTGGTTGCTTGTTTGTGTTTGTTTTGCATGTTCATTCAACAAACGAACACAAAATTTTTTCAAAGTAAGCTTTGCGTGTGTTGAAGCGAAGCAAAGTTTTAAATGAAATTGAAAAGACTTTGTCAAAGTAAAGTTTGCAATGTTGTTTAAAAACGTTGACAAAATAGTTGCAATGCAAAATGCATTAAACACTGAATACAGCTATTATATTGCAATTTTTCAATGAAAAGTGCATAAAATGTTGCACTTTTTTTGGAAAAGAAAACTTCATTAGTCTTGTATGTGTATGTGATCCAAGATAGAATAAAGATTTGCCAAAAATAATGGTAACAGCAATTAATCGATTAACGAACGATTAATCATTTGAATACCCTGGTGTATTGCAATTGCTATTTCTTAGATATGGAGAACAATTCAATGTTTTTATCAAGAAATTTTATGTTAAATGAACAATGAAAAATAAAGTTGTACAAAAGTTTTGATTTGATTCTCATCGTAAATACATACATTTTTCAAACAACCATTAGAAATATACAACAAATAGACAAAAGAAGTAAAAAAATATTGTCATGCCAGTTTTTGTTAAACTACCATTTTATTTTGAACTACTTTACGAGTGAGTATTCAAGTATGTTGTATGTACATTTGTACATGTGTATGTATGAATGTCTGTTACAAAAGAAAACTGATAAAAATTAAAAAAGACAAACCAAATCCATTTAATATACAGTTTCCCACCGAAAACCTACTCGTATCGCAAGAAAAACTAGCAACATTTTTTTTTACAGAAGAAGCCATTTCCTGGGAAATATAGCGAAAGTTTATTTATTTATTTTGCTGATCGCAACAATAATGTATGAACATACATATCAACAGACATACAAACATTGATATGTACCTCATAAATATCAATGTATCTATGGTTTTGAAATAAGCCTACTACTTGTATTTACAGCAACAATAAATCAATGTTTTATAAATCGAAAAGAAAAATATTTAACGGTATTTGGTACTTAGAAATGTTTCTTTGTCGTTGTCTTAGTCAGAAGATCGACCAATCGATCGATCGATACCCGATGCGTAATATCAGC